>JBBBDQ010001187.1:530000-895000 GCA_037127315.1 Ascarosepion bandense
TGTCCGTTACCTATAGACTCCGAAACGGTTGAACCGATTTTCTTGAAATTTTACACAGTTGTACTATAAGCATCTGCGAGTGTTCTTAGCTCGGTTTTCTGTGGAGGTACTCCCGATAAATATCGAAAATCGATAATCAAAAAAAATCGGAGTGGTCCGATGTTAATCAAATTTGATAGACTCATAGACAAAGACATAAGAAACGATATTCAGAAGTTTCAAGGTTGCAGTTCTTACAATAGAGCAGAAAATTGATAATATATACATATAAAAGACAGGATGTTTGTGTTCTGTTTATATGCATGTACGTCTGTAATTTTTCGGGCCTTTTATTTTCGTTTTTGCTTCGGGTTTGGTTCTAAGTAGGTATAATTGTAGTTCTTAGTCTCAGCCATCATACCATTTACTCAGAGGACTTATTTAGCCTTCAATATTCAGTTTACGACGAAAAATACTTATTTGATATTGATACCAGGAAATCAAAATTTGACTTATATGCATTCATTTTTCTTTCAGTCTACGGTTTCGCTTTAACAAACAACTATTGATTTTTGGTTTTTCGTGACACGTCCAAAGAGTCTGAGCTCCAGGACCATGTATTAGTTTTAAAGCTTTCTTTACACCCGACAAACGATGGGCTATATTGCTAGTATTTAAATAGAATTGACGTCATAATATACGTAAGACCTTAGGACCCTTTCGGTCAACACATTATCAAAGGTGATCGTTGGCTGAACTTTTAAATGATATACAGGACACATAAATATGACTTGAAGAAGGGAAGATGGGAGTCGTTTAAAAACAAACTTTTAATAAAGAATAATTAAAATGTAAGGGGTGTGAACATAAAATTCTACAAGAGTAATAAGATGAAAAAAAAGGAGACACACAAACCTGTAACAATATTAAGGAGCGAATGCACAGACAGGGATGGTGCATATTTACGTACACAGCCTTAAGAATACGTAGATGTAGGATGAACCAGCGCTGTGCAGAACCGAGAACAATGTGTCTTCATACCAAGAGGCAGTCATGATTGTCGAGCAGATAATGTCCGTAGTCGAGTCATGGACAGCTTGAGAGGTTCTTATAGGTCGTATTTGGCTATCCGAACGTAAATTTGCGGTGACGTGCTGCGCTACCCGTGATTCCAACCTCATATTGGTACGTTCTTTGTATACCGCATCTCATCGGCATTTAAACTTGTAAACAACTGAATTTTTACGAAACTAGGACCACCGATCTTTACTAAATAAAATGGAAATACAGTTCGTGCCTTAAACACAGTACGTATCTTAAGAGAAAAATAACAGGACGAAACACTCGCTGACATTTTCTACCAAGTCAGGGTAACTTCAAGTAAGTAGGGCAACGACTGGGTCCGAAGACCCTTGGTTCTTTGAAACGCAATCACACGTTTAATGACATTAATGGGGTAACCCTTACTTTCAAAATTTCTTTGCAAATTTGAAAGTTCTTCATTCAACAATCTAGATAAACAAATCAATATAGCTCCATGAACCAGGGTCCCAATTAAACCGATTGTACGGGGTTTGGGAACAAACGAGTTTCAATTGGTATATAAACCAGTAAATGTGGGTTTCCGAAAAACACCTCTTACGAAAACCCCGTCCCTACTTTATGCAAGGACATCTAAAAAGGGTAGAGCCCTATCCTTCTCAACCTTCATAGTAAACTTCAGAGACGATGTAGAGAATTATGTTACACCAGAAAATTATTAACATCACTGGCACAATTAAAGAGAAAGGAAAGTGTCGTCAACATATGGCATACAAACAGATGGTTTATCAACTGTCTCGGATAAGAGCTGCTCAAAGTATCCGACAAAAATATTGGCTAAAACTGGACCCAAAGGACTTCCCGTCGCAATGCCATTTGTCTGAACGTACATCATACCATTAAAACTCAACTTAACTCTGTCTTTAGCCAAACGCATATCCTCTAAAAACAATTCTTTAGGGATGTTTGCTGGGCTCAAATTAACTCCATAAAAGCATATCAGCGCAAATACTGACAGTCTCAAGTAAAGGTACATTTGTATACAAACTAACACTATCATAAGACACCATAAGTTTATTATCGTATCCAAATTCTAAAGGTCTAACGAAGCGCGAGAACAGAAACGAGTTTCACAGGTCTTATCCACAGGTCTTAGATGTCCCTAGAAATAAGTTTACCTTTGTAAACAGAGAGTGACCATCTCTGTGTTCTGGCTTAAAATTTATCAGTTTTATCGCAAGAATCGGCAAGACCGATTACTATAAACTTCACATCTACAAGTCATATTTATGTGTCCTGTATATCATTTAAAATTCGGCCAACGAGATCCGTCGATAATGTGTTAGCAGAAGGGTTCCTAAGGTCTTACGTATATTATGACGTCAATTCTATTTAAATCTATTTGTTCTTTATGTTAGTACAAATATATATATATAACTGCCTTTATTATAATAGAGAGGATATATATGCATATTTTCACTACTCGACGACATAATTATAGCAGAAAATTATACACACACACAAACACACACACACACATAAAATAGTAAGGCGCTGTTAAAGAGTAAAGTTAAAGACCAAGTGCTTTCAGAATTGGTAATAAAGTTTAAAAGCTGGTAGTAAAGAGAATGAACTGTACCGACGCTACCTTTTTATTTTCTGTCTTTCCCTGAGTTCGACAAGAGAATATATATATATATATATATATATATATATATATATATATATATATATATATATATATTTCGTTGAATAATATAGACAAGTTTTGACTATTTATTTTGTGTAGGAGCCTTTCGTATAATCTGATAAGCACGATAGTGCTATCGTTAAAAGACGACAAGAAATCGCACTAATTGTTGATTTTTTTTATCGGGTCTGAGCTTTCGGCTTACATAAGCCATTATCAAAGGATGAACATTTAACATATAGTGAACATAGAACATTTATGTTGTTAACAAAATGGAATTAAACAAAGAAAATTAAACCAAAGAGACAAGTTCATTTTTAACTTGGCGGATGGCCGCAGACGGTGACAGAATGGTGGTGGTGTGGTTCTTGGTCACATGAGGGTATAGTGGCATGAGGGAATTGGTCTGCGAACTACTACTACAAAGGGTAGAGGGGGTACACTTATTATTACTGCGATTTCTTGTCGTCTTTTAACGATAGCACTATCAAGCTCATCAGATTATACGAAAGGATCCTACACAAAATAAATAAACAAAACTTGCCTATATTATTCAACGAAACCTGTATTAATGAAAGAATACTGCCAAAATATACACAATATATATATATATATATATATATATATATATATATATATATATATATATATTAAGGAAATTAACGAAACTTGGTTATAGACAACCGACAATTTAAAATGAATTGTTTGAACATTGTTTCTTATCGATACTCGTATTTAAGTAGATATTCTATTTTTTTAATTAAACAGTATTATATATTTATATCTACCGGCCTGATTATGTACGATAAATTGTTATTACGAAAATGTGTGCGATTCGGCACAATTCAAACCTGCAACCCCTATTTACATAGAGGAAGCTACCATTTGATCTGGCAAGGTCTTAGACCTCTCGACCACGAATAGCCTCCAGGCTAAACGAGGTTTTTATGAAGCCTATATAACACAGTTTTCGATTCACCGTAAACAAACATATCTGCTCTGAAATGTATCGTAATGTCAACAAATGTAAACATGTTACGGAAATAAACGAATTTTAACGAAACTTAGTTATAAACAACCGACAATTTGAAATGAATTGTTTGGACATTATTTTTTTTATCGATTCTCGTATTTAAGTAAATATTCTGTTTTTAATTAAACAGTATTATATATTTATATCTACCGGCCTGATTATTTACGATAAATTGTTATTATGAAAATCCTACCGAATGGCACACATTTTTCGTAATAATAATTTATTGTATATAATCAGGCCAGTAGATGTAAATATATAATACTGTTTAATTAAAAAACAGAATATCTTCTTAAATACGAGTATCGATAAAAAATAATGTTCAAACAATTCATTTCATATATATATATATATATATATATATATATATATATACAACGGTCTTTGTTAAAATTGAGAGGTTTAGCATCAGTTAAAAATTCTTTGATACATAATAAAGAAAGGGGGTTAGGAGAATTTCATGCTGACATTTAATATTGAATGTGAACGGAACCAGCGTGGAAGTAATGTAACTCGATTCAGTAAATGGATGCTATAAATGGATGTGGAATAGAAAGTAGGTAGACAGGCAGCGCTAAGTGAAACAAAGAATAAGAATTTATGAAGAAACTTGATCACCTAAGTCATGAAGATGCGCTGTCCATAAAAGAAAAAGATATTTGAATTTTTTTTTCTTAATAAAATAGGAATATAATTTTGTCGTTCCTTTTTTTAAATCAACTAAAATATCGGGATGATTTGAATGCAAATAAAAGAAAAAAAATCGCGGCTACATTTGAACAATTTTTACCGCCGTATTTAAGGAAAGCGTAAAAAGAAATTCCATCATCTAAATCATTGCATGTCAATATTTTTCCCGCTTTGATCTGAATGTCTCTCTTAAATAACAATTTAACGCCAGTGGGCAAGTTTTTTATGAAACCTGACAGGACTTTGCCATCTTTTTGGATTGACTCGTGCTCTGCTTTCAAAACACGCACTCATTTTTATTGGAAACTTATCAGAACCACTATTTTCTTTTTCCCGCCTTCTCTTGTTAGTAATACAAAAAGGTGGTGAAACAAGTATACAAATACATCAAGCAAAATTAGTTTGCTTTTTTGTTTTCTCCTAGCAGTAAAATGGCTGGCAACGATATATATTTTGGTTATTGCATTGAACAAGTACAGAGCTATTTAAGAAGTCAGTACATAGCCTTATAAGGCATAAGCATCTCATCTACATAGTTTTTCATTACAAAAGGAAGAAGGTTTCTGCTTTTTTTTGTTTTCTTTTTTTTTTTTGTTAATCATACTTTTCTAGACTGCATCAGATGAATGAAAGTAATGGTGAGGATTGTTATAGTGAGAGAGGTGATTAAAAAATAAAGTTGCGAAAAGGTGGAGAAATAGTAGTCAAAGTATAGCATTTGTATTCCAAATAATTGGCAAATGGAAGAGAATGCATCTAAAAATGTACACCATTCGTAGAAAGAAAGGAAGGATAATTGTAAGGTAACGGGAAAATGTCGGACAAGATGCAGCAAAATATTTGAGTTTTGACGACGAAAAGCAAGAAGGAAAAGCGTATTGAAAGACAAAAATTATTACGAAGAGAAGAAGAAAAACGAAAATAAAAAAAACGAAGAAAGAAAGAAAGAAAGAAAGAAGTACTAATAAAGTTGGAGAAAAAATAATGCAAAAGTAATAAATAATTCTTTCAGAAGTGGAACAGATTCGGTAGTTCTAAGTTAGCCACTTTCCCTTTCAATAAGTGTGGCATCTTTTAGTTTAAAGTTGCAATTGAATATAATTTTCTGTGTATAACTAATTGATTTGATATATTGTTGTGTTCGTATATTTGTTTTTTCAAATTTCTGCAATTGTAGCCAATTTATTATTGTTATGGTTAATTTTGGCTCTGATCATATCCATATTCGTTTCGGGAGTGGTTGTAATTATTCTGATTTCTTACGACTGAGCGTCATGATGGTTTTAAATTAAAAAAATCCAGAAACAAAAACAATTATTCTTGTATAAAATACCTGGTAAAGTTCCTCAGAAAATAAAAAATGATTAAATAACTTTTCTTTTTTTAATATATATATATATATATATATTAACAAAAGAAAAGTTATTTAATCATTTTTTAGTTTTCTGAGGAACTTTACCAGGTATTTTATACAAGATTAATTGTTTTTGTTTCTAGATTTTTTTAATTTAAACGAATAATCAGTTACCAAGATGGCGATATAAGCATAACTCTTCAGCAATGAATTGAGTTTTTTCGGTGACTGGCGTGTTAAAATTTGCTAACTTTCATTCCTTGTGACTCTGGCTTAGAGGTTAGCGACTCCAACTCGGTCGAGTTTGGAGTTCGGCTGGAGGCAAGTGGATATCTAGCCACACTGATTAGCTGTGATACAGCGAAACAGGCTTGTATGCAGATGATGAAAAAGTATATATATATATATATGAAAAAGTATATATATATATATATATACTTTTTCATCATCTGCATACAAGCCTGTTTCGCTGTATCACAGCTAATCAGTGTGGCTAGATATCCACTTGCCTTATATATATATATATATATATATATATATATATATAATGTAAACATTGTGTATTTCGGCACCAATCTCACTTTTATGCAAGTTTCATTAGAAATAACAGACAAGGTATTATCATTTAATTGTTTATATAAATTTTCAGGTGATTTTATGATTGTTTTTCTTTTTTAAATTTAAATCATATAAGAATTGTTTAATGGTTTTGTATTTTCAAGCGCTTACGGTTAAACATACAGCTATTATCTTGCAAAGAGAGAGATATTTAGCGAAATACACCATTTTTGAATTACGTGACTTGGCAGCCCACAATGAATGCAACTTACGATAACGGCTAAAAGTATAGCTGAAAGCGCTCTAAAATATATAAATACCTTTGGACAATTTTTATATAATTTGAATTTTGAAAAGAAAGATATCTTAATAACAAATAAAAAAATACATAAGAAACTTAATGATTATACCTTGTCTGTTATTTCTAATGAAACCTGCATATATATATATATATATATATATATATATATATATATATATATATATATACATTAGTTTTTTTATATTTGTTGTGGAATTGTGGCAAAACTTCGCCACAGCGTTGTCGTGACCGGTTAGTGCCGAAAGTAAGAATCGGAAAACAGAAGCTAAGTTGAAAAGGACATAGAATTACAAACGTAATCGTTAGTAATTAAGTAAATAGAAATAACGGTACAGTTACGCTGATTATTGCCTGAATAGTAGCTGGCTTTAAATGCGTACTAGTTGTCGTCAAGCTGCCGACTTAACTGCCCTCAATTTAGTATTGATGTTAGTCAATTTAGCATTTAGTTGCCTTTCCACTTATGACAAACTGTTGCACAAGGCCTATTTAATGTGGGCAATCCGGTCTTGTCTTTTTAAATAGTTTATTTATGGAAGCACGCAAATTATGAATATTTGTTATGAATGCCTAGTAATAATTTGCTTAGACGTAAGGAACTCGGTAAAAAGGGTTGTTACTTGGCGTCGTCATGCCTTTAATCGCGGTAGCTATTTCAGGATTTGCTCTTCTACCATCCTTGTCAATTATGTATCCTAGGTTTTTGATTTTTTCCATGAAAAATCACATTTGGGCTTTTTTATTTTGAAACCGTTCTCTTGGATTTTATTAGATATTTTGTGTACATGATCCTTATGTTCGCCTACACTTTTGCTTTTCATTAGAATATCATCTGAATAAGGGACATCGAAATCAATTTCGTCCAGCATGGTATCCATGACTTGTTGAAATATTTCTGGAGCAACTTTGACTCCAAACGTTAAAACTTCGAATTTATACAATCCACGATGTGTATTTATACGCAATAATTTCGAACTCACCTCTTCATCAGGATTTTGTAATTAACCTTCGCTAAGGTTAATTTTGAAGAAAAATTTCCCATAATTAAGTTTCGCAAAAATGTCTTCGAGACTAGGAAGAGGCAGCTGTTTGTTTTGTTTTTATTTTTAGCTCGGCAATGCGAACATTTGTGTCCCTCTCGGTTCCATGTATAGCATTTTTTGTTTCTGTAAAAACAATCTTTGTACCAATGTATGGCCCCCAATCCGTAACATGGTTTAGGAGGCAATACCTTTTGCTTTTTCTTTACTTCGTAAGTTTTCTGTGACTCCAAATTGTGTCTTGTGAAAAAGAAAATTCATTTTCACTGGACTTCGTCCGACTTGTTAGTTTCTACACTTGCTTCTAAAATTCGGTCTATATCTCTTGAAATTGTTTCTGAATTTGAAGAAAGAATTTTCCCATTTTTTCTTGTTGTACACTCTAGTAATTTACCAACTCTAATAAAATGTTCTTGAAATCCTCCATTTTGTATCTAGTCCGTTTTCACGTAGTACTTTACCAAAGCTTGTGATTTTAGTGGGTTTATTTTTAATCCCGGTGGTCCTCGCAAATATTCGTGCAAATATTTCTAGCAAGTATTTGTCGCAAATATTGGCCGTCAAATTGTTGTGGATCTTCGTCACCAAATTGTTGTGGCAAATCTTAACGTAAATCTTCGTCGCCTATTTGTTGTGGAGTTGGGACTTTGTCGCAGTATTGTAGTGACCGATTAGTGCCGGAAGTAAGACCTGGAACACAGAAAGTTGGTTCAAAACAAAGTATTAGTATAACAAGAACGTAAGTGTTAGCAATTAAGTATATAGACATAAGTAAGTCCGAACGGTACAGTTACGCTGCTTATTGCCTGCATCGTAGCTAGCGTTAACTGCGTACTAGCTTTTGTAAAACTGCCGACTTAACTACCGTCAATTTAGTATTAGTATTAGTCAATTTAGTATTTAGTAAACTTCCCACTTAAAACAAAATGTGTTAGAAGACTTTTTTATTGCGGACAATTCGGGCAAAAAATAATGTCTAATTTTCCCCAGATGAGAATCTACCCTTCAGCGGAACGTCGACTGGGTTACTCAGCAACTTTCGAGGCATACTTAACTGCCATCGACTACCTCTGGAAGTCACGCAGATAATTATATATAGTAAGAGAAAGAGTCCATTCCTTGTAGAAGGGCAGCATAACAGGCAGCAATCTTTTTTATGCAAGTTTTATTAAAAATCACAGACAAAGTTTGATGGTTAACTTTTTATGATATTATCATCTTTTTTTCTTTAGAAGGCGTAAATTATATAAAAATTGTCAAAATGTTTTGTTTATCCGAGTGGTTTCGGCTATACTTTATCCATTTTCAAGAACACGTAATAACATCAACAACGATCACGCTAACAACATACTTACCGTGTTTGGTACATAACATACTGCTACTATGCATTATTCATAACACAAAATATATTCTGTTACACGTAAAATAACATTTATCCTCGAAAATTGTTAACTATATCACATGGACAAACAAAATATTTGGACATTTTTTTTAAAAGAAAGAAAATCATAAGATCATTTTACAAAGTACATAAAAATCAACCATTACACCTTCTCTGTTATTTTTAATGAAAACAGCTCTCACACCAGCCAGTTAAGTGCCATTCGTGATACACGCTTGGGCGATCATATCTCGCAAGAGACATGACTGACTGGGCAGAAGATTATCCCGCAGTAGGTTGTCATTGCTTTCTGCGGTAGACTGGTTGCCGACCAAGGCTATAGAACCCAGTCTGTCCTGCTATTTAACCCATAACTGGAAGGAAGAGACGGATTAATACCTTTCCCAAGGGTATTTGCGCGTAAGTGAATACAATGGATTCAACTCGGAATTCGAACTCGGCTCCTCGGTTTCTCGTTCCGAGCCGATATCCACTGTACCACAACGCACATCCGCTCTCACACACTCACACATTAAAAAGTCTGCCTAATTCTACCGAGCGGCCATAGATAACAGTTAGAATCGGCAACTGACGCCTTTTCGGTCGGCTTTCAATCCTGAGTTAAAAGCAATCGAAGTCTAACCGTACTGCTGATGAATATATATATATATATATATATATATATATATATATATATATATATATATATATGTCATAATTTCTTGGAATTTTAAAAATTGCGAGTTCCAAAAATTCCCTGCCACGCGAGCGTTAAAAAAAAGCACCGTTACGTGAGTGATCTTAAAAAAAACGGCAAACAGTAAAATCCGTTATTTAAAATTGACGGATGACATCATTCATGTTAGAAACCTAGGTCGCGTAATGACTCGTTTACAAATGGAAAGTATTGAAAAGTTCTACAATATCATTGCATTGAACACTTTTAATACAAATGTGCACTGGTCTAATCTTATTATAACCAGAAACTAAGTAATTAACAAATCAATATATATATATATATAGTGTATTGGGGCAGCAAAAAATTTTTCTAAACATATACTGTGAAATATAAGAGACAATGAACGTCTATTATGTTTAATCATGAGCCGTTCTAAACGTCGTATTTTAGCTTTAATTTCAGTTGAAAATGAAGACAAAAATTCTCCAACATTTGGATAATTTTTTATTAATTTGGTTCTAAGCTTTCGGCTCACATGTGCCATCTTCAGAGAGGTCACCAAGACGGTAATACAGTAACAGCCACCATCACCGACGATTTTATTTTGTGTTAATATAAAACTCCGATAGGCAACGGCAATAGTTACCAAAAATAACGAACGCAGTTCGCAAATTTGCAATGAGGTTTTAAGACGTCACACCGCGTGACAGTGCGAAATGACAACAGATCCATGTATCCAGATGCAATGTAATGTGTTATGACCAGATTTAAAAGTGATTTTATTAAGTGTGGCTTGTTTGGATTTAATGTACATGGCCTCCAATATCTGAAGGTTCTTTTTACACACATTGTCTCTAATATTTAACAGTATATGTTTAGAAAAAAAAATATATATATATCATGTAAATCATCTTTCATTTATGCCCTGCATCCCTAACATAAAATTACGTGACAAGAGTTAACATCTCAATTCTTGGACTAGAGACACAGCGATGGACGGCTAAATATAAATCAGAAATTCTGGCTGGTTGCTGATCCCATGTTGTCACCTATTGTGTTGTGCACAACACCTATTTTATGTTTGAGTATTTTCGATATGTGAACAACCAGTCAATGTTCATGCTGGTTTATTGAACAAGCTATTTAATAACACCTACACTTTTATAACAGTGTGCGCTAATTCTTTTGTCATAATATACCAGACCTGTTATGATTTATTTAGGAACGATCGAGCGTTCTTGAAATATAGTTTTCAAAACAGTAAAAGCTATTTTAAGAATAGGCAACCAAGCATTGTTCAAATGTCTAATGTGAACAGAAAGACTAGTCGGTTAAATTTCCTGTCGTCGGTTTTAAAGGCAGCACAAAATGGCAAACCAATTCCAGAATCTTATGCATTATATTTGCCAGACAATACGGAATAACTTTTCCTAAAGAAGAATACGTTCTCAATGAAAACCGGAATTCGCAGACAAATATCGTTATTTGGACAAATATTGTTGATCTACCTACATCCTGAGCGAGGAATGGAAATGTATAACCTGGTACTTGATCTCAATCCGACAAATTGTGTTAATCATAAGATAAGAGATGTTAGTGGTCCCTGCTTACGGGTGCTAATACTGGTAAGGAAATGGAAATGGTCGTGAGACGCTTAAATAAGTGTCTGATGACCGGTCCTATCTACAACCAAAGAAATTCTATCACAGATCCAATTACCATGAAATCGTTGGTATGCATGTCACTTGTTTAATAAAATCTAAAGAAAGGTAACACTACACAGGGTGAAAATACTTATACGTTTTTGTTGACTATTGTTTTTTGCAAGAAATGGATATGAGTAGAAATTTTTTTTTTACCATGAGGTTTTAAACTCATTTAAAACTCATTTAAAACTCATTTAAAACTCATTATGGTCACGAGATTTCGTTAGCAGCTTCTCGAGCTACCCAAGTACCGTGTTAACCGATTTCACCAAAAACTGTTGTCATATCTGGTCATGCACCCCTGCTGTTTATCTTTGTGTTCTCTACAGGCTCCAAGGGGAAAATCTGCAATGTGATTGGTCCCGACCTGAAAGCTCGACTCTAGACACTTTCTCACCGACGGAATGTGGCTTCCCTCTACTCTTCTATAAATATTTCCATGGCTTCTGCTCCGACGAATTTATGTGACTGGTTCCCCCTTCACAAGAATTTACTCGTGTAAACAGACTGGCAAGAGGGTCCCACCTTTTTACAGTTAAATTAACCAAATGCAGCCAATAATTCTAGTTTTCCAGCTTCTTTTCTCGCACTTTCCGCCTGAGGGACTCCCGTATGCTTGTTTTCCTGACTGTTACAACCTCGAGAGATTTTAACGCTATATCAATACCCATATGTTATCAGTTTGACTTCAGTTCTTTCTAGGTCCTTTCTACATCATCCCGTTTAGTTTTTTTTTCTCTCTGCCTTCACAACTGTCTACACACCTGTGTTCCCATCCTTCTTCGGCACTTTTTTTGACACACCCTATAATTGGTTTGTCTTTCTCTTCCCTCTCCTCGTGCCAAACGTTTACTCTCTTATGTAGCCCTCTGCGCATCAGTGGCAGTACTGCCTTGCTTGGGATAAAACGATTAGAAAACCTATTGAGGTCCGGAAGACATAACTTCTTGTATTCGTCATTTAAGTCCTTCCAAAATTTTGGTTTGCTATAGTAGACATTCTACTTTAATGAACTCAAAAGAAAAAGGTCAACATTTTAAATCAGGACACCTAGATGGCCACTTATATATAAGAAAAGGGGTTACATTTAAATCATCATTTTTATATATATATATATATGTGTGTGTGTGTGTGTGTGTGTGTGTGTGTGTGTGTGTGTGTGTGTGTGCGTGCGTGCGCCCTCGTGCGTGCGCATTTGACTGTGTGTATAGTTATGTGAATGTTTTCTTCAGACAACAGATCAACACGAAGAGACCGTAGTAACTGGAAGAAAGGAAACATTTGTATCAGTATAAAAACACATATATAAAAATCTACTTATTCATTTAAAAACAAGACAATCCTTGTATAGACGAAGGCGAACGGATATATAAATTTGAACAGTTTTTACACACTTAAAACTAAATAAAAAACTTAACAGTATTAATTGTCACACACACACACACACACACACACACACACACATGTAGATATATATGACGCCAATTCGGTCGGGTTTCAATCCTGGGTTAAAAGCAATCGGAGTCTAACCGTGCTGGTTGGCTGTGGTACAGCGGGGCAAGTCCGTCTGCGGATGACTATATATATATATATATATATATATATATATATATATATATATATAATATGCGCTGTAGATATAGAAGAATCCAAAGGAATATCGTGCATATAAAGTGGTAGGATAACTTACTAAGAGGGCTCTAAATATATATTTATAAAAACATTTAGAGTATATATACGTAAAAAAAACAGACACGTTATTCCATGGTTAAGTTGATGCATAGGCCTATTTCAAGAGAACCATCTTCAGCCTCCGTCTTTATTGTACAGAAGATTTTACACGAATGAAATTCGCAAACAAAATCTTCTGTATAATAAAGACGGAAGATGCAGATGGTTCATCTGAAATAGCCTTATACTTCCACTTAACCAAGCAAGAACATGTCTGTCTTACTTGTACGTATATATATATATATATATATATATATATATATATATATATATATAAAGTAGAATATCAAACAAGAAAAACGAGAGAAAGAGGAAATGGAAATACTCGAACAAAATTGCGAACCAAAACAAATAACACACCGCAAAATCGCATTTAAATAAAAATATATAAACACTCAATCACGACAAACAAAAAAAAGAAGAGAAGAAAAAGCAGAGGGCAAAGAGAGATAAAAATGATCAATCAGATAATACAACAATCATCAAATAGAAAAAAAAATTACACACCAGGTACGCAAATAATACAAAAACAACACAAAAAAAAAACTTATACGCAAAAACTTAAAAATGCTTAATTTTTTTTTTTATTAAAACCGTAATAAACATCAACCCAACACAGTTAAAAGTAGTCAAACCAGAATAATAAAAGACGACCTGTACTTTACATTTTGGGTTGACCATTTAATAAGAAGCAATTAAGCAGACATACACTTGCGTGTGCCAAAAAGAAGTCAACAGAATAAAAAGCAATAACACAGCAATTAGAAACATAGTCTAAGCTAGTTAAACACACTAAAAAAGATAAACACAATACAAGCAGTAAAATGTAGTTAACAACCTGAAAATTCACCAAACAAAAAAGATTCACTCACATACAAAGATGACCCAAAATTCGTATAAATAGGAACAAATCAGGAAACAATAGCAGAAAAAAGTAATGCAGAATAAAATATCACAATAATGCATTCAGGAAAATTGGAAGTCGGTGTAACTCGGATAATGGACAAACTTCTCCATATTAATTGCATTAACAATATAGCTCTATCTCAATATCGAGTCCTTTATGAAAAAAAATAATAAAAAGAAAAATTAAAATAACTTCTTACCTGTAAACTAAGCATCAATACAATTTAAACTTTATATATATATATATATATATATATATATCTGTATATAATGTTTTATTTATAAAGGAAGTGTGCTCAAAATTGATGATGTATAGAATATGAATATGCAAATCTTGTATGTCCATATGAAACCTGACGTGACTTAAATACCATACACGTATATTTCATTGAGAAATATTAGCTTTGAAGTTAATAAAAATGGTTCACTATGACACTGATAATGACTAGAAATTACTTTGGATAACAATTATCATGGATTTTTAAACTATAAATCACCAAATTCGATCTGGCCAACATATATATATATATATATATATATATATATGGAGTAAAATTAAAAAATGCAAAAACAGCACAACGCTCTCGAAATATGTGAGGAACCAGCAATAAAATAAAATTACTATCAAAATTGAATGGGAAATAATATACAAACAGTTTTATATGTACATACGATATATCCTGTTATTAAACACGTATAGCTATAAATAATTGGTAATACAATATACTTTAAAACCACACACACACACACACACACATATATATATATATATATATATGTGTGTGTGTGTGTGTGTGTGTGTGTGTGTGTGTTTGTGTGTTAATTAGGTGTTGGCTAATAGTCGGGTATATCAATCAAGCTTACGAATCAAATTATTAGATGGGCTTATATATATATATATAGAGAGAGAGAGAGAGAGAGTAAGAAAGAGATTTGGAAGCCTTCATGTGATCTCTAATCTTACACATACTTACATATATATGTATGCATGTGTGTGTGCGCGCGCGTTCGCACGTGTGTACCTGTCTGTGTGCGTGTGTTTTTCCCCTGATTGGTTTGGAAGGAATTCCTCCAACGGCTATATATGTTACCGCTTAATGTGGGTTTTAATTCTTCAAATAAACCATCCCTCGCCTCATTGAATCGGATTTAAGACTGAATTTCCCGTATTATAATCACATTCAGACAACAGAATCCCGTGATGAATACAATCATTGAAGAGGCGTTGTTTTCTAGAACAATTAACCAACTTAGCATCCCATGTCACCTGCTCGTCTCTTTTAATGAAACAGCACGAGTGTCCGGTGCTTTTAAAGGCTGAGCAATCAGATAGTCAAGTCTTGGCAAACAGGCTTTGTCCAATCAATACAAGCAATTACTTAAATTGGCCGCAGAATCATCCCCCGTTTCCGGTGTTCGTTACTTTCCCCGCAGGTGGGGCTTAATACAACACGTTTCGTTCATCGGTTGGCAGCTACCATGCTCAGCCAATCGTAGAGCCAACTTCTGCAGCCGGTGGTTATTGCAGTGACGAGGTCAAATAATGCAGACACCCGCGGGGGACAACACGAGGAGACAATTTTGTAGGATCTTTCCTAATTATAAATTACACAGTCACTTGTTCTGAATGTTGGCAGCGGTGATCCTTAAAGTACTTTACAGCACCAAATTAAATAGTAATTATTACCCTATTTTACTTTATTCCAAGTAGAGCAAACTTACATATTTATATACGTAAATACATGTTAGTTACCAACACGATCAGGCGGATAATTTCAATGCCATAAGAATGCATACACAGTCACTTACTTATCACAGGCATTGCAAAGCAGAGTTTGTAATTGCAAATTAACCATTTCGCTAAGCGGAAATATTCGACGTTCATAGTCTGAAAATTTTATGTTACAACCGGTTGGAATTAATTAAATATAACTTTTGAATATTTTTTTTCTGGAAAGTTTTAGTTAGACCCCTAAGTTTTATTTATATTGGGAGCTCAGATACAGTTACTTTCTCACCGGCACAGTGTGGCTTCCCTGTGACTCTCCTACAAACACTTTCACGGCTTCGGCTTCGATGAACTTAGCTCCCTGGTGACCACTATATATAAAGTTACTCGAGCCACATGATTAACAACTAGGTCCCACCCTTTTACTATGAAACCAATAAAATGTAAACGCAAATTCTACTCCACAGCTTCTTTTCTCGCACTTCCTGCCTGTGGAATTCCCTTTCACTTAATCGCTTCCCCGACAGCTACAATCTCCAAGAATTTAAATGTAAAGTCAATAGTCATCTCCTATTTCACTAACCTGCATCCTCTCCCTCATGCTCTTTTCTCCATCCACTCCTCTCTCATCAGTATTCTCATCCTTCTCTTACCCACTTCCTGACACCCCCTATAACCTGTCACTCTTTCTCATAACTTCTCTCTTATGTAACCCTCTGCAAAACAGTGTCAGTAAGATGACTTGCCTGTTTAAAGTAGTCGAAATCGTCCGTTTTTTCAATATATTCTTCATACATATTGTTATACTGAAATACACATATTTATCAGGTAATGGACTCTCACTCCTGTATTAATAGGAGTTAACAGGAAGTTAACTAGAGAAGTTTTTGAGAAGTTTTTGGGAAGTTCCTAGGAGTTCTTAGAAGTTCTAGAGCGTTCTTTAGAGTTCTTTTGGAGTTCAGTAGAACTACTAGGCAGTTGATATTAGTCGCTAGTTAGCCGAATACTAAGGAGTCAGTGGATGATTACCAAATTCCTGACATTTTGGGTGCTTTAGGTCGATTAGCAACCGACATAGCACGATTATAACCTTCAGTGCAAAAACCACTCCACAACACATATGCAAACTCCCTAAGTTTTTACTGATGTGAAGTCTTCAATTAATTTGGTCAGTGTTATTTGCTAATGTTCTTTTTCTTTTTTCGTTACTCTGTAGCACCAGTCTCTGAAATATAAAGAAGAATTTTATGTCGATTATACCAATTAGCTCTGCCAAAAGCGCTGGTTAAGAAGCGTTCTTTAAGCCTCTAAATAGCCTATGATATTCTTTTTCTGTATCTTTTAGGATTTTGCTTTCGTATTTAGTCGTACATGCTGCAGACAAGGCACGTTCGCTTTCTCCTTATAGTTTTATACTCTCTTTCTAACAAACATGTCTCTCTCTCTCTCTCTCTCTCACACACACACACACACACACACACACACACACACGTGTCGGTCCTGGGTATGACAGTAAACTGCATCCGGCAGCAAGGCTTCTGATTTGGAGGTTGTAGGGAGCTTGGAACCACCTCTTCATTGCTGTTGTTCACAGGTCTACTCTGACCCGGAGTAGTAGCACATGTTAGGGTCCCAGCTATGGGCAAATAGTTAACCCCCAAACTGCGGTTAAAATAATATGAAAGTATAAAAATAGACTTTTATAGAAAAATATACATTTTTGAAGAAAAAAATATTGCTATAATACATTTTTGGAGGAAGAAAATATTACCGGCAATACATTTTGGAATACAAAATAACAAGACATTATTTAGCCTCCATTTTAAACAGCATCTTATAATAATACTCGTGTTATAATAATAAGGAGAACGTTATTTCAATCTCTTCTGCATCTAGATCAGATTAGGATATCGTTTTTATTCTCGCATTGTTGAAAGTTCTTTTGTTTTCTTGATTCCAGTTAAGTTTGAACTTAAATAATTTGAAACGCAATATCAATCGTGATTATCTATCTTCTTAATTCCTGGCTTTTTTCTTTTTTTTTATTGTGTTTTTTTTTTATATACTCTCACATTCAGTAGATCATCGAGTCTTTGTGACTTTATTGCCTTGATTGTGATGAAATGTTTAAACAAATTTCTCTTTTCGTTATTCTTCCGATCCTGAATGTTTGATCATGTGTTTTTCATTGATTCCTAGCATTTTTACATGCCGTTCTGATCCAGTTAATAACTTCATTATCAACCTGAATAGACATTAGTTTTATAATTATCCTATTTATACTTCGTTTAAATATCAACCCCAACTTCCATGCCGATATCGTTATTGAATTTCATTACAGTTTCTATTTTACCATAATAACACCTGGTTGTTTATCGTTTTAGCCGTTTCAAATCTATTATGAAAGACAATTGATAAAGAAACATTATCTAAACTTATTTATAAATGGAACTTGTCTGTGTGTGTGTGACTGTGTGAGTCTGTTTCCGTTACCTATAGTCTTTGAAATGGCTGAACCGATTTTCTTGAAAATTTACACAGTTGTACTATAAGAGTGTTTTAGCTAAGTTTTGTTTTGAGGTAACCCTGATAAATATCGAAAATCGATAATCGAAAAAATCGGGTTGTAGAGTGAGTGCTCCGATTTTAATCAAATTTGATACACTCATGGCAAAGACATGAGAAGCGATATTCAGAAGTTCTAAGGTTGCAGTTCTTACAACAGTGCAGGAAATCGATAATATATATATATATATATATATATATATATATATATATATATATATATATATAAAAGGCAAGATGTTTGTGTGTGTGTGTGTGTGTGTGTGTTTATCTGCCTGTATGTCTGTATCTTTTTCAGCCCTTCTATTTTAGTTTATGCTTTGGGTTTGGCTCTAAGTAGGTACAATTGTAGTTCTTAGTTTCAGCCATGATGCCATTTACTCAGAGGACTTATTTAGCCTTCAAAATTTAGTTTACGGCGAAAAAAACTTTTTTGATATCAATACCAGGAAATCAAAATTTGACTTACATGCATTCATTTTTCTTTCAGTCTATGGTTTCGCTTTAACTGGAAACAACTATTGCTTTTTAGTCTTTCGTGCCAACGTCCAAAGGATCTGAGCTCCAGGACCATGGATTAGTTTTAAAGCTTTCATTACATCCGAGCAACGCCGGACTATACTGCTAGTATTCAATACATGCTATCTCCAACCTGTGTTATATATTTAGTGAACCATTAATGCAGTATCGAATAATAGTTTTGAGAGAGTCTTTTGAAATATTCAAATGGTGCACCATCACTTTTCTATGTGAAGAAGGAATGTAGATATCTATTATTTCATATTAACATTTAGAAAAAGAAGAATAGTAGGCAAATTTTTCATGAATTTTAATGAATTTAGAATACAATCATGCCAAACTGAAGCGTTTTTATAGTCAACTGATGCATCCCTTATATTAAATATTGAATGGCAGATTTTTCTCCAAGATCTTCTTGATGATTAATTGATCCTTGCAGTTAAAATAATCATTTTACATCATTTATATTGTTTAATGATAATGTAAGTTACACTGTTGACATGTAAACAGATGTTATTTTTATCACGACGCTTTTGGACATTGTGATACTCGGCTCTCGTCAGGTGTATGACGATCCAGGTAACGTACAAAGAATTCTCAGGGGACTGTTGTATTTGTAGTGTAGTATGTAGTGAATAAAGTAAAAAAAAAACAATTGAATTCGTGTTGCTAGTAATCAAACGTGATTGTAAGTAAAAGACTATCTGTATATATATATATATTCGTGTAATATCTTTTGTACAATAAGGACGGAAGTTGATGATGGTTTGCCTGAAATAGACCTATATTTGCGATTTACCATGAAATAACGTGTCTGCCTAATTTTTTCTTATTTGCTCTATATGTATTTATATACATACATATTTAGAGCTCTCTTGGAGAGTTTTCCTACCACTGTATGTACGGGATGGTCCTTTGGGTTCTTCTATATCTATACCGCATGCTTATATATATATATATATATATATATATATATATATATGAAAGGCAACTTGTTTGTGTGTCTGTCTGTCAATCTGTTTATCTGTCTGTCCGTATGACCTTTATATAAAACCACAATTTTAATCCAATTCTCACCAAACTTCACACGGATATCCTTTAGGCTTCCGGTCAGGTCAGGGGCTACCTATTTTATTCGATTTACCACCGATATCGGAAATCGATACTCCGATATCCAATGAGGTCTGATCAAGATCAGGAACTCAGCCCTTTTATCGTGGTTCTTGCTGCAGAATTCGATCTAACTTAGTAAAATTATAGTTTTTAATCTCAAACATTAGAAGATCTCAGACGACTCGTTTTCTCCGATATCGGAAATTTATACCCCCGATATTCTAAGGAATCTGAGCAAAAACCGATATTCAGCCATCAATATGGCTCATTTTTCCAATTTTACTCCTAACGGATACAATAAGTCTTTATGGACTTACTTAGGTTAGTTTATCCTTGAATGAATTATTTCACACTGATATTGGAAATCGATACTACAGTATCCTATCGGGTCTGATCAAGATCAGGTTTTCATCCATTTTATTTTGGTTTTTGCTTCAGGTTTTGCTCTAAGTTGGTATAAATGTAGTTCTTAGTCTCAGCCATGATACCATTTACTCAGAGAACTTTATAAGCCTTCAAAATTCAGTTTGCGACTGAAAAATTATTTGATATCGATACCGGAAACCAAAATATGACGTACATTCATTCATTTTTCTTTCAATGTACGGTTTCGCTTTGACTGGAAACAACTATTGCTTTTTAGTCATTCGTGCCAATGTTCAAAGAGTCTGAGCTCCAGGACAATAGATAAGTTTTAATGCTTTCATTTCACCCGAGCAACATCAATATACTGATAGTATATATATATATATATATATATATATATATATATATATATATATATATATATTAGAAGTAATACAAAGAAATGAATTAGCAGTTCACTATTTGTAAGTCATTTAATTTATTAAGTGGACTTGATATTTACTAGAGCATTATATATGCTAATATTTTTATTATATGTTTTCATTATAAGTTTGGGCTTTATATATATATATATATATATATATATATATATATATATATATATATATATATACTGGTGTAGTAGATGAATTGTCGTGTAAATTTGGCAAAAATGAAACTGGCATCACGTTTTTACAGATGTATATACCAAAATTACACAAAATATCTTGAAAGACTAAAGAGTAACTTTATTTAATAACCTCGTTATTGGCTTCAACCACTACATCAAGATGACTTTCCAATCTCCTGCAACACTTCTGAAAGATCCTCTTGTTTAAGTTCGTGAATGCTGCCATAAACCTTGCCTCCACTTCAGATAAAGTTGTTCCCTCATTCAACTGCATTTAAATAATCAAGACGGTTGGTGTGTGGGGAGTTGGGTGGAGAGATGATGTTTTCGCGGAAATTATATGACAGCCATGGGCTCTCCTGCTTACGTGGCAATTTGTACAGTCCTATTATCTTATAGCACCAAAACCCTTGATCCATAACATCGCCATCATTTTCGTCCAAACGAAATACTTTCGTAAACACCATTAGACTGAACTATTTTCGGTACCTTTAAACCTTCATCAAATTGACACCCACACACACTGAAATGCTCGTATTAAATCTTCCAGAGCGAATGCTGAGCAGTGAATCATGTCTTTTTCAAATTTCTGTCGGAGTGAATTGCGTCATTGTGGGATTGTTCTCACAGAGGGTGCTCAACTGACCCTACTCTACTGAGCATTTGACGAAATCAAAAACAAAACAACGAGCATGCACGAAATTAAAAATATACAATACTGATCATTTACCTAATGTAGTATATATATATATATATATATATATATATATAATTATTATTATTGATAAACAGTTTTGGCCATAACTGAATTAGACCAGTACACAGTTGTATTAAAATCTGCTCAGTACACATATATAGTAGATCTTTTTTATTTGGAAACGAGTTATTTCTGCAAACTAAGTTCAACATCGGTATATTCAGACTATTTATAATAACTATTTTCAAACGTTTTCAAAGGCCAGTCAGTCAGTTAAGTACCATCAGAGATACACCCTTGTGCGTTCATGTCTCGAAAGAGACATGACCGAGTGGACACAACTTTATCCCGTACTAGGTTGCTATTACTTTTTGTCGTAGACCGATTGCCCACTAAGGCAATAAAACCCAATGTATCCTGTTATTTTACCCATAACTGGAAGGGGCAAGGATTATTATCTTTCCCAAGGGTATTTACGAGTAAGTATATGCAGGATATTCAAATGGATTTCGAAATCTGCTCCCTGATTTCTCGTTCTGAGCTGATATCCGGTCAACACAACGCACATCATTTTCAAACGTATAATAGTATTTTTTATGATCGCAAGACTTGAATATTTAAACAATCAATAGTTTCAAAATAAGTGGGGAGTTACTTAAGGATGTTAAACACTTTCATTCAGGTTTTCTGATCTTAGGATCTGCGATGTGATTTCATCTGGACATTATTTCTGACCCCTCATTTAGAAAGTTTTTTTTTTGTTCTAGAAACAATATTATGACCAACCTCTGAATACATCAACTTCACAGACAAAAGACAAACAGTAGAAATTGAAAACATAACGTGCAACATAAAGAATGTAAGTGTACGGACAAAAACAAATGTACACTTGACGGACATTGTAAAACATAAGTGGTTACTTACAAAGCAGAGGTTTATCATAAAACCTTAATGGTAGCAAACTAGCTACCCACGTGTGGAAATTAAAAAAATCCTGATATAACGTGGAATATAATTTAAATAAGCCATACCTTACAAAGGTAGTAAGTGTTTTAATAGAGGATTGAAAATGCGACACGGATATCCAAAGACGCATTGGCATGGCCAAAGACGCATTTCAGACGCTAGCCAGAGTACTGAAAGACAGAAAAATCTCATTAGAAACAAAGAAAAAAGTGCTGGATTGCGATGTGATATCTGTCCTTCCGGGAAGACAGGGAAGAAGGAAGGAGAGGTGAAGGGATGAGCATAGTAACCACTTGACTTGGTCAAGGGAGATATTAATTAATCTCGCCTGTCACCGTCGGTCTGTCTGTATCTGCATTTTTATCTGCTTTTGGATCACAGCAGCTCGTTTGGAATTTCACACTTGTATTTGATTCTGGGCTTCCCATTGGCTGATAAATAAAATTCGCGTAGGCTCGCGAAATGGAAATTTAATGTTTGATTAATTTTTATTTTTCAACCGGAACATCTGCGCAACGACGACTTTTTGGTCATTTTCCTTTTTGTCGTGAGAGAGCAAACATCCGTCCATCGCTTTTTGCTCGGACGGTATCACCACAAGTATCGCGTAACTGGAAATATCGCCGGTTCGCAAATAATACTAATATGGCATTTTCTTTGATATTTTTGTGTAAATGTTTTGTCATTGATTTACTCTGAAGAGTGAGGACTCGTAACAGGTTAACCCTCTTTTTTTTTGTTGTTGTTTTTGTTACTATATGTTTTGTTTGACGGTGTGAAATATAATTCTTTTTTTTCTTACTCTCGATTCGTTTTGTTTTACAGTAGTGCATATATTTATCAGTCAGTCAGTTAAGTACAATACGTGATACACGCTTGGGCGATCATGTCTCGAAAGAGACATGACTGACTGGGCAGAAGATTATCCCGCAGTAGGTTGCCATTGCTTTCTGCGGTAGACTGGTTGCCGACCAAGGTTACAGAACCCTACCTGTCCTGCTATTCAACCCATAACCGTAAGGAAGAGACGGATTAATACCTTTCCCAAGGGTATTTGCGCAAGGAAATGCAAGTGAATGCAAGGAACTCTACTGAAATTCGAACTCGGCTTCCCGATTTGTCGTTCAGAGCCGATATCCACTGCACCACGACTCACTTCCTATATATTTATATACGCCCTTAAAATATAAGCTTTTACACCACTTCTAAAATTTTCTATTAAGACTACATAATTGCTTTGTCATCTACAATCTTCCGTGTTCATTTTTTTATCTTTCCACAGTATTCCACATTCTCTTAATATGACAGTGATAATTTATTCGTTTAATCTTACTCTGGTAAAGATAATATGTAATATGTTATATTAAGACAATATATATACTTTTTCGAAGCTTCTGTGTTTATTGGATCGTAGAAATGATAAATACTATCGTGTTGTTTTTTATTCAACGCTATTTGTACTTGTTAATACACTACAGAAATATTCGTAGGTAGATATATTTTCAGAGTTTTGCTAAGAAGCAAGAAGCAAACCAATGTGCACTCTATCAGATAATCAGACTGATGAGCTATATAACAAAACTCATCACCCGAATTCTGATGTATAAATCATTTAATCCCAAGCAAAAGAGTAAAAACACAAGAACGAAAAGGGTTACAGGGAGTGAATATAGAAGATAATGAGAAAACTAAGAATGGGGAGAATTACGAAAGAACAAAAAAATGGACACAGAGGTTGGATGACGTTGCTTTTTAAATTTTCGAAGATTGTAGATATCAGGAAAGGAAAAAAATCGTGGTGGAAAACACGAGAAAAGAAACAGAGTATAAATGGATGTTGCATCTAGTTATTTCCACTGTAAAACGGTGGACGCCTTTACCAGTCTAGCCGGTCAGTTAAGTACCATACGTGATACACGCTTGGGCGATCATGTCTCGGAATAGACATGACTGATTAGGCAAAAGATTCTCCCGCAGTAAGTGGTCATTACTTTCTGCGGTAGCCTGGTTACCAACCAAAGCTATTTGCGCGTTAGTGAATGCAAGGAATTCAGCTGTAATTCGAACTCGGATCCCCAACTTCTTGTTCCAAGCAGATATCCACTGCACCACAACTCACATCCGCACATACCATTATAGTAAGACTCTTAAATTCATGTATACGAGAAACCGTTAAAACAATACTTATCAGAGGCTGGCCATGAAAACATTTTGTAGACAAGACAGAATTACACCCCGTCACGTCGGAGAGAAGGTTACTGACGTCGCTATACCTGGTCAGAATGAAATTACATTACAATTCTTTCTTTGGATTTTGTCAAGAATATTAAGATGTACAGCAAGAGTAGCAGAACAGATAGTCCAACATTGAGGAAATAATACAAGAACAGAGCAGGTTCGTAAAACACAGTAGAACAGGGAATGCGATGTTTATGCTCAGAAAGAGCAATATGAAAGCAGAAGGATGTGTCAGTCAGTCAGTTAACTGCCTCACGTGATACACGATTGTAGAAGGTTATCCCGCAGCACGTTGCCATTACTTTCTGCGGTAGGCTGGTTGCCAGCCAAGGCTATAGAACCCAATCTGTTCTGTTATTTAATCCGTAACTGGAAGGAAGAGATGGATTAATACCTTTCCCAAGGCTGTTTTGCAAGTCAGTGATGCAATGAATTCAAATGGAATTCAAAATCGGTTCCCCGATTTCTCATTCCAAATCGATATCCACCGCACCACAACGACGCTGGTGTAACTGTGTTTAATGATTATGGAAAAGATTTTGAAACATCACAAAGAGCTACAAGAACTGATTGATAACATTGACATATTTGGGAAAAATAGTGGAATAATTAAAAGCATATACTAGGACTAAACTTTCTGCATACAAATAGAAAAATCAATTCTGCAAATATATATATATATATATATATATATATATATATATATATATACGCACACACATATCTACATATATATATACTTCTCCAGGATTTTCTCAAGTAACCTTAAAGGCACACTTTTCTTTTAGATTTTCTTTTTAGTTTTATCTCTCACGCATGTCATACCAAGCAACTCTACCCTCGGTGGTGCCTGTAAACTTCTCTTTTCCCCTTCTATGAAGAAACGGCTTACCAACAGAATTGCTTTCTCTTATACAGGTGGGGATTGGAAGTATTTCCTTCTTGACGTCGCTTGTAACAAAATGTTTAGTCTTGCTGTTCAAAGATACACCTCTGAGTTCTTAAAATGGCTGAAAGCCGGCATTAATGCTTTCATTTCAGCAGCTAATTTCCAAGTTAAAAGTTGTTGAACTTCTTGCTTCTCACCTGAATGCTAGGTCGCTAAACCGTACAGAAATCATTTCTTACGGCTCTACTCAAGAGACATGTCAGATTACAATACACGCTTCTTTAAATCTCTGCTATTCACTAATGCTATTCATGAATATCCGAGTAGATATCGGAATGGAATGAGAGATCGGGGTGCTGAGCTAGAATTCAAGTTGAATTCATTGCAGTCACTTACGCACAAGTCGCCTTGGAAAAGGTATTATTCCGCCTCTCCCCTCCAGTTACGTGTTAAAATATTGGACAGATTAGATTCTATAGCCTTGACTGGCAACCGACCTATCGCAGAATGCAATGGCAAACTTACTGCAGGATATCTTCTGAACAGTTAGTCCTGTCTCGTTCGAGATATGATCGCCCAAAGCGTGTATCACTTATGCCACTAAACTAACTGACTTGTCCCCTAATGATTCAAAGTTATTGATTCCTAATAGAATAAAACAAAGTATAATATTTTGCAAGTGTGGTTCCATGTATCACTGGCAGATCTGCAAGCATATACTGAACAACAACAACAAATCCTGAATCCCTCCTCTATTCAATAAACTCGTAGTCTTCTCATCTATAGCAGACACAGTTGAATGCTTTGATCGCAGCTCCTCTTCCAACTCAACACTTGACTCGTCTACTTTGCCCACACACTATTCCCCACATAGAAGAGGGGTTACACTGAGTTATATATGCATAACCTCGCTTCTGGATATTATTTCTAAATTAGACTCCCATAGGTGAAGCGGATGTGATAGAATCCTAGGTGGCTCTAATCTACTATAAACTCTACAGTAATTGCCACTCTGCTTTCTGCTTTCCTTCTTTCCGGAATTTCTCATTCATGAATACTTTTTAAGAACTTTGAGGAATCCGTCTGACCCCTCTAACTATCATCCTATTTGCCTCTTACCGCTAAGGATTCGACGCTCTAACGCTGAAGAGGTTAAACATTTCACCCTTTTTTTTATAATCATATTGCCCCAAGCAAGGCGTTTTACTGCCACTGTTTTGCAGTTTGTTATATAGGAAGAAAGTTATGAGAGAGTGACACATTATAGAGGATATCTGGAAGCGGAGAAGAGAGGGATGACTGTGACCATAAATTGAGGGATCAGTTTATATATTGAGAGTAATGTAGAATTGATTCCCCACTTTATATCGACCTTATAATCGTATAGATTTTTTTTTATAATCATATCTCCCCAAGCAAGGCATTTTACTGCCACTGTTTTGCATGGGGTTACATAGTAGGAAAGTTATGTGAAAGATTGACAAGTTATAGGGAGTGTCAGGAAGTGGGTAAGAGAAAAATGTGAATACTGATGAGAGTGGAGTGGATGGAGAAAGGAGCATGAGAGAGAGGATGCAGGTTAGTGAGATAGGAAATGACTTTTGACTTTACATTTAAATGCACAAGCGAATGGTAGATTTATATATATGCAAGATTGTTTCAGGCAGGAAAAAACCTCCTGACTCTACACAGAGAACCAACTTTCTTAGCAGCGAATTTTTTTTTTAATCATTTCACCCCAAGCAAGGCGGAAACGCCACTGATGTGCAGGGGGTTACATAAATGTAAAATGATTAATTAGAAAAGAGTGAGGAGTACAAACTAGTTAGAAAGGAACAATAGAAAGCAGGTGCGATGACAGATACATAGGTGGAGAGAAAGGGATGGTTATACGGGGGTGGGGAGAGAGCTAGAGTCCAGTGGTTAGTAGATGAGTATTGGCTTTGCATTTAAATTTCTGGAGGTTGTAGCCGTCAGGAAAGCAAGAATACGGGAGCGAGTTCCACAGGCGGGAAGTGCGAGAGAAGAAGCTGTAGGAGTAGACTTACATTAAAGTCAGAAAATTAGACCTAAGTCCAGTTTACTCTAAATTAACAAAATAGAAATGAGATCACTTTACACTAAAGTCAAAAATACAGATACTGATACATTTACCATACGGTAAGTTCAAAATATTAAATAAACTGTATTATGATCTAAACACCAGGAATCGAATTTTACGCTAATGTGACGTTGTATACAAATTATGCCTGTAAGGGTGTGACCAAGTCATGACAAAAATCAAACCCAGAAATTACAGTTTACAGAAAAATCAACAAGAACAACTATTAAGGAATATAGAGGAGAACATTATGCAAATTACAAATTGAAGATGCAAAACACATGTAAGTCAAACATGTAAATAGCAAGGAATTGTTTTAATAGAGAGTAGAAATTGAAACATCAAAATTCAAAAAATAATTGGAACAGAGAAAGTGGCATGGAAAAGCCATACAAAGTAATAAACAACAGAAAATTTTCGTCAGAAACAGGGAAAATAGTATTTAACTATTGTCATATATCTTCTCCTATGTGTAAAATACTCCAACATCTCCTATCAGACGAAGAAGAGATACCAGACAACAAAAATGTGGTTCTATTGAAGGATGCTGAGAAAATGATAGACTAAAAATATGAGCAATTACGAAATTTTAGAGAAAATAAAAAATATCACGCATATGCTTAAAATCATAAAGGGAGTGTTGAGATTTATTGGATATATCATGGAGAAGGATGTTTCGAAGAATTTGACACTTACAGAACAATGAATGCAAGAAGGTCAGAAAAAACAGTCCTTGACCTAACTAAAGAACTTTTTAAAATTACTGAAAGAATAGGATTTAGGAGAGATAGAGAAAACACACAATTTACTAACAGTTACAAAAGACAGGAAATTCTGACGAGCCATGGTCATCCATGGTCAGAAAAGATTATTTAATTTTAATTTTTTTCTGGTGGGGATTTTCATACGTGGGCGAACCATGGTCACTCCAAACTATCGAATATTCGTATCACAAATTTTTGAAATACGATAGATTACCAAATCGTAGAAACTCTTTTTATTAAAATGCCTTTGTTCTTCTAGCTAATTACAAAATACATTCATTTTTTTATGATAACTAGTTCCGGAATACCACCTTAAACGTTATTTTCCTTTAGTTCATACATATAAATTATTTAAACATTTATTGAAAATAATCCTGTTGTAACATTGGTTGATGGGGAACGCATAGAAATTATTTTAAATATAACAGTAGGTATGAAGTTACCAACAAATAACAACAACCATTTTGTTTTCTATGCAGACTAGAATAAAGGATTAAATAATACAAACTATAATGAAAATCTGAAAGAATACAAACTAGAATGAAGGAAGGAATGAAGAGAAAACTAGAATGAAATAATTCAACCTAGAATGAAGGATTAAATTAATATCAGTGAGTGAAATAAAGTGTTTTTATATAGATTTTATTAATCGAATATACGTTAAAGTAACCAGTAATCATGATGAGATACTCACATTTAAAGTATTAAATATCCTTGCGTATTGTCAATTAGGCTTAAAGTATCGGTATGCTATTTGTGTATAATATATGTGGTCTGCAGGGTAACAAATAGTTTAATATATATTTGTTTTTCTTATATTCTGCCTTTGGCAATGCTAGCGAGAGGTCGTTATGTCTTCAGCAGACAAGTTAGATAATTGCCAAACACTACCACAAATTATTTTTGGACCCACGCTGTTTAACTCTTAAGGTCAAGACCCTTATTACTCTATGCAGTGGTCGATGGGGGCTCTTCCTTAGTTCAAATAATAAGTGTAAATTTTCCATTTTAATCTTTCAGAAAAATGCTGTTTTGTTCTTGATATCAATATTAAAATTATTATCTATCATCTAAATAACAAAATATCATGAAATGACTTGTGATGCTGATATTGTTTGTTTAGCAGCATATGATCGAATAATTCTTGATCGAATAATCACTTGAGATGAAAAGTGGAACCGTAAACAATCAGATCAATGGCTTGATCGTGATGAGTCCCCAAAACATTTTCTAATGCCAAAGTTGCATTAGCAAAAGATCATGCTGATATCCATTATCCACTACAGATTTCTGGAAGCCTATCAGAATATTGATGCAGGGTGTATTACTATCAACGTGCTGAAATGCATGCAAAAAGATGAGACCTGCATTGCTGAATCAACGTGGTCCAATTCTGCTCAACGATAATGCACAGCTACATGTCGCAAGTATGATGTTGTTAAAGCTCACAGACTTTGGATTCAAGAATTTACTTCATCACCTATATTCTCATGATATCTCACCCACGGATCATCATTTCTTGAGCCCTTAAGCACATTTGTAAATGGCCAAACATTTAGATTCAAACCAAAGGTGGAATCAGCTTTCAAAGACTTCGTTACATCACAGCAAATATATTTTTATGAATGATCAATAAATAAAATCTTCGATCAATGATAGAGATGCATATATTCTCAAGGCTTGTATGTTGACTAACTTCAACGTTTCTACAATTATATTTTCAGGAATAAAATTATGCTTCTATTATGGTGCCAACCTACAGAAAATAGACTCGTTATCTTGCTATATATATAGATTACGTGCGTGACTTTCGGAGAGGAGTTGCGAATAGTCAGGAGAGCATATGACGACAGCTACTAGTCAGGCAGCGTAATGATAGCTTCAGACTTATTATTAACACTTCCTTTGAATATCTTATTTCTTGCTGCACTGTTTTTGAACCTACCTCTTGTGTTTGTGTCTTACTTCTGGCACTAACCGGTCACTATAATTTTGCGGCAAACTTTCGCCACAACTCCAGAAGATCAGACCAACTGGTCCATAATATTTATAAACTGGAATAAAATATAAGTTTATATTTAATGTGTAAATAATTTTGCATATATATATTTATATATATATATATATATATATATATATATGCACACATATATATATGCATACATACATACATATATATATACATACATACATACATATATATATACATACATACATACATAAACATATATATACATACATACACATATATATACATACATACACATATATATATATACATACATACACATACATACATACATACATACATACACATATACATACACACACACACACACACATATATATATATATATATATATATATATATTCATATATATATATAATTTATTTTGTAAAATACCCCGCCAAGAAAAAAATCTTGTCATTTTTATTTTACTAGTCAATGTCCTCTTAGATATAAAATTATTAATATTAAAAATGTATTCACGAGAGCGTACGAGAAAGCATATTCTTTCTCTCTTTTCTTCAGAGATCTTCATAACTCGAAACAAACACTTGTGAACAACAGATTTTCAAAGTATTTAGTTGAATATCACATTAGACATTTTTTCAATTTCAATTTTTTTCAATTAAAACTATAAAAGCACATTAAAAAACGTATGACTATTTCATAGAAGAAGACAACTGCATAGCAATTAGAAACAGAAGGAATCTAAACTTCGAAATATCGTTCTAAAATACACAACTCCTGTTGACATAGACAAAACATTAAATTAATTATCCATGATACAAAATTTAAAACTGCTAACCTCATCGTCAAAAATAACAATTATCTTGCAAGATCTAAACGAAAACGAACCAATATTATTTTCGAATTTAAATGTCCTTTGAATAACGATGTTTTTAGATCCATTGATTTGCCCTAAAGTGTTGTAAGTTCAATACCTCGCTACTGAATATCCATCCAATTTCGTAAATAACTATATCAGCCGCACAAGGACGAAACTGACTCACCCTCTTCTCTTAGATCAGAGTTCAATTCGATCTCATTTAACGGAGACCTACCAAATTCTATCCGTAAGATTTTATCAACAGAAATATCATAGCATACTTCACATAAGAAAGATAAAAAATAAAAATGATGTAAGCCTTATTAATAAAAAAAAATCTAGTAGTAAAGTTTAATTACTGGTTGTAAAGATAAAAAGACTGAATTGACACTGCTTGGCTCTTGGAGAATCTGATAATCACAGGACAGATAGAGGGAAAGTGAGACATGAGAATTCAAAGACTGAAGACTTTGTTGACTTGAGCTAATGGATAAAAGGGTTTCGGAAGGGTAACGAGAAAAAGGTTACGAGAGAAAGATTGTTAAAAGCTACAAGGAGTACGTGAAATGCCATGATTACCTATGTTCTGAAGGGAGACGGCACATAGAAGTCACTGGGAATGGTCATGGGTTCAAATGTGGAGAATTCAGCTTTAAACAAATATTAGTGAATCTGTGTAGGTTGCATGAGTCTTTACAAGTAGCTATTATTTTGGCCAAACAAAGTGTAAGCTACATAACCGAATAGTATTCGGTTCTGTAGAAGTTCATATAAATAGATGTGTACAATATAATTTGTCGCAAATAAGGGCATAATATGAAATACGAGGGTTTTTCTTCAGGGAGGAGTCTAATAAGACAGAGGTGTTTTTCTCAGAATTCTAAAACCGGGTGAGGATAGGATGTACTGTAAAGATAATAAACATTCATTTGTTGCTACAAACATTATTTGATTTAGCTGTAATCATAATTGGGTCTTAAACTCACGCCCGAATTTAAGTGGAATTGGTACATAAATATCCAGCGCAAAAGAAGCAAGAAAAATGGTCTGCTTCCAGTTCCGCTCCAGTAAGTACTTCGCATGCTATCCTCTCTCTTTACAAGAACAAGATCAGGCCTAAAATTGGTTACTGTTTTCATAACACGACTTAACATACCGGAAATGTTGTCTTCATCTTTATTGCCATATTCTTGATATTTTCGACCATCTTCTGGTGACATCCGCTAGAATTTCGAACCAAAATTTTTATTTCGCCCAACAGGTTAGATTGTTCTAGTTATTTGCACCATATTTTTTCCCAGATATCCTAGTTTGATTTATTTCAATTTAGTAACATAGAGAAGCACAGGAGGGGACACAAAGAACCAAATATACGATATAACGATAAACAGAAGATTCAAAAATGCAGTTGTTCATTGTAAAACTTATCCAAGTGCCCACTGCGGAAGTGATCACCTCCCGGTCATATGTAAACTAAGAATTCTTCTTAGTTTACACAGAATAGTTTAATTCTTCAGTCTTCTTCGGAGACTGAAGAAGCATAGCGCACACCCATATTGGAATACACTGACTCTTGGATGACGTCAATAATACACGGACAGTATGAAGGAAATATATACGAGGGAAAAAATGGAAACGAAAACTTGAAATAGGATGCACTGAAGTAAGCATTAGTGACATCGGCAAACGACATCATCCCGAAGGGAAACAGCCGTAGGAGCAAAAATCAGTGAATCACAGATGAGATTCTCGACATGACTGAAAAGAGACAGAAATAAATGAAAATTTAAAATTACAAAATCTTTTGTCATTTGAATTTCAGTAAATAAAATGTTCGTTCCGCCGTTCCTGAAGAAGCGAGGATATATAGGTTCCTCGCTAAGTGGCAGAAAGTAGATTTGTTTTATTTTGAACCGAAAATATCTCCACCAAAATATCATGAGATATTCCCCTTCTTATTTTGTTTGTGTGAGTGTGTTTTTCCCCCTAGCATTTCAAGCGAAGTGTTGTTTGCTTTCTTAGAAAGTTAACAATTTAAATTTGCGAGAATGTCGGTGTTTTTAAATAAATTACATTGGATGGAGTACAAGGTAAGGCTTAGATGGCTTTAGTTTCATCACAGAGTTTTCCTCAGGACCCATTCAAATTAAATCCGTGGTTTCCTGAACACATTAAATTAAAAAGCTATCAATATCAGTTGTTAATCCATTTTGTAAATTTCCGGAACTTTATATATATATATATATATATATATATATATATATATATATATATATATATATATATATATATTTTAAATCCCAAAGAATGATCAGATAGTTAAATCTCAAAACCTGATCCTAATTAATATTAATTTCATTAAATTAAAATTGATCAAGGTGGAGAGCTCCATGCAAATAGTATATTCTATTTACAGTCAAATATAAAAATAGAACAGAGATTTCAATATTTAAATTCGTTGAATAGCCATTTCTATATCTATATATATCGTTTTTATTATGTAAAAATGAGATAAACTTTTCTTATTTGTTCTTTAAAGTGATATTGATATTTTCGCGTCCTGCGTCACAGAAGCATAACAAATAAAAAGACACAAGGAAATCATATCCATACGATTTAATCCACCCTCCCCACACACGCATATATATATATATATATATATATATATATATATATATTATTTTTCAAGTTTCATAATTCTCCTGTAGGGTATGACCACTCATTTGAGCATCTTTCATCTAAGTTTCTTTAAAATGCATTGGAATGTTAGCGTATATACATACATATATATATATATATATATATATATATATATATATATATATATATTGGAATTGTAGAGTCTTCTATTTATATATTATATATATTTATACATATACGTGTTATATATTATAAATTTTTAATAAATAATAAATAGATATACATATATATATATAAAACACTACCATACCAATATAATTTTGTTCATATAAAACCCTAACATTCCAGTATATATATATATATATATATATAATTACATATATATATATATATATATATATATATATATATATATATATAAATATATTTATATATATATTTATATATATAAATATATATATTTATATATATATACTGTACCATTCCAAAAAAATTGTTAAAAGAAACGTAGATACAAGGAGGTGAAATAAGTCGCCACATGCCAGACGAAAAGTTTTCCAGTTTTAGATGATTACCCGCGGCACTGACATAAGGTTTCTCGTACACAAACACATGATCGGAACAAGAAAAGAACTGGAATTAGGCGGGCGTGACTTGTTATATTATTCGAATAGCTCTATGGGGGTTTTGTACTCAGAGTCAAAAATATGAGCAAAGAGAAAAAGACCCAGACAGGTAAGAAACGCTTGGAACTTTAGCAGTTTTTCGCTCGACAATATTCCTTATTGAGAGCTGAATCTGAATTTAGATTGTAATATTTTGCAATTTCTGAAAAATATTCTATTTAACTTTTCTTATCCCTTTTATATTTTTCTATTGCCCCGGTATATATATATATATATATATATATATATATATATATATATATACAGTAAAAAGCATATTCAGATATTGGAGGCCATGTACATTACATCCAAACAACCCACACGTAATAAAATCACGTTTGAATCCGGTCATAACATGTTACATTGCATTTGAATACATGGTTCTCTTGTCATTTCGCGCTATCATGCGGTGTGACGTCATAGAATCGCATTGCAAATTTGCGAACTGCGTTTGTTATTTTTGATAACCATTACCGTTGCCTAGTGGAGTTTTATGTCAACACAAAATAAAATCCTCGGTGATGGTGGATGTTACTGTATTACCGTCTAAATAAACTCTCTGAAGATGGCTCCACATTTCATTTTAAGCCGAAAGCTTTATACCAACTTAATAAAAATTATCCAAATGTTGGAGAATTTTTGTCTTTATTTTCAACTGAAATTAAAGCCAAAATACGACGTTTAGAACGGCTTATGATTAGACATAATAGACATTCATTGTCTCTTATATTTAACAGTATATGTTTAGAAAACACACACACACACACACACACACACACACACATATATATATATATATATATATATATATTGTTCGGACTCTTGTCCTCAACTTTATTGCCATGTTTACAATCTTTCGGCCGCTGTTCGATCCGGCTTTTGCAAGTGTTTTTGAATTTCGAATCCGAACTTTTTGTTTCGATCACTGGTGTATATTATTCTAATTTTGCGTGTATGCACTGCCGGATGTCATGTAATTATTTCCCTTTTACTTAACTTCCTAAATTGTTTCTTCACTACGGCAGTAGCAAGGTATTGAACTTACAACATTTTAGGGCAAATCAATGGATCTAAAAACATCGTAAACATGTCAATAAATATGAGATCAATAATGTTGGAAATTTCTATCACCTGATGAACATAGTGGTGTACAACGATCAAAATGTTATAAGAATGGCCATAAAGATGTGTACCATAATATCTTCATTTTTATTACCTTATCTCAGAAGGATAGACAAATGTATATATATATATATATGTATGAAATGAATTGTTTGAACATTATTTTTGATCGATACTCGTATTTAAGTAGATATTCTGTTTTTTTAATTAAACAGTATTATATATTTATATCTACCGGCCTGATTATTCACGATAAATTTTTATTACGAAAATGTGTGCTATTCGGCAGGATTCGAACTTTCGACCCCTATCTATGTAGGGGAAGCTACCATTTGGCAACATCTTAGACCGCTCTACCACGAATGACCTCTAGTCTAAACGAGGTTTTAATCAAGCCTATATAACACAAGTGTCGATTCATCGTAACAACCATATCTGCTCTGAAATGTATCGTAATGTCAACAAATGTAAACATGTTACGGAAATTAACGAATTTTAACGAAACTTGGTTATAAACAACCGACAATTTGAAAAATAATATGTAATGATTTTTTTTCGGAATGATTATATTCGTTCTTCACAGTACAAGTTTATATCCAGATTGTCTCGTTAAGTGTTTATAAGAGTTTTTTTTTCTACTGTGAGTATCATCGCTTTGTAAATATTGCATCATCACATATTTTATCAACTTTTTAACGTATCGTATCTTCTCGTGTTAATTCCTATTGATTCTTATTTAGATATATATTAAATAGATTACGTATGTTCCTTCCAAAATTTGGTAAAATTTAATTGATATTGGATTCTTTGAGTTTTACGTTTTATGATTCGAGAATTTGTAATTGTTTTAGCATTTTATCATATGTACCGCCATTCATATCAACAGGCGACAAGAGGAATAACAGCATTTAAAATAGATTATCGTCTGGATATTTAAGATAATATGAGAGGATGATTTGTTGGAAATATCAACTGTCCACTTCTTCCGGATAGATACCAGATATAAGCCAAAGGTGAAGAAGATATTTGGTGCATCATGATTCTACAGAAGGATACAGAGAATACCATGTGCCGAACTCGTGAGCAAAAACCTGAATTTCTATGGCAATTCTTAAAAATGAAAGCATGTGTCATTTGATACTCCCAGGGCAACCTGAAGGAAAAAGAAACAGAAGAAAACAAACTATAACCTACCTACCAAGCCTGAGTAAATGAAAAGCGGAACAGGGTATAGGGAAGATAACAGACACAATTTGACACGCACTGGGCATATTTTCACGGTGACTGTGAAAACGAACGCATGACATACCCAACGTCATTGCGTATACAAATGATATAAAGTATAGCAAACATAGCAAAGAGATAGCCAAAAGATAAAATTTAGTAACTGCTACTAAAAACTAGAAATTGTGGAGAGTCATGATCACTAAAGTACTGAAGGGATACAGCACATAGCACGTTTTTGTCCTTTTTAGTTTCTTTTTGCGTCTGTCATCAAATTGTGGCGCGATGGATACCGGCTCAGAACGAGAGATCGGATAGACGAGTTCGAATTCTAGTCTAATTTAATTAGGACTCACAGTGAGGTGGGCTTACGTTTATATAACATTGAAGCACATATTCCCCTGCGATCAGTGTAGGTAAGCAGCGTTGGACTTGGTCAGTAACAAATGGATGACTGGTTAGAAATACAAAGTGCTCTAATGGATGGGTGACTGGTATAAAAGTCAATGGTTCGAAATTTGTAATGGGAGACTCAAGTTTCAATTCCCGTTTTCATTGGGAAAGGTAGGAATCAAGCACTTCGTAATCTATGGGTTAATTAGTAAGACTTGTGTCACTAAATGATTTGAAGCGTAGGGAGCTGGTTAATGTTTCTTTGATTCAACCTTGTGTCATACATAACCGAACTCCCTACAGTTAACAGGATATATGTTGAATAATATTCATCAGAAATTTTTCATCATCAGGTCAGTTGGATTAGTGTAGAAGATTGGAATAGTAAAATATACATTTTGAATGTTAAAATAGTAATTTATTAAAAGAGAGAGTAACAAGAATTCGTAGAAATTATAGTTCAATGAGAAAGTTAAGGGTATAAAAGTTCCTACAAAATGTTCGTATTAGTAATTGTTGAGAGAGATGAGGAGAAAGAGAAAGAGGTGCGACCTAAAGTAAGTGTGGGCACCTTGGCGTGGTGTAATGGTTAGCAAGCTCGTTTCGCTAGAATCATTATAACTGAGTTTTGAGTTCGATCCCTACTGGGTACCTCTTACTTTCGGCCGTTTGCCACGTCAAAGCTCCGCTTAGAAAGTCACCTTCCTCCAGGTTTGGTGGTTAAGCGCAGGGCTAACAACCCTGTCCCATAAAATATAGTTTGTTATGGAAACATCAAAAACACTTCCCTACACACCATTGGGTGTAGCAGAAACGTTTATACTGCATTTTTAAAGTAAGTGTATTTAAAAAAATATACCGTGTATCAGTAGTTTAAAAATGGCGTTTCCGAACAATTAGAATTGATCTATATTTGTTCTATTTTGTTATCATAAAGATGAATACAAAAAGAAAAACAGATATGTGTAATAGCCATTCTGTTATAGTAATTAAAATATCATGGCTTCAAATGATTTATATATTGTTATGTCGTGAGTAAGAATAAATAACTCAACAACAGGAATAGCTTAATTGTTGTATTCCGTGAAAATAGTATTTACAAAGGTTATTAGTATCCAATACAAGAATAAGGGTTAATCGTCTCAACCTTCGTAAGACGTAGTATGAGCAATGGGTACTTCCGGGTCGTCACCGGAAGTCTACGACTGAAATGTAGATCGGCTGCTCGGCACACTCTATTTATTTTTTGTACAGAATACAAAATATTGTGGCACAAGGCCTAAAAGGGGAGGGGGAGAGGTTGGTTCTCGCTTAACTATCCTATACCTAGCTAAACACTATCACGACCCATTCACTCGTTACAATTTGCACAGTCACCACAAGAACCCATCCATCTACTCCCAATCCTTCGTACACCACAATGCCAGAAACTTACAAGGGCCACCTAAAAAGTGGGGAGAATAACCCATGACAATAAAAATGTATTTATGTAGAATACAATTATCTGTACAATATAATATAAAATATTTAATGAAAAATGAAATGATGGGAGGGGGATGAACCCAAAAATAAACTGAAAATACAACAAATTCTTAACTAAAATAATAATCAATGTTAGTAAGAACCTTCCATCCCAGAAAAAAGAGTGGCCGCTGTATTCCGCCAAACGGCGAAATCAAGAAGCACACTCGCTAAGGGAGTGGGGAGGAGGGTAAAAGATTAGTTAAATATACCCACCTTTTGCTGAAGTCTGTCGAAGTCAAACGTTTCCAATCAGTTCTAATCTTTATTTTGAGCTGATGCTCAAAATAACAGATCAGATCCTGATGTGAAAGATGCTGACCTCGCAAGACTTCCTCCATTCGAGTCGTCTAAATCACCATTCGAGCCGTGGCTAGCAGCGACAGAAACACCATACGCTTCATCCCAGAAAACGGGGGCGACACATTATCACAGGCGAATGCACGATCAATGAGCACAAGCTCTCGCGGCGCGATACGAGCAGTCAACTCGCCGACCCGGTCCCATAGAGGGCGAACCCGCGAACAATGGTAGAAGGCGTGCGAAGCCGTTTCTTCCAAGCCAAGGTTGCAGCATTCACAATCTGGCAAATCCGCCAGTCCCCATATGAAGGCCTTGTCATTGAGAGGCAAGCGATTCCGAGCTAATCGCCAGGTGAGCGAAAACTCAGAGTTGTTGAGATAATTACTCCCTGGCGCCCAAGACCAGAACGAGCGAAACTCGTCCTCCGACAAGCACAGCACATCGCGTAATGAATCCTTTGCGACGCCCTCCACTAACCCACGATAGAAGACTCTCCTAGGCCGTGAAAGGTCACTGGACCGTGGAATGGCCCGCAGGGCCGTCAGACATTCGAGGAGAAAACTCGGTCGCTCTCGAGGCTTACGGCACCGCCTCGAGATTGGAGGAGTGATAGTAAGGCTAGGGAACATGTCCCTCACTATCCCCCTAAGCAATGAGTCTTCGGAAATCGCTCGCCTGAGAAAAACCAGCCTTGACGCAACCTTATGGCCCATCAGGTATGGCATTCCCAGACCCCCATGACACGGACGTTGGTAACAGACACGTTTGTCGACATCGCGTTTGCGTCCTCTCCACAGAATGGAGAATAGCAAACGCTCGATCGCCTTCCTATGTCGTTTACAAAGTGGAAGTACTGACAACTGGTAAAGGATAATGGGAAAGACGTATGTAGCACACGCCTCAGCCATACTCTTTAAGGACAAATTCCTTCGGCGCCAAGTCTTGGCCGACGCGCCTACCTTTGCCAGTACTTCAGACCAATTTTTCTCCAACAGTAGGTCGGGCCCGAACCACACTCCAAGAATGCAGACCGGGCCGTCCGTCCAGTTGAAGGGCCCCGGGAGGGTCAGACCCATCCAGGCGCCTAACCGCAAGCCGGCCGACTTGTTGCGGTTAATCTTGGCCCCTGTCACCTGTTCGTACCGTTCAAGCGCCTTCTGTACCATCTCGATGTCCCTGCGGGAGGACACGAAAGTAGTTATCCTATTAGAATTTATTTAGATCGATCGTAGAAATTATCAAAAAAAAAAAAGAAAAAGAAAAAATAAATGGCAGTAAAAATTTGTCTTTAAAAAATTACGAAAATTCAAAAAAATTTCAAACTTTTTCTATCTAATGGTAACGAAATGCTAATCTTTAGTTTTGCAGAGGTTCTTGTCTTTTGCTAGTTTAGACTAGTTTAAAAAACATTTCGTTTCGCCCATGTTCAATGTTTTGTCTTTCAGCATTTTTTAACAGTTTCTAAAACAAACAGGTTAATGTTTAATTTAAAATGTAATCCTGTTTTTAATGTAAAATATTGCATAACGTTCTATTAATAATCACCTTATTGCTCTATATTTCTCTCTGTCTCTCTCTGGGTCCTTCCAAAGTTCTGAAACTAAAGATCGATCGGTGAAATTATCCAAAAAAACAAAAATGTCAGTAAAGGTTTGTCTTTAAAAAAATACGTAAATTCAAAGAAAATGTCATGATTTTTTTTGTCTACTGGTAACGAAGTGCTTATCTTGGGAATTGACATTATCTTCCTTAACATGACTAATTATTTGAACTTACACTAAGTATATACTTAATATTTATCTTATTCTATCTCAAAACCACACCGTTCTCACCCATTTTTTACAGGGTGTTAGCAACCCGGTAGAATAAAATTACACATACAAAAGGCGGAAGAATTCACAAGGAATCAACGTTCAGCTAACTAGAGGTAGTGTCTCAATGAATCGCCGTGGGGAAGGCGACAAGATACCAGTACACTATAAAAATAGACATATGAAACCCAACGGCGTAAAGGTGGTTAATTGGAAGCAAGGATCGACATGAGCAACAGGTGTCACCTGACCGTCATCAGGTGACTGTTAACACCGACGGCGTAAAGGGGACAATTTTTTACAAAAACATGACAAAACTGCAAGAAAACCGAATGCATGGTCCTCTGCGAAAAGAGCAACCCAAAATGCGAAATTCAGGTGGGGGATACTAAAATTAAGCAGGTACAAAAATGTAAATACCTGGGAAGTGTTCCAACAGAAGACAGAAAGTGTGACACAGAGATCTTAAGAACGGGGTTTGTGTGGTGTAACAGAAGGAAGCGTGCTAAGAGCCACCAGGAATATGAAGACGTGGAAAGCCATAATCGCATACGTCCTGAAAAGATAAGACACATAGAAGAAGAAGAATTGTTTCCCTGTCATATATATATATATATATATATATATATATATATATATATATATATATATATATATATCCTTCTTAACCGAACTAGCGCAGAAGGCGTTTGAACTCCGCTATATGATATCATTTTCCACGCTGCTAACCGTTTGGTTGCATCAGTTGATATATTCATTCAGTCAGTTAAGTGCCATACGTGATACATGCTTGGGCGATCATGTCTCTTTTGAGACATGACTGACTGGGCAGAAGATTATCCCGCAGTAGGTTGTAATTGCTTTCTGCGGTATATTGGTTGCCGACCAAGGCTATAGAACCCAATCTGTCCTGTTATTTAACCCATAACTGGAAGGAAGAGACGGATTAATACCTTTCCCAAGGGTATTTGCGCGTAAGTGAATACAATGAATTCAGCTGGAATTCGAACTCGGCTCCCCGATTTCTCGTTCCGAGCCGATATCCAATGCAACACATCCGCACATCATTACTAATAAATAACTATCGACAGTGATGCCTACAATTAAGAAGCTTCCGAATTATGTCCCATTTTGTAGTTTGGTCGGAAGTAGCAATTATCATCAGTTGATCTGTGGCAGTATTTAGTGACCGCAAGAAGCCATCGCCATCTATAACATGTTTATTATCCATTAATGTTAGCATGAGAGATCAACTTTCAGTCACCAATTTTCAGTCTTTTAGAATGCAATTTGTAAGCGTTCGCCAATGTTATAATCTATATTCTATATTTAGACAGCAAGTTATCTTTTAGACATGTCAGATTAAATAAATTGCAAACATTGGGTCTGCTTATTTTAATAAAATCATTTCATACTCATTGGTCAGACCATTTATCCATTTCTAGACATTTACAGGAACATTCCTGTCTACATTCACAATATAAAAAAAGTAATGATCGTTAATACAACTATCCTACACTAAGAAAACAACAAAAGCAAACTACAGATTCTCGAGGCATTATTCAATAAAAAACTTAAGCAGTCAATTAATAGAATCAGCTATTAAGAAGAAGTAAATGACTGAAAAGTAATTGAAACTCCCCTGAAGCGAGCTGAATGTGTAATGCATCTCATGCCAATAACATTTCTGCCGAGCTTTTCTACGGCATATGATTTAATTTAATTTATTGTGTTCCTCTCGAATTTATATTTAAACTGGGGTCATCAGGAGAGAATGTGCACCGTTTCGGGGCCTTCCTCTCAAGAAAACCTAAGCAGTCAATTAATAGAATCAGCTATTAATAATGTTTTAAAATGTTTGTAAAAAGAACAGTTTCTTTATGCTTTTGCACGTGCATGACAATGACGTCACAACATATAAAAAATTCCATTTTGGATAATTTCCACGTTCTAATAAACGCTAAGCAATATACACAGAGTTGGAATAAGCCTCATACCCTTCGTAATGCATTAGTACGAAGATAATTCCACGTAATCATTTTCTAACTCTGAAGTGCTATATAGTGGAAAAAAATCTCCAGACAGGACGGTTTCTAGACCACTATATTTTTAACCACTTCAGATATAAGATTAACTGTTATCTTTCTTACGGAAATTCATGAACTACATTCCTTTCCTTCCTACACACTTACAGGATTAGACACAAAATCCTAGACATTGATTGACACTTGGACCTTGTATTAGGTTAATATAATAAGAAATAAAATTTACTAGTTGTTTCTCTTTATTTTTCTTTCTATCAGTATGTCATGTGACTGTCAAGTCACCCAATTCCACTTTGCTAACAACGTGTCCCAGAAGTTTAATCTCACTTTTTCTGTTTATAAGCATAAATGTAGTTTTCGTTTCCAGTTTTCTTAAAACTTCTTCATTGCTTACATATGTCGCTCATGATATTCTCAGCATCCTTCTGTTGTATCGTGTTTCCTTGTCATCTGTGAGGAAGTTATTCCAGCAATCACTGGGATATCAAGATCCCGATATCCTGTGACTCATTAATGAAACATCACTTAAAGACTTCACTTCTATTGTGTTTGCGGTGGAAATCTCTATTTGATAGAAGTTTCATTAAAAACAAAAAAAACCGCTGTTAAGTATTTTTTTAAAATTCATCTATTATTTATAAAAGTTGCTTCTGTTATAGACATAAACTCCTTCCAAAATATGCTCGTTTATAATGCAGATATAATCTCCTCGTCCGCATATAAAAAGAGGGTAACAATAACGTAAGCATTATTAAGAAAAAAGGAAAAAAAGGTAAAAATGAATATTATCAACTATTAACACGGTCCAAATTGTGACTGTAGTACATGAAGTGCTGCAGCCGCATAAAATCTGCTTTTTCTTTGTGCACGACACAGTTTCTTATTCTTCTAGACTGGTTGACACCAAGGCTGCAAAACCCATTCTCTCATATTATTTACCCATAGCCGGGAGGTATAGAAGAGATGGATTCATACACTTTCCCAAGGGTATTAGTACGTAAGTGAATGTAATAAATTCGATTAGACTTCGAACTCAGCTCTCTGATTCCTCAATCCGAGCGGTTATCCATTATTACACAGTGCCTCACCGGAATATAGGAAGATTGATATTGCGCAGAAGGGCAGAATGCTTTTTTTTGTTTCTAACGAAACTTTTCATACTTTCTTCTGCTTTTGAAGGATATGTTATTTTGTATACAGTTAGGGATTTCAATCGGCGCAATATCATCCAAAATCAAATGTTCAATGACAGCGAAGTACTTCAGATTCTTATTCTTACTTTAATCGATCGTCATCTTTTCATTCTAATGTTTTATATTTTTTCTAAAATGTAAACCTGAAGGAAATATCGAAAGCCATGGATTTTTTCGTGTTCTCTGAAGACAATATAGAAAAAGAATATGTATAGTAAACGGTCAAAATCATGTAAAATCACGGAAAGAATGAATGTATTTTGCCTAGAATCATTAAGAATGAGGTTCATGCTTGTGTTTATGTGCGCGCATACACACACAGACACACACAGACACACACAGACAAACACACACACGCACACACACACACACACACACATATATATATATATATATATATATATAGATAGATAGATAGATAGATAGATAGATAGATATATTCTTGATTTGAAAACGAGTTATCGTTTATTCAAAAGTTCTACAATATAATTGTATTGAACACTTTTTAATACAAATGTGTACGGGTCTAGTTTTATTATGTCCAAAAACTAAGTAATTAAACAATCAGCGTGTGTGTGTGTGTGTGTGTGTGTGTGTGTGTGTGTGTGTGTGTGTGTGTGTGTGTGTCTGTGTGTGTTAGCGCTACGCGCGTATGTGTTAGATAATTAGTTAGGCACCTTGTCCTTGAGGTGACATTCTGTAGATGGCTGCGTAAGGAAAAACGTTGTAATTTCGCTCCTACAAATGTAAGTTAACGGAGATCTGTAGTTTATGTCGAATGCTTAATTGTTCTGAATGCAACAACACTTAGTAGACGGGTCGAAAGACTATGTGCAAATATCCCGCCCTGACGATCCGTAGTGTGAAACCGCAGTAGGTTTTGGCTCGCTTTAGATTTTTGTATATATATATATATATATATATATATATATATATATATATATATATAAATTTTAGGTAAAGAGGTATTTGAATTCCCTGGCATTTACTTTTTTTTATAAAAAGTGTTTAATAAAATAAATGTTGTAAACCATAAAATAATTATATTATGAATTAAACGTACATTGCGACACGAAAATTTTTGTCTCGAGATTTCTATCTCGTCATCAGCCAATGTTTGGATGTTGGTTGTGAAAATGATTTATATTTAAATACAAAACCAATCAGCTTGTTATTTATGTATGTGGGAAAATATAGCATTTATGTGTGTGTTCCTCTTACCTAATCAGAAGAATGTTTCACTTTGAAATTTATCCAGTATTTTCTATTTTTAGTGAATACATATTTTCTTTTCCTTTTTTTTTCTTTTTTTTTAACCCTAACGGTCAAAATGTCAACGTACTTTTAGCTTTAATTTTCTTTTTCTTTTTATTGCTTCTCGCTTAATCCAATTACCTTTGATGTGTTCATTTTTTACCGTAAATATCTTTTCTATTTTCTCCATATCTTGACCTCCTCTTATAGGAAAGAGATGAAGAAAGAAATCTTTTTGATATTTTTATTCAAACATGAAGGGGTTTTTGAGTAAATTTACACTTTTTAGCAGTACGTATTTAATTTTAATTTTTTCTAAGCCTTTGATTTATAAATAACATTATAAATAATACTTTTTATTCTATTTTAATTTTTAGTATCATACTTATATATATATATATATATATATATATATATATATATATATAATTGTGTATTTAGACAGCTGTCATTATTTCATACATGTTTCATTAAAAACGCCAGAAAAGATAATACTGTTGATATATTTATTTCATTTTTCTTGTTATATTATAAGTTTATTATTTTCTGAACATAAACTATTTTCAAAATATATTTTGTCAATAATGCAAATGTAATACAAGAAATATTTAGAAATAATATATTATTAACACAAAAAAAGAATAAAAGCCAACACTTAACAAATAAATTTGCAAAGAAATCTATGAAGTCATTATCGTAAACAAATTTTAATGTTCGAATATGCTGGCCGGTATACATTTTGTAGCAGAAGGAGTTACAACTTTTGCTGATAAGGATGAAGACAATGAATTCAATATTATCAAAAGGAATATGTTCAATATTTTCCGAGGAAATTCATTCAATAAGTGGAGTATTTTTAGGAATATTTTTTAAGGACAACTTAGCTTACAACAAAAGAGAAAGGTGAAATTATATTTCCGTACGACAGATAAATAAACGCTTTATGCATAGTGTCTCGCTTTTGTCCGTGTGTGTGTGTGTGTGTGTGTGTGTGTGTGTGTGTGTGTGTGTGTGTGTGTGTGTGTGTGATAATTAGTTAGGGACCTCGTTCTTGGGGTGACGTTGTGTAGATGGCTGGCTGAGCAAGCACTTTGTGATTTCGCTACTACATATGTAAATAAAACAGAGAACTGGAGTTTATGCCTCATGCTTAATTGTTCTGAATACAACAACACTTAGCGGACGTATCGAAAGACAATGTGTGAAAACCCTACATCAAACATTGCTATCAAAAAGTACTTTGTAGAACAAAAAGATCTGTTCCGTTATGGGTATAAAGGTAAACAGCATCTGGCAGCGGTTCTCTGATGAGGAGGGTCTGATTAGCTTGTGACTACCTCTTAAGTACTGTTGTTCCCACGTCCACACTGATCTGGGGTGGTCGTATTTCCCTGTTATGGGCGAACAGTTAATCCCCAAACTTAGGTCAAGTCACAATGAAATAATATTTTTTTTTTATTATAATAAAAAATACTTGCAATACATTTATTTTAAAAATTATTACCAGGAATTTATTTTTGTAATGAAAAAAAATATTTTCTGTAGTATAGTTGACTCTTGACAAAAACAACGTGATCAAGAAACTGGTTTCTATAAACATGGTTACAATTTACTTACCGTGTTTAGAAATTATTCTTATATTTTTATGTGCAAAAATCTATACATTCTTTTGAAAGAAAAAAGAAAATCATCCGTGATAATGACTAAAATTACAGCAGAAAGCACTCGGATGTGCAGAATATTTGGATAATTTCTACATAATTTTCATCTAAAAGAGAAGAAATTTATTTAAAAAATAAGAAAAGTTAAAGATAAACTTAACTGCAGTACCTTATCTGGTCGTTTCTAACGATGTTAAATTTTATTTTAGCTCAAATGAAAACCAATAGAAATACCGTTACTACAATCAGCGAATGATTTTACGCAACAGTAAATAGAGTAAATATTAGATATTATTATATCATAGTAATATGGCGAAAATCAAATCTTAAAATTGAACACGAAATATATCTAATGTATGCCTTTTATGAAAAAAGGTTATTCTAAAACACTTAAATAACCTTAATTTAATAAACAAAACAAGTGAATTGATGATTACATGAAAATATTGAAGTAAATATCTACTCAAATACGTTGATCCAGATTAACATAAATTCTTCTATAGGGAACGTTTTACATTAATTTTATTATTAATTTCTTTTTATTATCCCTAAAATCAAAGCAACAAGTAATCCACACCGAACCAGCGGCGCAAGATATATAAACCCTGCTCTAAAAATTATTCTACCTACTGATTTAAATTTTAATTAATTTACTTTAAAGAATTTCGCTTCCAATTTTATTGTTTCAGTCTTAATTCAAATCAAATTGAATTTTACAATTAATTTTTTTTTAAAATAGCATTCGAGAAGTATAATTTATAAAGACCATGTAAAACGCGAAAACCAACAATTAAAATTCCAGAATCGTCAGTTCATAATATGCACCTTATGACTGGATTTTGAATAAAAACAGAGCTGTAGACGTAGGATAATATGCATATTCATTAATATATATGTGTGTTTTATTAAGTTCAGAAATTATAACGTTCCTATGACTATAGATAAATAAAAAAAAACATTTTTTGTTTTATTTATTTATGTCAATAAAAATGTTTTCATTCAGATTACAAAAAACAAAAAAGAAGACAAAAACAAAAAACGATTAGTTGGCAAATCCACATATCATATGAGCAATTTTTACAGACTCTATGTCCGAAAATGTGAGTTGTGGTGAAGTGAGTATTGGCTCGGAGTAAAATATTCGAAAAATCGAGTTCGAATCCTAGTTGAATTAGTTGCATTCACTTATGCACAAATAGTCTTGAAAAAATTATTAATCTGTTTCTTCCTTCGACTATGGGTTAAATGACATAACAAATTGGATTTTAAAACCTTGATTTGACAACCACTTTACCGCGGAAAGAAATGGCAAGCGACTGTGAGAAAATCTTCTGCCAAGTCAGACATATATCTTTCGAGACATGATCGTCCAAGTGTGTACAATATATGGCACTTAACTGATGTCCCAAAAAGCCAACACTTGTACAAATGCAAGGAGAATAAAAAGCTTAATCGCAGGGCTTTTTCTGTTGTTGTCAAGGAAAAGCACACACAGATATATATATATATATATATATATATATATATATATATATATTCACAGAGATGTGTCTTTCATTACATGTTATACTGCATTATGTTAACAGCGGCCGCAAAAAGTTATGAAAACTGTGCAATCGCAAAGACGCAAGTTAAAATAAAAGCCGCATTCACGCAACGTAAATTTGAGTATGGATCACGCAAGCGATGGCATGGCATCGGCCTCACAATCATATATATATATATATATATATATATATATGTACCTGGCACATATAAGTCTACTACATACAGATAAACAATGACATATATATATATACTGTTTATATCTATATGCGTGCGTATAACTCACGCTTGGCACACAGGCTCACTCACACACACGCACTTAACACACATGTCTTATTCACCCTTGTATACGCATATATATACATATATGAATATATGAATAAAAAAGGAAAGTATACGCACACACACACACACACACACACACACACACATATATATATATATATATATATATATATATATATATATCCATTTACAGAAGCCGATCCATTTCCTTTCCGTGCTTTACTAAGATAAGAAGGAATCCATTTGTCAGATTGATTTTTATCCACCGGAAATGCTCCTGAACAAGATAGCAATCCCAAATGCTGTACAAATCAGACGTCGTTATTCGCTAAGTATAAATATCTTTGATATTAAAAGCGATCTTTGAGGCATTATTCTTTTGATTCATCCCGAGTCGTACTTCAATCTCTATAAAGACTGAAAAGATATGAAGCCCTAAATACTAACAAAAGCCTAGGAACACTACTTTTAGGCGTATGCAATATCGCTGTACATTCATAGACTGTGTCTCCCATTATTAACCACTTCATGTTTTATCGAAATATAAAGTAAATACTTTTTGGAATCTAAAAGCTTATTGATGAATTATGGAAACGTATACCTGCGCAGTTAAGTTAAAAGTTGTTTCCTTCTGCGCAGACGTAAACAACGGAAATAATTTGTATGAATATTCCCAAAATTCAAAGTCTTAAATTAATGTCACCTAGAGAGTTTTAAAATTTCAAATAGGTTATGAAGTTGGTTCGACAGATAAGGAAGACATTTTAAAATTTGAAAAGAAATATATGAAGACATTAACGCAAATGGTTGCTACAAGATTTTAATAATGTTCGAATATGCTACTGGTATACATATTGTAGCAGAAGGAATTACAATTTTTGATGATGATGACGATGAAGACTATGAATTTAATATTATCAAAAGGAATATATTCAACATTTTTCGAGGAAATTCATACAATAAGTGGAGTATTTTTAGGAATATATTTTTAAGGACGAATTAGCTTACAAAAAAAATGTGATAAGTAAAATTATATTTCCGTGCTAGAGATGGATGAAAAATCTATGTACTTAGTGTCTCGTTTTTGTCCATGTGTGTGCGTGTAAGTGTTAGATAATCAGTTAGGCACCTCGTCCTTGTGGTGACATTGTGCAGATAACTGCCTGGGCAAGCACTTTGTGATTTCGCTACTACATATATAAATTAACAGAGTTTATGCCTCATGCTGAATTGTTCTGAATAAAACAACAAAACTTAGCGGACGTATCGAAATGACAATGTGTGAAAACCCTACATCAAACATTGCTATCAAAAAGTACTTTGTAGAACAAAAAGATCTGTTTCGTCATGGGTATAAACAGATCTGTTCCGTCATGGGTATATACATCATCTGGCAGTAATTCTCCGATCAGACGGGTTTGATTAGCGTGGGACTACCTCTTAATTACTGTTGTTCCCAGTTCCACACTGATCTGGGGTGGTAGTATAGTCAACCCCCAAACTTAAGTCAATGCACAATAAATGAATAAAAATAATTTCTTATAATTTACATTTAAAAATTTTTTAACAGCAATTTATTATTGAATTAAAAAGTATTATCAATAATATATTTGACTCTTCACAAAAATCCTCTTAACAAAATACATCAATAAAACCTGATCTATAAACTGATTTCTTACAAGAAATACATATTCTATTAAATAGAATAGGTTCATCTGTATATAATACACACTCAGACTAACTAATCTTATAAAAGTAAATACATGAAACTAAAAGATATGTGCCTTATATCAAGAGAAAAAATTTAAGTAATCCATCCGTGACAAACTATGAAAGTGTTTAAAATGAGTAAGGATTAAAATGAAAATATCTTAGCTCGCAACAAAATATGAAATTCCGATCATTAAGTTAGATTTTTAAAGCACTTACAGGATGATGGAAAAGTAACTTCCAAAATTAAAACACAATTTATTCATTAATTATCATATTTGCAAGAGATGATAAATGGAAATCGTTTAGAATGTGATTTTTTGTTGTCAAAAAAATAACTATTTTTGACCGCATGCAATGATTCGATGCAAAATTGATTCTTTTTTCACAGTTGTTTACTCATGCAGTAAAATTACTCAACGTTGTGTCATTGTAATCATTTTCCCTGGGTTAATGGGTTATAATTCATGGGAAAAAAACGAATAAGGAAAAAGACCAGATATGATATATAATAAGGAGGTTGCTCCGTTAAACGATCGGATCAACAATCAACGAAAAAATCCTTCATTTCCTGTGTAAAAACCTAATATTTTAAGAAAGTGAGTTACTTTATAACCACTTTATGTATACGGCAATTCGGTCGGGTTTCAATCATGGGTAAAAAGCAATTAGAGTCTAATCGTACTGATGAGCTGTGATACACTGAAACAGATCTGTCAGCGGATGACTATTTACGCTCTCGCACCCTGATTGAGCAATCTGGAAGAATAGTAGACTTTGATAAACAGTAGCCACTCTAGCATATATGCATCGTTCATTCAGCAATGAATTAGAACACTTTAAGCTATTGGGCATGTATAATAATAATATACACGCTAAAAAGTTTGCCTCTTTCTACCGAGCACCCATAGAGTTAGAATCACCAACTGACTCCAATTCGGTTGGGTTTCAATCCTGGGTGAAAAGCAATCTGATGTCTAACCGTACTGATGAGCGTTGATACAGCAAAACATATCTGTTTATATATATATATATAGTGTATCAGGGCAGCAGATAATTTTCTAAACATATACTGTTAAATATACGAGACAATGAATGTCTATTTTGTTTAATCATGAGCCGTTATAAGCATCTTATTTTGGCTTTCATTTCAGGTGAAAATAAAGATTTGATGGTGGATGTTTTTATGTTAACGTCCTTGTTCCCACTCTGAAGATGGCTCATGTGAGCCGAAAGCTTAGAACCAACATAATCACAAATTATCCAAATTTCGTCTTTATTTTCACCTGAAATTAAAACCAAAATACGATGTTTAGAACAGCTCATGATTAAAACTAATAGATATTCATTGTCTCTTATATTTAACATATATATATATATATATATATATATATATATATATATATATATATATATATATATAAGCATTATTATAAGGAGGGAAAAATTTGGATAGTATTATTTTTATTGGAATCCTTTGGAAAAGTCCAAGACAAAAACTCACAAAGATAAGAGGTTTGTAGAACATCTTAACCTATTCCTTAGAGATTATTAAAGAAAACCATACAATCGATTATATATATATATATATATATATATAGAGAGAGAGAGAGAGAGAGAGAGGGAGAGAGAATGAGATAGGGAGGGATAGAGAGTAACAAAAATAAAATATTTTAAAATACCGCAAGAAAATATGAGAAATAAGTAGATTCTCCCGAAGAGAAAAATGCTGAGAAGAAAACAGGACTTCAAACGATCTAAATACAGTAGAGCAGATTTTATTTTTCGGTAAATCAATTTTTTCACAATAAAATTTGTTTTAACGAAACGTTGTTTGCAAAATTTACCGGATAAATATATATATATATATATATATATATATATATATATTAGCAAGATATCATATGATTTGAAACTTAAAATATCTTGCAATATTAGCGAAGATGGTTGATATTAACCTGTTTTAGCATAGTGAATTTTTATGAGCGATGAAATAGAAACAGAAATACTCTAAATAAACTATTTAAAACATTACTTGCCAAATAAACATATTTAATTAACATAATATGCTTTATTCCTTAACGTATTATTATTATTACAAGTATATCTCTTCCGTCAAAAATGAAGGGAACATATTTGTGAGGATAATTAATTTCCCGTGACAGAAGATTATATATATATATATATATATATATATATATATATATATATATTTTAATTCAGATACTTCAATCCAAGGGAAAAAAGCAGGAAGGTAAATTCCAAAAAACCCGATCCTAATTAATATTAAAAATTTTATTTTAATATTAAAAAATGATACAGGAAGAGAGCTCCATGTAATAAAATATTACAGAGCAAATATATATATTTTAAAAAAGGATTAATTCAAAGATGTTGAATGGCCATTTCGATATGAAGATACCCCAGGGGAGGGGACAACACATCACCTCAGCAACAGAAAAATCCTTTCAGAAACTCTGAAAGGACTTTTCTGTTGCTGAGGTGATGTGTTGTCCCCTCCCCCGTGGGGATCTTCATATCGAAATGGCCATTCAACATCTTTGAATTAATCCTTTTTTAATATATATATATATATGTAAACAAATAAATACATAACGGGCTTTTTATGATAGAGAGGATCATCTTTGCCATCATGATCATCATTATTATTTTATTACTGCATATTATATACTAGATAACATACTGGCATTTTATAATGTCAATCAGTACGTTGTCTGTAGTTTATATTGCTTCATAAATGTTAGTAATTTGAATATTGTTTACAATTCTCATCTTCATACCATATAAAGTATAACCAGAACCTTTTCATTGGATTATATCCATAGACTGGTGTGCAAATTCATTAATGTCTTTAAATACAATTTTATGAAGTTAAGTAATTATCAGATTTGTACAATGTGAATATTATTTTTATTGCTTTACAATGGCAATTGTAACAAGAGATGAAGTAATATCTATCAGAAATCATTAAGAAGCAATATTATAGCATTAAAAGACAGAAAAACTTCGTTAGAAACAAGGAAAAGTCTGCTAAGTTCTAGTGAGGTCAATTCTTCTATATGTCAGTGAATGCTAGAAGATGAAGAGAAGTAAAAAAAATATAGCTTGAAGAAAGATGCTTGGATTGACGTCGAGTGAACAGGTGAGTAAAGAGAAAATCTTCAGAAAAATGAAACCTGTCAATCCTTCTATATGTCAGTGGATGCTGGAAGATTTTCGTCACTGATGAAGAAAGGTAAAAGAAATATAACTTAAAGAAAGATGCTTGGATTGACTTCGACTGAACAGGTGAGTAAAGAGAAAATCTTCAGAAAAATGAAACCTGTCAATCCTTCTATATGTCAGTGGATGCTGGAAGATTTTCGTCACTGATGAAGAAAGGTAAAAGAAATATAACTTAAAGAAAGATGCTTGGATTGACTTCGACTGAACAGGTGAGTAAAGAGAAAATCTTCAGAAAAATGAAACCTGTCAATCCTTCTATATGTCACTGAATGCTGGAAGATCTTCGTCACAGATGAAGAGAGGTAAAAGAAATATGACTTGAAGAAAGATGCTTGGATTGACTTCGACTGAACAGGTGAGTAAAGAGAAAATCTTCAGAAAGATAACTGAAATCAAAACAACTTATGAGCGAAAAAAGATTACTTGAAGAATTTGATACTCACGGGTAGATACTGGTGGGTAGAATGAAATATTAATATAAACCAAATAAATAGCCTGTATAAATGATTGGTAGTGCAAGACTAGCGTGCTTTGTAGGGACAAACATTGCTTCAAGTTGCAAAAGAGAGGAAGCTATGGACAGCCATGATTGTTCATGTCCTGAAGGGACTAGGTACATAAAAGAATTACAGGTAATGGTAATCTTAAGAATAGTCGTTTCCCTATAAGAGAATATTTGCAGCTCGGACTGTTTTCGCATGAAATTTATAAAATATTTTGCTTAAAACACATTTTTTAGAAAACCTATTTCTCAATTCCTGTAACTTCTATCGTTTCTTTTCTGTATTAATGGAATTTTTCCTTCCGATTTCTTTATTTGAAGTAGGGTGCAATATTAAACCGGACTCGCACACATTGATAATAGTAATATTAACGGTTGCCTTTAATGAAATCAAATATCATTCAGTGAGTGAACAGCCAGTGTTACTTTGAACTGAAAATTATAAAATCTTTCAAGCAAAGTAATTTTTCATGAAAAATAGATCTTTTAACCGTCATTTCTCTTTCCAGTGTTGATGGAAGTTTCCTCCCTCACTTTTAATTTAAAGCAGTGTGGAATGTCGGAATCATGGTTATGTCATTATTTTCTCTTCAATTTACATGTACTATCCATTTTAGTTGTTGCTCCGTTGGTTGTTCTCGTGTCATATTTTTTAAAGCACTCTTCGTTTTGGTGATTCTGTATCACTAGTCGACAATGTTGAAAACAAGGTACTTTTTTGCCAATTCCTTCAGGATTTAATCGCTCAAAGCCTTTTCCCTCATTGCTCTTAGAAAGTGGTTGCATACAGATAAGAGTTTGAAAAATTCTGGACGGGTTTGGCGCCATGCTTGGCATCCATATGAGAATCACGATCTGACGATGCTATTTGAGAACATGGCACGAAAGTTTAAGTTAATTTGAAAATGCAAACAAAAAACGTATGAAAAATTGCGGAAAACATACCACTGTTCAATCTTTCTCTCTATTTAGTTTTTATTGCATTATGTGCATGCAACTTACGTTAACATAATACTTATTTTGTGAAATTATATAAACAAGCTTTATTTCTTTGTATGGAAAAAAATTATTGCATGTCGCCATAAGAGGGGATTGAGGGATTTCTCTTATATAAATTTTCTTATAAAATTGAGAAACTGGCAAAACTGATGAGCATATCTCCGGCACCAGAAGAGCCGACATCTCTCATATACATCCAGGTCTTCTTCCCTCAGATTATTTTGTGTACCCTTTGATATCAACAAAGGGATTTAGAAGTGAATCGGAGCCAGATAAAGAGTCGAAGAACTGATAAAGTCACTCACGTTGAGAATACAAAAATGCATAATTTAACACATATCTAATTCTCTCGCTGCTTCTCTCTCAGTCTCTTTCCAAAAAAGGTCGACTATTTCGTCCCAATGCTAAAATAACCGAAGAAAATTTAGTTATAATTTTGAACTATTCATACAACATTGTGGCATTCATTGGGGAAATATGGAAGTAAAACAATAATGCAGTGACAACACCAAACATCAAAAGGTAGGATAATATATGTATGTATGTAGGAATATATCGTTGAAAACAAAGAAAAGAACACTACACTATAATGATGAAGGAGTAACTGGAAGCAGCAGAAATTTGTTTCGACAGAAGTATGTTGAGGATACCAGATTAATCATGTCAACAATGACATAGTGTTGGAATGGACGTAAACAAATAAAAAAGAAACATACTTAGAATCAGGAATCGACTAGATAATGATACACGCAGGAGGTGAAAATAATGAAAGGTGTCAGCATTATACTGGATAAAGACAAAAAGAAATTCATAATGGGATACCGCCAGATATATGAAATAATTCTGGTAATTAAACTAAAAGTGAAGCCTCTCAGTATATCTAAACTTAATTATAAACTGAACTTTGTGTGTGTGTATGTCTGTGTGTCTGTCTGTGTGTATCCGTTACCTATAAACTCCGAAACGGCTGAACCGATTTTCTTGAGAATTTACACAGTTGTACTAACTATAAGCGTGTGCGAGTGTTCTTAGCTAGGTTTTGTGTCGGGGTACGCCCGATAAATATCGAAACTCGATAATCGAAAAAATAGAGTTATAGAAGGAGTAGTCCAATTTTAATCGAATTGGATACACTCATAGCCAAAGACACAAGAAACGATATTCAGAAGTTTCAGGGATGCAGTTCTTACAATAGTGAAGCATATCGATGATATATATATATACATATATATATATATATATATATATATATATATATATATAAGGCAAGATGGTGTGTGTGTGTGTCTTTTGATCTGCCTGTATGTCTGTAATTTTTTTTAGCCCTTTTATTTTAGTTTTTGCTTCGGGTTTGGCTCTAAGTAGGTATAATTGTAGTTCTTAGTCTCAGCCATGATGCCATTTACTCAGAGGACTTATTTAACCTTCAAAATTCAGTTTACGACATAAAAACTTGTTGATACCGATTCCAGGAAATCAAAATTTAACTTACATCCATTCATTTTTTTTTCAGTCTATGATTTCGCTGTAACTGGAAACAACTATTGCTTTCTAGTCTTTCGTGCCAATGTCCAAAGAGTCTGAGCTCCAGGACCATGGATTAGTCCTAAAGATTTCATTACACCCGAGCAACGCCGGGCTATACTGCTAGTCGCTAATAAAGGTATATGCACCGACAATACGAAATACGGAAAGAAGAAATCGAGTTCTTCCACTCCATGCTTGATTATGCCAAGGCACAATGCAAATCACAAAACATTAATATAATTATGGAAGATCTCAATAAAAAAGTCGCTCAAGGGAGAGAAGTTAAAACAGTAGGCAACTTCAGACTAGGACACTGCAATAGCCTTGGTAAGGAATTGGTTTAAGGGTGTACAGCAAATGACCAGATAATATCTAACATCTTGTTCCAAGAACACTCAACAGGTTTGTTGTGGACTTGTTGAGAAACCACACAAAATAATGAATAAGAAAAACAGATATAGAGATGGAAAATGTAAGTTATATTGAACAAAAATATACAAACTGGAACACTGGTTAGTCAATTCAGGAATACTAGGAATACTATTAGTAGAAACAATATATACAGACTGGCAGTGAAGAAGTATGTCCGGGTAATGAGTCTATATCCTTACTGAACAACGAAGCGGCTGTACCACTACCTTTGACAATCACTGCCGTTCTCTGTATAGGCAGAATTATATGCACGCATCAGGCAAGTCCATTCTTATGTGCGAAAATAGGTGCTCTCCAACACCCACTCCTTAGCTTCTTTTTTCGGAGGAGCTAGCGTTTTTTTTTTTTCGCTTGGAATCTAATATTCCCAACAGCTTCCAAAATATTTATTTTTATCATCGCGCCTAAGTTTTTGAGAATGACGAGCTTGGCTCTTTATTCTTGGTTGGTGTGTCTCACTTGTTCGCCTGGCTTGCAATTTTTCCCCCTAACTATCGGCGTAATAAAAACATGTTGCATATTCTTCTTCTGCGTGATTTCTGTTGTGAATTTGTTACTGGTTGAGAATACCTCTTTTTTCAATTCTGAAGTTTCCGCCGTCACTCGTTTTTTTAACATGAGTTAATGGGTCAATCCCATATATTAGATTTCTGAATCCAGTCTGTTCCTACCAGGTTATGTGTGTTTTTCGTAACGTAGAGTTTTAAGTTTTGGTCTTTCCTTGAAACTTTACATTCACGATAATTCCCCCTTTCAATTTAGTCCTTTTTCCTGTAATCAATTTAACAATTATTTGAGTGTATAACATGGTTCAATTTCCGATATGTCTGTAAATTTATTATTCTTAAGGTAGACTCCGAATTCAGTTGCAATTTGATCTTCTTATTCAATATTTGTGGCTTATCTTACCACACGATCGGCAATTCTTGTCCTTCAAAAGACAGTGTTTAAGCCAATGCCATTCACCATATCTGTACATGCATAAGGAAGGGCTTGATTTTTATTGGATTCTTGTCAAACGTAGTTTTGTATCTCTCTTTTTTTTGTTATTATAATCTTGTTTTGCTTTTTGGGAGGGTACAAAACGTAAATTTCTTTTTACCTTTCGAATGTCCGCGACTCCTGACACTTCCATGTCTTTGCTATTTTCATTTATATTGAGACATTTCTGGCAATCATCTGACAGTTTTTCTAGTGTTAACCCTGCCTCGTTTTGAAGTTTTGTCAGCATTCGTTTTCTCATTTCATTGTCTTTAGCAGCAACTAGTCCTTGGACAAATATGGGACACTTAAAGTTGTCTGGGGTTAGCTCCGCCAATCACAGTTTTTGTTGACGATAACTGCGAATGTAGAATAGGTTCATTTTCGTCTTTTCTGAGATTAAGGCATTTCCACCTTTTATGGAACAACGACATGTTTGGGCTAAATAGCTCAGTGAGGCATGTCACTGCCTCGTCGAACGTTAAATCAATCGTCTTTTTTGGGAAAATATAATCTACGAACTTAGTGTGTTCGTCCGTACTTAACATTCTGAGTAAAAGTCGTAATTTTTCTTTCCCCTATAGTGATGGCAGTCGATATTAAAAGTAATTTCATATCGCCTGTAATACTCTCCAAAATTTTTGTTTTCTTCAATTGGGTATTTAAAAGTTTCAATAGCGTACACACCGCATCTTGCGAAAATGTCTCCTTTTTTTCGTTCCTTTCTAGTGCTGTACTTGTTAGTTTTAATAATAGTTCTTGTAATTGCGATTGTCTTTCCTCATTCGCCTTTTGTATTTCCATTTGTCTTTTTTGTATTTCCATATGTCTTTCTTCGTTTGCTTTGTGTTTCTCCATTTGTCTTTCTTCTAGTTTATATTGTCTTTATTCACTCCTCTTAATGTTTTCCAGTATTCCTTTCTGAATTTTTTTTTAATCATATCACGAAGAAAGCCGGAAACTACATCCTAAACAGGGAAGAAGGGATGGGACTCTTCACCTGTTCAATAGACCAGTTCCTCCATGATTTGTTGTTTCAATTCCGTGAGGGGTTTGATTTTTTAGCTATTGCTTTCTAGCAATTAATTTCGACTATCTCTGTGATAGTGTCGCAAATTGTTTATGGTCGACTTGTTGTTCGAATCCTCGAAGCGAATTTTGTTAAATTGAGTCAAGGAAATTCGTCACAAATTTGTTGTGCGACTTGTACACGAATCTACTTCGCCAATTTGTTGTCATCGACTCCTCTGTATGTAAGTCTCGAGATCCTGGACCCTAATTACTTGTTCCTTGGGGTTATACGTAAGTTCGCGTTCTTTTATCGCCAACTTTTTGGGGGACTCACGCGGAAAACACATTTTTTCTCTGCGTGAACTTGTTCGAAATCCTTTGTCGCCAATTTGTTGTTGGCGACTAACATGGAAATCCTCGTCGCCATTTTGTTGTGGATTTCTGTTGAGAAACCACACAAAATAATTAATAAATAAATAAATAACAAAAACAGATATACACAGTCTGGGAGTGAAGAAGTATGTTCGGGTAATAAGTCTATATCGTTAGTGACCAACAAAGCGGCTGTACCATTACCTTTGACAATCATTATATTTAGCTGTCCCTGCCACTAAGTGACAACATGTGACACATGGTCAGTTATAAGTGGGAATTTCCGGGCTATATGGCCCGGCCAAAAAATTCCTGTCTATTTTTCCCCAGTCGTGCTTCTACCCTTCGGCGGAACCACGACTGGGTTCGTGCTCTCTGCTCGGAAGCAGAGAGCGCCCTCTGCCCGAAGGCAGAGAGCTGACAGTGAGAAATACCGTCGCAGCTAGAAAACGCTTTGACAATCACTATATTTAGTTGTCCCTCCCAGTAAGGTCAACATGTGACACATGGTCAGTTTATGACTAGGATTTCCGGGCTATATGGCCCGGCCAATAAATACCTGTCTGTTTTTGCCCAGTCGTGCTTCTACCCTTCGGCGGAACCACGACTGGGTTATTGCTCTCTGCTCGGAAACAGAGAGCGCCCTCTACCCGAAGGCAGAGCGCTGACAGTGAGAAATGCCGTCGCAGCGAGCAAACGCTTTGACAATCACCGCCGTTCTCTCTACAAGCAGGATTACACGTCAGGCGAGTTTATTCTTATGTGCAAAAATGGGTGTTCCCAACAAGGACTAAGGATATGGAGGATTCCAGGAGGAGAATATAGAACAAAATTGATGTTGTTACTATTAAACAGAGATTCAGAAACACAGTCCTTCCCTGTAAAGCCTACCCAGGTGCTGATTGCGAAAGTGACTATAGACAAGTTTTTATCCAATCAAAGCATAAAACTAAGGAGATTAGATAAAGATCAATAAAGATAAGAGTGCAGTAGAATAGACTCGTGAATGACCCGAAGAAGAAATATATATGGACTGTGTGAAAACGAAATATGAAGGTCAAATTGAAAACTGAAGCTTAAAATGGGACGCACTAAGAGTGGCTCTAGTGACGTCAGTGTACGACATCATCCCAAAGGAAAAAGCAAGTCGGATAAGAAAAGAGTGGGTTACTGAAGGAATACTTGACCTGATGCCAAGGAGACAAAAACAATGCCAACATATGGAACGGAATACAAGGAAAAGTCAGGTTAACCATAAATGGCCTAACGACAAATGTACTGATGTAGAGAGACTGAACACGAAAAATAATAGTTATTTGCAGAACAGATAATGGAACTAACAAGCAACAAAATCTGCTCAGCAACAGGATGTATAAAAGCAAAGGATGGTACATTCATAAGGGAAAAAGAAATATTGATTCAGTGTTGAAATGAGTATATTGCAGATCCGTTCCACGACAAGAGAGAGCAACCAACAATACACAAATCTAAGGATTGACCAGAAATATTAAACACCGAAAGAGGAAATGAGCAAATTGAACAGAAATAAAGCAGCAGGGCTTGATGAGATTGTAATAGAGATGTTGACGCTCTTAGATGATTTGGCATAGACAGGCACACAGAAATAATAAACGAAATGTACAACAGCGGCAATATATCGGAGAACCCAAACAGATCAATTTTCATAGTACTATTTAAGAAGCCAACTGCAAAGGCGTGTGAACTTCACCTAACAATCAGCTAAATGGGCCACATAACAAAAGTCATTATCCAGATTCTGATAAACAAAGCGCACAGCAGAATTGGCCCAGCGATAGCACATGAATTGCGTGGCTTTATTAAAGATACCGAAAGAAGGAATGCAACATTATTGATCAAAATGAAGATTTTTCTGTATTTTATTGCTCTTTCAAATAGAGCAATAAAATACAGAAAAATCTTCATCTGTGCTTATTAGACTACGCAAAGGCATTTGATAAAATATGCTACAAAGTCTAAACAGAGATGTTCGACAACCTCGAAATTTTCAGAAAAGACCTTAAGATAATCTAGAATGTATATTGACATCAAACAACTTGTGTACGGATAGGAAGTGAATTCAGAAGATATACAAAAACAGAATGGGGCGTAAGACAAGGATTTTTTTCTCACCGGATCTATTCAACTTATACAGCGAAACAATTCTGAAATAAATAAAACCCCTGCCAGGATTCGTCATTGCTTGCCACAATCTCAAAACTGTAGGATACGCGATTGAGACAGTGCTGATAGCAGACAGGAAATGTAAAATGCAGGATATTCTACAGAAGGCAGCGCCAGAAATCGAGAGGAAAAGGACTAAGCATAAACTTAAAGAAAATTGAATGTATGGTCATCAGCAAAAAGAAGACCCTAAAATTCCAAATACAGGTCAGGATAAACTAAAATAAAAAAAAGTAAAGAAATTTAAATACCTGAAAAGAATGCTAACAGAGGATGAAAAGTGCGATTTCGAGATCCAAATATGCATTGTATGGCCAAGCCACTTTTCAAACGTTAACCAAAGTATTGAAAAAAAAAGGCAAATTGCATTGAAACAAAGGAGACAGTGCTGGATTGCTATATGATATCTGTATGATAGTGAGTGTTGGACGATCTCTTCAAGGATGAAGGAGAGGTTTGAGGTAGCAGAAATGTAGTTTTCATGAAAGATCCTGAGGATAACATGGAATGAGCACATGACTAACGACGAGGTGTTGGAGAGGATGAAAACTCGGAGAAAACTCGGAGAAAACTCGGAGAAAACTGTGAGGGTGAGGTTTATGGCACATGCAATGAGGAAGGATAACCTGGAAAATTTAATACTCCCAGGAAGAATAGCGAGAAATAGAGACTGAGAAAAGCAGCAAGAGACCTACTTGATAGGCCTGAGCAAATGGATGCCAGAGCGAGGTTTGGGAATGATACCAAGAGGAAGAATTTTGAGAGTGACAAGAGACGGTGCCAAGTGGAAGTCCATGATCACGTACGTACTTAAGTGACACGAACCATGAATAAGAAGATTGAGGAAAGACAGTTTGAAGAATCTGATACTCACATGATGCATAGAGATAAAGATAGACAGGGGAAAGTAGTGCATGACATGCTTGACGTGCTTGAGCGAGTGGATGACTGAACGGGGATTGAGAGTGATACCAATAGGACAAGTATTGAGAGCAACAAGGGATAAGGACAGTTAGAAGTCCATGATCCCCTACGTCCTGAATGGACACAGCAAATACAAAAGAAGATATTATATGCTTGGCATATTCAAGAATGTTACTTCCGTGCTGGTATCAATTATTCAAACTCGCAACATAGACAAACATAAAAAATAATGTTTTAGTAACTGAAATTTCTATATTATTCCACAAATAAATCTGAATTTATGTATCAGATATTTTGCCTTTAGGCAAATTAATTAAAACAAGTGCATTGGCTTCCTTTCTTTCAATATACCATCATTTTTAGAAACCCTGGAGTGACAAGGTGTAATCAATTTTTGTTTTTTTTTCTTCAGATTAGGTCATTTGCAGTGGTGTGCCGTAGTAAGAATCTTTCTTGGGGTTTATGATAAAATTTATTAAGGCTTGAAAAATATTGCTTCATCCGTGATTGCATCAGACTTTTATCAGACTTTCATCAGACTTTTATCAGATTTTTATCAGACTTTTATCAGACTTTCATCAGACTTTTATCAGACTTTCATCAGACTTTCATCAGACTTTTATCAGACTTTCATCAGACTTTTATCAGACTTTTATCAGACTTTCATCAGACTTTTATCAGACTTTTATCAGACCTTTATCAGACTTTCATCAGACTTTTATCAGACTTTCATCAGACTTTTATCAGACTTTTATCAGACTTTCATCAGACTTTTATCAGACTTTCATCAGACTTTTATCAGACTTTTATCAGACTTTTATCAGACTTATACTATTGCCACGACTGCCGATTACTTTTTCTACGGATACTATCTGCGATAGACGTTACTCCCAAGAAGTGTAAGAAATTCTAGCGCTAAACAAACACACTGGAAAACCTTACAGAGAGATCGCGGATATTGTTGGTGTCAGCCTTTCAAATGCGTGTTGTGTCATCAAGGCGAAGAAACAAACGGTTTCTATCAGTCAAAAACATAAAAAAAACATCTGGTCGGAAGATGAAAAACAACGCCCAAAGATGACGTATAAATGATCAGGGAAAATGTAAAAGGACCTAGGAGACATCACTCATTTTTTTTCACTGAATTTGCACAAGGGTGTATAAGCGGAGTACAGACATACTTTGAATAATATTTTCACAGCCTCCGTATATAGTCTAACCTGTATCTAGACGAAATCGCTTCTACTATAAACTTAAATGTTAATGATGAACAAATCAACGACGGAGTGTTTCCTAAATCCTTCAGCAAACCATGTATTCTTGCCTGCTCCATCTTTCCTTTGGTTTGGACAGCGCACCGTTTCAGGAATCTTTAATTATTCTCCTCTTGACTTTCCCGGTTTAGGCATTGTTCCAGAAATGATAATTGCTATCAGTACAATCATAAACCTGATGATCTTAAATGTCTTCATTTGCCAGTTGCTGTCTTGTTTCATGTTTGAGGTTATATAGAAAAGCCCTTCTTTTATCACAAAATATGTTTCGAAATTATCAATAGTACTTTATTTATACTAACCCAATAATACAGTAATATTAAACTGACACGAGATTAATCATCATCAACTACTTATAATAAAGAATACAGGTTATAAACAACAATCAATTCCAGTTTAAAGATCAAAACTATAATAAAAAAAAGTACCGTTGTGGTGCAATGGATATCGGCTCGGAACGAGAAATCGGGGAGCCGAGTTCGAATTCCAGTTGAATTTCTTGCATTCACTTACGCGCAAATACCCTCGGGAAAGGTATTAATCTGTCTATTCCTTCCAGTTATGGGTTAAATAATAGGACAGATTGGGTTCTATAGCCTTGGTCGGCAACCAGTCAACCGCAGAAAGCAATGGCAACCTACTGCGGGATAATCTTCTGCCCAGTCAGTCATATCTCTTTCGAGACATGATCGCCTAAGCGTGTATCGCGCATGGCACTTAACTGACTGACTGACCGACCGCGAAGGGGACAACATAGCATCAACATATGTAACAGTAACATTAGCATGTCTAGAGGAAAACCTATACAGCCAAATAGAACGTAAATAAAAGGAAGACATAAAAACAGAAATTACTAAAACATGAAAGAAGTTATCTAGATGATTGTTTTATCTTTAGAATATCAACATGAGGATACATAAATAATCTACCCCAGAACTTATACCCCAAAATTAAACTCTTACTAGAATATAGCTATAATGAATGGCCATTCCTAGACATACTCATAAAAACAAAAAACAATTACACCCTCACAAGAAGTTACCATGAACGAACAGACACCCAACAATACCTTCATTTAAAAAGTCATCACACTAAGAGTTGTCTGTTAGCGTGGTGATATCCCCTACTCCCTAGCACGACGAATTTGCACAATAGTCGCTGATAAACCCCTTCGTAAAATACGCCTAGATGAACTAAGAAAAACACTACAAATAAGAGGATACCCCACTCCACTAATAAACAACGAACTGGCAGAAAAGTTACCATTAAAAACTACCCGGAATAAATAATAAAAAAAAAACGCTAACCGAAGGACTGAAAAACAAAAAACTGTTGGCCTGCACGGAAGGAACATTAAGCTAGCCAATAACAGGTAACAGCACGTTTCTCAACACTTATACTAATGTAGTCGAGGTAAATTCAGAATAATTCCACTCTATCAAAACGCAGACCATGATAAACTGATGACACAGGAATAAATATTTATAAAAAATACAAGCCTTTCCTTGAAAAAAAAAACATGAAAACTAACACACACACGCACACACACACACTAAATAAAAATGCTCAGGTCAAAAGAATTCATATACGTATCAAATAAAAAGCGACGGCTAATGGTCATATCGCTGGAAATATTTTGAAAAAAAATGACAAAAACAAATTTCGCGAGCCAGTGTAGGAAATATAAATTCTTGATTGTGATTGATCAAAACGCAACAAACGGAAATTGATGACCATTTTCATGTTTCTTATCACTCGAAAGTTGAATTTAACAGATGCACAATAGAATCAAAATCGCTGTAAAAAACTTTGAAGAAAAAACGTAGGCTAATTTCCTGGTTTAGTGCGAAAAACGTTTTTCTGGACAATGAAAAGTGAGCGATTCACAAAACTAAGAAGAATTTAACAAGCCAGTGAGAAGATACCCAGCAAACAAACATGCACGCATATAAAATTTCTACGTATTCACCGAACACTATCTATATATAGAGGGTGTTTTCGGCCGTCAGAAAGACAAACGGATCTCGAGATGTAAAGTCAGAACTTTATTCACCTGAAGGAAGTTTACTTTGGATTCTAAACACAAACAGAGACGAAACAAATTATAAACATATGGTATTATATTATGGTACTATATAATATTATGGAATTATATCATATTATGGTATTATGCAAAATATAAATTATCTTAACAATAATAATAATAATAGCAATAAGTCTACATTTTAAACAATATGTTCAAGACTTCTCACACTATTTCACACACACACACACACACACACACACACACACACACACACACACACACACATATATATATGTGTGTGTGTGTGTGTGTGAAATAGTGTGAGAAGTCTTGAACATATTGTTTAAAGTGTAGAGTTTTGGCGATCTTGTGATTTTTTTGCGTATATATATATATATATATATCGAAATTCATGTGCCTGCTCATATTTACAATGTAATAAAGAGAGGGCTATATAAAGTCGCCATTAAGGAATATAGCTGCGATTACAAGTATTCTCCTAAAGTCATATAGAAATGAAACTCATATGTATATATATTTATATATATACGAAATTATATATATATATATATATATATATATACATAATTAATAATAATTATATATATATACAGGAAATTGTATCTATGTATATACAGATATGTATGACAGTTATATATATATATAATTTTAACTCAGCCCCGATTAGTGAGCACATCATAACAGTGTCCTCACGAAAATTCGAAATCGGCATGAATCTGCAAATTTAAAATAAAAAGTTCTTTGCACTGAAACTATCAACGCTCTATTTTCACTCCGATATCGAGCATTTACAATTAAAAGCTTGCATCCCAAAATATTTTTTATCAGTAAATATTCTGGAAAAACAACAACCTTGGCATCAAGCATTATCATAACTCAATAATACATGCACATATATATATGCATATATAAATATATATATATATATAGTCATCCGCAGACATCTGTTTTGCTGTATCACAGTTCATAAGTACGGTAATTGGAGTAGATAGACTAAACTATAATTGGAGTAGATAGACTAAACTATAATTGGAGTAGATAGACTAAACTATCGCCCGGTTCACACTCCACCCACATCTATTGAACAGGTGTAGAGGCTCATCCCTTGTTTCCTGTTTAGGATGCGGTTTCCGGTTTTCTCTTTTCCAATCTTTTCACTCTTCCTTTATTATTCTTTTTTTTCAATTGGAGTAGATAGACTAAACTATCGCCCGGTTCATACTCCACCCACATCTATTGAACAGGTGAAGAGGCTCATCCCCTGATTCCTGTTTAGGATGCGGTTTCCGGTTTTCTCTTTTCCAATCTTTTCACTCTTTTCCTTATTCCAATTTTTTTTTCAATTGGAGTAGATAGACTAAACTATCGCCCGGTTCACACTCCACCCACATCTATTGAACAGGTGAAGAGGCTCATCCCTTGTTTCCTGTTTAGGATGCGGTTTCCAGTTTTCTCTTTTCCAATCTTTTCACTCTTTTCCTTATTTTTATTATTTTTTTTCAATTGGAGTAGATAGACTAAACTATCGCCCGGTTCACACTCCACCCACATCTATTGAACAGGTGAAGAGGCTCATCCCTTGTTTCCTGTTTAGGATGTGGTTTCCGGCTTTCTCTTTTCCATTCTTTTTACCCTTACGTAGCCCCCTGCGCATCAGTGGCGTTACCGTCTTGCTCGGGGTGATATGATTAAAAAAAAAAAGAAAAAAGAAGATATCCGATTGCTTTTTATCCAGGATTGAAACCCGACAGTTTGGCCTCTGTCGACGTTCTACTGAGCTCGGTAGAAGGAGCAGACTTTTAGCGTGTGGTATACCATGTATACCAATAGCTGATAGTGTTCTAAATCATTACGGAATGAATGATGCGTAGATGCTAAGGTAGCTACTGTTTTTAAAGTCCACCGTGCTTCCAGAGTGCTCAATCAGGGTGTGAGAGCGTAAATAGTATATATATATATATATATATATATGTGTGTGTGTGTGTGTGTGTGTGTGTGTGTGTGTGTGTAAGGGGGTATGTGTGTGTTTATGTGTGTGTATAACGCAATTACAGAATTAAATATATATATATATATATATATATATATATATATATATGTTATTCGATGATATATATATAGCGTATTATTCGTTTGTTTAATCGTATTTCTCTTAAATAATGCCCTAAAATATAACCCTACATCTTCGTATTCAAAGATCAATTTGGGGAAATGAATTTGCTCGTCCTTACGTACACCAGTCCCCGATGAATACATTCAATTACGTAACTTAGATATATAAAATTAACCAAAAATTATCATGTGTATGTAATAAATACTGTCGATCTCTTAAGGGTAATTCAATGCGACCCTGAAACATGAATATTGTCCAAAAATATTCACTAGACAGTTAAAACGACGTCACTTTGGATTATTTCAAATTTAAATAAAACGGTTACATAAACATACACAAAGTACTAAACTTGATAACAAAAAACGCAACATTCGAATCTACTCGGTGATGGGGGGAAGCAAAGTCACCCATATGAGCCACATGTCCTGTCAATATGTATTTATTTTTATAAACATTTAAGAATATTGAGTTAAATACTGTATATAGCTTTAAGAATGGATACTTAATTTTGTTTAATGTGAACGTCTACAATAATCATTGTTAGATAGGAACAGTTTATATTTCTCTCTCTCTCTCTCTCTATAACCGCATTGCAAATTTGAGAACTGCGTTTGTTATTTTTGGTAACTATTGCCGTTGCTTAGCGGAGTTTTATGTCACCAGAAGATAAAATCGTCACTTATGGTGGACGTTTTTGTGTTACTGTTTTTATAACCCCTTTGAAGATGGCTCATGTGAGCCGAAAGCTGAGAACCAACTAAATAAAAAATTATCCAAATGTTGGAGAAATTTTGTCTTTATTTTCAACCGAAATTAAAGCAAAAATACGATGTTTAGAATGGCTCATGATTAAACATATTAGGCATTCATTGTCTCTTTTATGTAACAGTATATGTTTAGAAAATATATATATACGTGCATGTTTCTATTTTCCTTCTCGCTCGATTTTTCTTTCTCTTTCTCTCTCTCTCTTTCTGTATATATATATATCTGTAAATCTATTTATACATTTATATTTATATTTTCCCTCTCCCTCTCTATATAATGATAAAGTATTGGTATTGAGCGCTTTAGTGTTAGGGTTTTCGTTTTGTTTTGTTTTTCTTTCTTACGAGTGCTTGACTTTTTGTTCATGTACTTCGTTTGTTTCTTTTTTTACTTCCCCTTTTCTTCCCTCCGAGTTCGTCCTCGGTGGGTTGTTCAAGACGATTTCAATTATAGCTTGATTAATACTAGTTTTACTATTAGTATAGTTGTTGCTATAGTTAATATTATTATCATATATATATATGTGTGTGTGTGTGTGTTGTTGTTGTTGTTGTTGTTATCACACCATTTGAAGCTTAAAGAGAACATGCATTGACATTTTGTCACAACTTGAATAGCTGATGATTTCACATGATACATTTTATAAAGTTAAAAATCTCACTGTTTATTGCACCAATAAAGTTTTGCTAATACTTCCATTATATGAACAGATCTGCATTCATTTACAACCGAACTCATTGAAGTTTATAAGAACGAATAATGGGGAAATCATATAAGGAACAAGAAATAAGAATGAAAAATGCAAGAATGTACAAAAACAGTAACGTTACATGAACTTTTCATATTACATAAGCACAGTACAGGAGTCGTTTTCTAGGCATCGAGAAAGAAGAGTTTTGTCTTATTAGGTATATCGTCCTTCGTGGAGACCGGAAATAGAATAGAAATTGCGAAGATAAGTAGAATATTTTCTCAGTCTTACTTGTGCGACATGAAGATATGTTCTTAATGAGGCGCCTGTAGAAAATGTTGCAATAAATTAGAAACCCATATAACTTTTTGGTTATATATATATATATATATATATATATGAAGTATTTTTAATCTAATATATTTAATTTTAATAGGCTTCTTTAGAGATTAGTTTATATGTCACAACATCTCTGAAGAAGCTTAATAAATTGAAGCATGTTAGATTAAAGTTAGTTTCCCTGCCTGTTTTTAACTTATTCTGATATATGTGTATATTTTTAATGATTATATTTAGAAATGAATAAGTATTGATACATTATCTAAGTATTTAGAAAATAACAATCTCCCAAAAGTATAGTATTTTTGAAAATAATGTGATAGGTACTGATCTGGCGGCTCGACTGCAGCCACTTCCCCATCGTCGAAATGTGGCCTCCCTTTGCCTCTTCTATAAATACTTTCATGGCTTCTGCTCGGACGAACTTAAGTCACTGATGCTTCCTCAACAGGTGTTTACTCATGCAACCAGACTGGCAACTGGGTCCCACCAATTCACAGTCAGGTTAGCCAAATGCAGACGACAATTCTACTCCTGCAGCTTCTTCTCTCGCATTTCCCGCCTGTGGAACTCGCTCCCGTATTCTTGCTTTCCTGACGGCTACAACCTCCAGTAATTTAAATGCAAAGTCAATACTCATCTACTAACCACTGGACTCTAGCTCTCTCCCCACCCCTGTATAACCTTCCCTTTCTCTCCACCTATGTATCTGTCATCGCACCTGCTTTCTCAGCTTTCTATTGTTCTTTTCTAACTAATTTGTACGCCTCACTCTTTTCTAATTAATATTTTTACATTTATGTAGCCCCCTGCATATCAGTGGCGTTTCTGCCTTGCTCGTGGTGAAATAATTAAAAAAAAAATGGTATATAATAATTGATAAAATGAGCAAATAAATGGTGGAATGTTCAAAACAATAATCACAGATATCAGAATTAAATAGTGCTGGGTGATGTAAAAGCTTCAGTAAATGATCGCTCGAGATATTATATTATGATAATGGTGTAAGTCTCTTATTGTAGATTGGCATTGGTCTTTATAATTTATCGAAATACAAAAAAATGACAAAAATAACAAAAACAAAACAACACATTTGTTTAAATAGTATGTGAGGCTACCTGGGATAATTTTATTCAAATATAAAATCTTCGATATAATTAATGAGTTAACAATTAGCGGAATGCACCCGATTTATTTACTTCTTACGGCTTATGGACCTTTTCGAAGTTATTTACAACCGGATATTATTTTTAGGTTGTAGGAATTGTTTAGAGATAATAATGATTTACTGATAAGAGTCCTACTAAATAATTCTTGGTTGGGGTGAGAGGAAGTGGATTCATAACATTCCTAAGGGTATTTGGGAGTAAGTGAGGTTTTTTTTAATCATATCACCCCGAGCAAGGCGGTAACGCCACTGATGTGCAGGGGGCTACATAGGAGTGAGAAGATTGGAAAAGAGAAAACCGGAAACCACATTCCTAAACAGGAAACAAGGGATGAGCCTCTTCACCTGTTCAATAGACGTGGGTGGAGTGTGAACCGGGTGATAGTTTAGTCTCGGTGTGTAGCGATTGGCCTTATGCCCTCATAACTCATTAACCACTTGTATCTTACTGACTTTATTGTCTTGCTTAGGAGTAAATAAAAGACGACTTTTACCCACTAATAAAAAAGTTTAAAAATTCAAATTGTTTCCATCCTCAAACTATGAGAATTTTCTAATTGTTCTTTCGAATTATCCTATATCGAAAAAAGATCCCAACTGCTTTTGTCATCTAATTGCCCTAGATTTCAGGTCGGGCTTGATATACCCGACTATAATTAAAACACATCTCTCTTATTTTCAGACTGGAGCATTATTCATCATATCGCTAAAATTATTCGTTTTTAATAACAGCCACTTTAAAGAACATTTACTGAGTAAATGCGCAGAATATATATATATATATATACTCATCCGCAGACAGATCCGTTTCGCTGTATCAAAGCTCATCAGTAAGGTTAGACTCCGATTTATTTTAACCCAGGAATGAAATCCGACCGAATTGGCGTCAGGCGGCGATTCCACCTTTGGGCTATGGGCGCTAGGTAGAAGAAGGCGGACTTTTTAGCGTGTATATTATCATTATACACGCCTAATAGCCAGAGTGCTCTAACTCATTACTGAATGAGCGATGCGTAACTCTGGTCGCGTTTCCCTGCTATTCCCCTCGGGGTTCTTGACAAAATACAACGGAGAATCTGTAATGTGACCGAAACCGACTTGGTAGACCTTCTGCAGTCACTCTCGCACCGGCATGACGTAGCTTCCCTGTGCCTCTTTCTATAAATACTTTCACGGCTTCTGCTCCGATGAACTTAGATCACAGGTGTCGCCCATGTACGAATTTGCACGAGCTACTAGATTAGCAACTTGGTCCCACCCTTTTACAGTGAAACCGATAAAATGTAACCGCAATTACTACTCCAACATCTTCTTTTCTCGCACTTCACGCTTGTGGAATTCCCTTCCACATACTTGCTTCCCCGACAGCTACAATCTCCAGGAGTTTAAATGTAAGGTCAATAGACATCTCCTAACACTCGAACTCGCATCCATTCTCTCAAACACTCTTCCCATCTACCCAACCCTCATCATCAATATTTTTACCCGTCTATCACCGTCCTTCTGACATTTCCTATGTCTAACCACACTTTCTCATCTCCTTCCCCTATGTAGCCACCTGCACAATAGTGGCAGTGAAATGCCTTGCTTGGGGTGAAATGATTAAACATATATATGAGGGGGTGGACAAAATAATGGAAATACCTTTTAACATAATAGCATAATATCGAAAATGTGACTAAATTGTCAAAAGATGATCTATTTTATGTGTATTGATTTAATATTAGTATTACCTTAATTTCTTTTCAAAATTGTTGTTTTTTAAAGATATTATTTAAATAAGGTTATGTAAATCAACAGTTAGGACTATTTAAGAATTTTATGTGACCAACTTCATCTTATGATTCAGGAACTGTTTCTGGAGAGAAATATCATATTTCAAATATAATGCATCTATTCATACAAATACATTTGTAGCTGAATGCCATGAAGGATATTTGAGTGAAGTAGACCATCTTATCTGGCCACCACACTCCACAGATCTCAACATCATTGAATATCTATGCTTAATTTTTGAAAAAATATATGAGAAGTCAATACACTCTACCATCATCACTGAAGGAACTGCAGAGTGTTTTAACTGAAGAATAGATAAATTCCTCTGGAAAGAATGAAAACTTTGTACGAGCCGATCCCACGCACAATTAACGAGTTAAAAATTAGTGGTATGCGCACGTTTGATTTACATTTTACGGCTTATGAACCTTTTAGAAATTTACAAACGGGTGATATTTTTAGGTTGTAAGTATTGTTTAGATATAATACTGGTTTATTGGTACGATTCTTACTAATTAATACTTATCTGAAGTGAGAAGAGGTGGATTCAATATCTTTCCCAAGGGTATTTAGTAGTAAGTAAATTTCTGCTCGGGTTTGTTATAACCGACCGTAACTTTCAGACTGGAGCATTATTCATCATATCACTCGCACATTCAGGCTCGCAATGTCTGTTACTTCCTAGCGATCACCTAGATAGGTCCTAAACATGTTAGACGTTGATAAATTCGCTGATTGTACGAGAAACAGTCTTTCAAGATGATGTGGACATAAGCTCGCTTATCAAAGGAGATACTCCCTAAAAAGATGTGCAGTTAGAATATCTGCTTTTATTGCACACGCGGGAAGTAAATTTCTAGAAATTGGCGGTGTTATTTAAAATGAACAAGCTATTAAAATGTTAATGGAGAGCTCGGAGTAGAATATCAGAAAAAATATCTAAAAGATGGAAATACAAGATTCTTCCACTATTACGAATCTTATGGAGTAACGGGGTTTCCTTGGAAAATCAGGGATACCTGCCAGCATTTGATTCTCTAAAGAAACCCAGCAGAGACTTGTGTAGATAAAACTCAACATCGACAAAGAAAGAATCGTAATACAATAAAAAAAATTGCATAGATTAATATCGTATTGATAAAGGAGGGGAACGAAAACTAGAAAGGGATGAGAAACGCTAAAATAGAGAACAAAAGTAGTTTGATATGAAGAGAAAAACACTTAGCAATATATATATATATATATATATATATATATGTGTGTGTGTGTGTGTGTGTATATATAGATATTGATATAGATATAAATTATAAATATATGTACATATATATGTACATATTTATCTATAAAATATATATACATAAATATATATACATATTCATATCAAAAGTAGTTTGATATGAAGATAAACACACTTAGCATTAAAATATTATATATATATATATACATATATATCTATACAAATATATATACATATATACACATATATATATATATGCATAAATATACATATATACAAGCATATGTATATGTATACATATATATATATATATACGTATATATATATTTACATATATATATATATATATATATATAGACATAGATATAGATATATATTGTATATATATAAATGACAGATATTTTAAAGTATTAATAATAATAGTAGAAGTGGAGCTATTAAAAATAGTAGTAGTAGAAATAATAATAATAATAATAATAATAATAATAATAATAATAATAATAATAAATATTAATATTATTATTATCATTATTGAATATAAAATAAGGAATATATAAAAATCAGTTAGGGGACCGTAAAAAATAACTCGAATAGATTCGAAAGAAATCTTTAGAGATAAAAGGCAAATAAAGATACGAATACATCATTGTGAGTTTTTCGTTTTACATCAAAAGAATAAAGGACAGATAATAGAATCTGGAAGCGAATAAGATTATAGCAAAAATCCCCTTAGAAAAGAGGAAGTTCTGAAATCCGATGTATTCAGTTTTGTCTCGAAGGAGGAAAAAAAGCAGGCTTCGCTATGTTTCCCCTCCTGATAACGGCGACCATAATACTTCTGTGGATATAAACACCGCGTTTGTTAAGCGGCAGCAAGCGCGCTGAATCGTGGCTAGAAATAAGGTATTAAGTTTTTCATTTAGATTCAGTTGAGTGAAAAGGGTGGTGAGACCGATTATAGATTCGGCTTTACAGGTAAGTGTAAAGACAGGGAAGAGGTTGGGGTAAATTATTTTTTGAAAGGGAAATAGTGGGTTTACAGTTACGCGATTTGTAATAACGAAAGATCGTTTCTTGAAATAAAAAATAATTAGTGTCAGATCGAAATATATATATATATATATATATATATATATATATATATATATTAAAATTTGTGTATTGAATGAAGAATTCTCAATCTGAGGTAGCCGATATAGAGATGTAGAAATTTGAACATTGGATTCAAGCTTGTTTAGTCTGAATTTCACTTCAGGTAACTGACAGTTTAAACGAATGAATGTTATTGTGTACCAACATTTGTTGATGTCTTCAAATTTATCTATACATACCCGCGCACAAATCAAATACAGAATATTTTGGTTAATTATATATATATATATTTATATTTAGGCAGCACATTTTCTTTTAAACATGTCAGATTAAATAAATTGCAAACAATATGTTTGCTCATTTTTAATAAAATCCGTTCATTTTCACCGATAGTCTTTCACGTATTACAATCAAAAGATGTTAGAAATGAGATGTTACGTTGGCAGGTGTTATTTTCATTCATTTTTTAAGGTACCCAAGTACTTTCAACCTATTTCCGAAGGTCATCTTTAGGGGTGTGAGTTATGGTAACAAATGTAACCGGAAAACTGTGTAGCTAAAAATTACTGTTCATTTTGTTGCTTCAAATATAACGGTTTTATAAATTGCTAGCGTTTATTAGAAAGTGAAGATTATCCAAAATGGAATTTTTTTTATATGTTGTAATGTCATGGTCATGCACGTGTTAAAGCATGAAAAACTGTTCTTTTTGCAAACATTTTAGAACATTACTACAGTATTCATAGCTGATTCTATGAATTGACTGCTTAAGTGTTTTAATGAATATTGCCTCAAGAATCTGTAGTTTGCTTTTGTTGTTTTCTTGGCGTAGAATAGTTATATTATTGATCATTATTTTTTTATATTGTGAATGTAGACAGGAATGTTGTTGTAGATGTCTACAAATGGTCGGAAAAATGTAACGTAAGACGTCTAGTTAATGTGGCTGTGAGAAATCTAACAAATATATATTTGTTTTTTGTCGGAGATACATTCTCCCAAGCTCTATTTGAATTCATATATAATGTTAGTTTTAGGTAACACATCAGTTGGTTGGGAGGAGTTATTACGGACAATCAAATCAATAGTATTGTACCTTTTATAATATATTATTAATTTTAATTTTTTATTAGGATCAATGGGAGATATATTAATAAGAATGAGAGTTTTATTATTTTCTCATCCTGTTTGTAGTTATCGTGCATCTGCTAGCAATAGAAGATTTTGATATGTTTAGGATCTTTTGTTTGATGTGTATTGTGGTTTTTGAAATATCGTCTTATTTCTTCATCTACAAAATGGTTAACAAGCACTTAAACTAAATTCTCTACAAAAAACAATGTCGTGTATGTTTGGGATCATTGTCATGTTGAAGCACGAAATTTCGACCATGTCCTAAAGAAGTTGCAGATTTCTGAAGGTTCTTTTTTAGAATCTCCCTGTACATGCTACCGTTCATTCTACCATGGATAACGTGTAACTCACCAGTACCCTTGGATGAAAAGCACCACTATATCATAATGGTACCACCCCCAAACTTAACTGTGGAGATGGTATTGTGCTTGTTGAAGGCAGTGCCATTTTTTCGCCAAACACTTCTCGATGTGTTCATTCCAAATAGTTCAACTTTCGTTTCATCCAACCAGATTACTTTTCCCAAAACTACATACCTTCTTTTCATAACTTTCGAAAAATTTTAATCGGTCTTTGACATGTTTGGTTTTCAGTAAAGTCATTTTTCTTGGTGATCTTGAATGAAAGCCTGTATGATATAAAGGTCTATTAATGGTATTTTTATTTGTATTAATTCCAGCACCCTCAAGATCAGTTTTAATTTCAGAACTAGTAATGAAGCGTTGTTCTCTCATTTATTTTTCTTGGTTTTCCATTTCTTGGAAGGTTTGCTGTACCGTCGCCATACTTCTTATAATGTCTGATGAGATTTCCTACTGTACATAGTGCTAGATTCATTTCTTTGCTAATTTCTCGGTAGCCTTATCCTCCTTTGTGAAGTTCAATGATTCTCTCTTGCATATCTCCGGTTAATTCTTTAGTTTTTGCCATTTTAAATCCTTGAATTGAAGAATGCACATCAAAGAGTCAGATGTAAGCAATTGTGCGCTTCTCTGATTGGTCATAGATAACATTCTAATACTATCAAAAATTGGAATATTTAAAGTCTTTTAAAATATAACGTTTCGATTGGAAACTTGAAATGATGCCAAGTATCCAATACTTTTGCATAGGCTAATTTTGAACTTTGATAAAAAATGGATACAACTATGAGTCTTTAATTTTTCTTCCACATACAACTTTACGAGATATTACTTACCAAATATCAGGCAAATTTGGTGAACCTAAACTAGAGTTCTAACAGAAAATAACATGTATCCAATACTTATGCGTGTCACTATATATATATATATATATATATATATACAGAAAATTTAAGTGAGAGCGAACAAACGTACTAGGTTCTACCCTTCGGCTCGTCAGCTTAAATTGTGAACCAATTTACCCTGACGAGCCGAAGGCTTGAAACCTAGGTAGGTTTGTTGGTTCTCACTTAGATTTTATGTCTTTGTTGCTCTACTTTCGTATTGAGCGCTTTAGTATTAGAGTTTTCGTCTTGGGTTTTTTGTCTTTCCTACGAGTATTTGACTTTTGTTCATGTACTTCGTTTGTTTCTTTTTTTCCCTCCGAGTTCGTTCTCGGTGAGTTTTTTAATATTGTTATAATTATTATAGTTATTACATACTAGCAGTATAGCCCGGCATTCCTGGGGTGTAATGAAAGCTTCAAAACTAATCCATGGTCTTGTAGCTGAGATTGTTTGGACGTTGGCACGAAAGACTAAAAATTTTCCAGTTAAAGAGAAACCCTAGACTGAAAGAAAAATTAATGGGTGTAAGTCAAATTTTGAACACCTGGTATCGATTTATATATATATATTATCGATTTTATGCACTATTGTAAGAACTGCAACTTAGAAACTTTTGAATATCGTTTCTTATGTCTTTGTCTATGAGTATATCAAATTTGATTAAAATCGGACCACTCCTTCTATAACCCTCGACTTTTTTGATAATCGATTTTCGAGATTTATCCGGGGTACCTGGACACAATAGCTAGCTAAGAACACTCGCAGACGCTTATAGTACAACTGTGTAATTTTTCAAGAAAATTGGTTCAGCCGTTTCGGAGTCTATAGGTAACGGATACACACACACAGACACACGCACACAGAGACAAAGTTCTATTTATAAATAAGCTTAGATATATATATATATATATATATATATATATATATATATATATCTTGTCTACTATAATAAAGACAGTTATATATATACGCTTCATTAAAAGCGTCCTATTTATTTTTTCATTTGATTTTTCCAGTATTCTTACATTATTTTTTTTGCGAAATAAAAGGTGTCAAAAAGTTTTACAAAATTTTTTTACTTTGCATGAGGTATCAGCCACTCCGGCGGCCATTTTAAAGGATGATATTTTTCCGACGTTGTTATATTATTCTGAATGTTTTGAGTGTAACGTCAATTTTGTCTTTTTGAAAAGGAGTGTTCTTTAAAGCGTCTGGCAAGGATAAGAGAAATACCAGGTATCAGTCAATTTTTATCCTACCATCAAACTTACATAATTTAACGGTAGGAATGGAACTTTCAAAATTAAAAGAAAATGCGATGCACCACTACGCGTGTCACATGACAGCTTTTTCAAAAACACAAAGATTTCGTAACATTCAAAACAGGAGGACAAAATAACAACATCGAAAAAATAGCATCCTTAAAAATAGCCAGTGAAGTGTCTGAAAGCGCTTCAATAGTGAAGAAGTATAATACATTTTTACACACCTTATATCTAAGAAGGTGTAGGGGCCTCAGTGATGCTTGATAAATTGTTCTTGTGCCAAACACGACTGAAGTTTCCACAATTTAAATATTAGAAGGCTGGATGTTGAAATGTGAAAGAATAAAATATTTTGTTTCTACATTAAAGCAAATATTTATTTACATAATGACAAAATTGCAAGAAGAAAAATACAAGTGAAATTTTTTTTAACTGAACAGTATAACATATTTGTGAGAAGGAAAATGTTCATTGAGAAAATGCATGTAGTTTTGTAGTGAATTGCTCAGAGATGTAGGTATTTAAATGTCCTCAGAGGTTTAGAGTTCATGGTTGTCTTATGTTCTTCCTCTTTGTGGTAGGTCCTCGAGAGGATGAGAAAGAAGAAATAAAGAAATATTATTTAGCATTTCCTGTTGTTGTGCTGTTGTTGTTGTTGTTGGTTGTTGTTGTCTTTGGTGAAGAGGTAGAATGGATAAGTGATGCGCCCTTACGTCTAGATTGGCTTCTTGAAATTTATTTTGCTACATTGAAACAAGGTCTCTCAAGTAACCGTGCCCATGCTTGACTGTCTTTGACCTGCCAGCGACGTGGTTTACATAGTGAGGCTTCTCATGTTGCCGGCTTCAGCAGCCTTTTTTCTTCTAGGTGAGAAAAACGTCATATATGAATTTTCTATTTTTAATCCAATCAAAAGATCCAGAATTTTGTTTTTCACATTGACTTGTGAATTTTGCCTTGGTCTGGGTTTTTCCAAACTGTTTTAGTCGTTTGAATCCACTTTTGTGAGTGTGCAATTTTACTTTGTCTTTTACAGTCGTATTTTTCAAAAATGCTTTTTAGTCGTTCGAATCTGAGTGTGCGGGTGTGTAATTAATTTTATTTTGTGTGTTTTCGTTAATTGATGGATGACATAGGATTTGTACCTTTTAAAGAAAACATGCAGGAACATTGAAAAAAATTAAATAAGAAATTAATAAATCTTCTTTGTCGGTCATTTTTAACGAAATATATTTAAAAGATAGATTGCTTTCTCAATATGCATTAACACACACACACACACACACACACACACACACACATATATATATATATATATATATTTATATATATATATATATATTAATACAATATTGCTACCACTTTTTTAGTAGAATTTAAACAATAATCGGACCATACTAATTTAAACCCAAAAAATTTGGGGAAAAATTTAACAGAACTGAATATATTACCTCTTCGTCTATTTTTCCCTTTTTATTTCCTGTTTCCTTTTACAAATTGAAGGAAAGTAAATTTCTCATGCTTAGTAACTGTTGTTTATGTTTAATGAGGGCCTTTTGTTTGAAATTAACGTCTTCATTTTGTTCTTATTTTCTCATCAATCATCACGCGTTATTCTTTTTATTTGCTGCTGCTGAAAATTCTAAAATAATGCAATTTCTGTTATTCGGACACGTTGTTTGGTATTCTGTAGCTCAAGATTCGAAGTTGGGTGGTCCTGGCTAAAATTACAGGGTTCATTCTTTTGAAGATATTCTTAACCGTTGATCTGAGAATGTGATGAAATATTAATGTATTAAATTAGATATTTCTCTTTTGCGATAAAAAATGAAGACACAGTTTATATATTTCTAGGTAAGCACATTGATGGTGAAAGAAACAGTATCGGTTTGCCAATAAATTTTTAGCCTGATTTTGACCCCTGGTTTTAGGGCATCAGTTATGAGCAAGGAATTTGGATTTAAGGAATCCTGCCATCACTTTAAAACTAATTCACTTGGAAAAACCTCTTTTTCCCGGCCCTAACGGTGTATTAAATAGCAAGGGAGAGTGTTCTCCTAGATTTCACCGACAGCCATTATAAGAGAAAGAAGTCTTTGAATTCATAAGTCTGGAAAAGTTATCGGGAAACTATTCCTCTTTTCAAAATTAAAACAAACCCTAGCGATGCATAAACCACCTATAAAATGCGTTATTATTATCAGAAAAGAAATTTATGTTGTCATATTTGACGTGTAGAATAAATGACTTTTTCATCATTGGGCTACTGATTTACTCCTGAAACTGCTACACTCACTCCTAATGTCCTTGAAAATGGCATGAACGCTTTTATTCACCCATAGCTATCGAAAGATATAATAGAACTTACCTGTTTCTATAGAATCGATTTCATCTCGTATATCAAAGCATCGGAAATAACTAGGACAACGCATGCCTGATATTGCTCACTTTATTTGAGTATTATAAAGGGCTTGAATATGGCAGTCATTGTTTAAAAATATCTGATCGCATTCTCTTTCTCTCTCTCTCTCTCTCTCTCTCTCTCTCTCTCTCTCTTTGTGCACATACATACATACATACATGCATACCCAGACACACGATTACCTAAAATGTGCGATTAATAAAATTAAAAGTAATAATACACAAAAATGAATATAATACAGACATCTTATTTTAACAGATATATTTCCAAAATTGCAACAGTGCGCCACACGTGATACTCAATAGGATTGCAGTCTGGAAAGTTAAGTAGCAAGATGTAGGGTGTTGATTTGTTTTTAATCATATCACCCCAAGCAAGGCGGTAACGCCACTGATGCGCAGGGTGCTAGTGAAAAGATTGGAAAAGAGAATTCCGGAAACCACATCGGTCACAAAAATTGTCTGACAGTTATGATTAGGTTGTCCTGCTTGCGTGGCATGGTGCAGAGTCCCGTTGCTAGATATAGGGTCTTCAAGCAGCCATGTTGTTATTCCAGAGCAGCACTATCCTTTGAAGGTACTTGATGTAGGCGTCCGTGTTGAGTCTAAACCTCCCATGAACACATTCGGTTCTTTCTTTATCAAAACGAACAGAGCAAGGTTTTTCGTATATTCGTAATCACCATTAAACTTTTTTTTCCAAATAATCTGCATTTATGTAAGATTGACAGCTAAACATTCTGAATATTCGTATTCTGGTGCCAATGCTAAGCGGTACAGCAGACAGTTTCTAAATTTCAGGGGCAGTTTCTTGTGGAATGAAACTCTTCTTCTCACAAATATATATATATATTTAATTTTGATAATGCACTTTGTTTATATTTTGTAGACTGCACTGTAAAATAGTGTCAGTTAGGCACCCTAACTGACACTATTTTACAGTGCAGTCTACAAAATATAAACAAAGTGCATTATCAAAATTAAATATATATATATATATATATATATATATATATATATTTCTTTTAAAAAGTTCTAAAAATATACACAACACTAGTCGATCAGAACAGTAATTGAATTAGCCCATTTAAAAAAAATTTAAACTGTCAACCCATCGTCAACATCAACTCAGCTTTAATATCCAAATTACAGTGGATTATTCTTATTTATTAAGTTTCATGTCCCTTAACAAACTGCGTTTCTGATCAAGCTAAATTCATGAATAATTATATTGGACATGCCAAGCACGTGCCTATCAAGAAGAATCATGTTACATATTTCTGAGCCTAACTCAATTAGGACCTATTTAAACACACATGGAAACCTACCAATAATCATTAAGATTTCTCTCACATTTTCATACCGTTCTATACCATAACTCAGGCCTTTTTACATTAAACTCATTTCACTGACCGACATCACTTATTTATAAGGTTAAACTGCTTCGTGCCTTTGTTTCAAACTAAAACAGTGTAAGGTTGCTTCACTTAGGAGGAATGGTTAACAATTATTGAATTCATTCTGAACTCTACGATGCTATGCTTAGCAGTTATAACAAACCATAGATATTTGTATTTTACAATTAAACTTTTTAAGAAAAAGAGAATATAATCTATATTACTTTACAGGATAACGTGTTTAATATGCACACTGGTGCAAATTAATTGAAGCAACTGCTGTAGATTCTTTTCTTTCACCATACAGTAATTGTAGACTTACTGGAGTGGCACAGTGTAATCGATCTCTGTTTTTTCCTCAGATAAGTGCATATGTCGTGGTGTAATATGAATCTATTTTCGGAGTGCATGATTAAAATTTCTTTGGCCTTGAAAAATATTACATCGTCCATGATTGCATTAGATATTTATCACGTCAAGACACTACTGTCACGACTGTCGAGTAGTTGTCTTACGACCTTGTTTAATCCTCCTATTTATGGGTTAATTAGTAAGACTTGGGCAAAAACGGGTATTCGAGTTTTAAAAGAAAGTGTCAAAGGGGCGATTTTCGCTTGACAACTGCTATTGTTTTGACTACCTTCAACCCTCGTCAATGTTTATGGTTTTAAAAAGCGATTATTCGAATTTTATTAAAACATAAACATATGATGAAAGTGAGTTTATATATATATATATATATATATATATATATATATATATATATAGTTATTCTTAAGAATTTACGCCAAAAATATGAAACACTTTTTATATATTAGATTATTTATTTACATTTACAAAATTCTAAAAACAAATAAAATTAAAACTAATAAATGCCTTCAGGTTTTTGCAATTGCCAATTCATAAAAAATTCATAAAAAAATGAATATGAAAACAATATTCATTCATACATTTCCGGGCAATTGTTTAGTCTGTCTACTCCAATTGAGAAAAAAAAGAAACGAATAAGAAGATTGGAAAAAAGAAAGCCGGAAACCACACCCTAAACCGGGAACAAAAGATGCGCCTCTTCACCTGTTCAAAATACGTGGGTGGAGTGTGAACCGGGCGATAGTTTAGTCTATCTACTCCAATTGAGAAAGAAAAAGTGTAAGAAGACTGGAAAAAAGAAAGCCGGAAACCACATCCTAAACAAGGGAACAAGGGATGAGCCTCTTCACCTGTTCAATAGGGGTGGGTGGAGCGTGAACCGGGCGATAGTTTAGTCTATCTCCTCCAATTGAAAAAAAGTGACTTACTAAGTTTTAACTTAGTTTAAGGCCAGTCAAAGAAATTTCTGCTAAAAACAAAATCAATGCTTCAATTATGCATGAAAAGGTTTTAGAGTATGCGAATCAACTAGATTTAAATCCTTATTATTTGAAATATTATGGTTGGAATTGACTGGTAATTAGCCGAGATTTTAACAACCGTTTTGTTAAATGATATGAAGTTTTGGAGAGGATGGAAACAAAAAGAAAGCTTATACGTAACACAAGGAAGAGGAAGTTGAAGTTTCTGGGACATGTAATGAGGGAGGAGGGCTAGGAAAATCTTATACAAGAGAAAGAGAGACAAAGAGAGACATGGGAATGCAACGCAGGACATACTTGATAGGCATATCAGGGTTTAGGAGGGTAACAAAAAAGGAAAGCTACAAGGGATAGGGAAATGTGGAAAGACATGATCGCCTACGTCCTGAAAGGACACGGCACATGGAAGAAGAAGAAGAAGAAGAAGAAGAAGAAGAAGAAGAAGATACAAAACCCGGCGTAAGGCAATCCATCGCTGACAGAATACCATGCCCACGATATATTGTAACCAGTCGCTGATCATCCAGGCCCTGGTTTTCGCATACTGTAACACCGGGAACGCCATCGATGGAACACGTGAACAAAAAATATGTTTTAGAGTAAACTGGAACAAAAAAGAGACTTATAGTTAACACCAGGAAGAGACAGTTCAAAGTTTTAGCGCCCATAGTAAAAAAAAAAAGTTTCGAAATTTGATACTCATAGAAAAGAGTCTAGATAAGATGAAAAGAAGAAGACAACGTATAACCTACCTAGCCAACTTTATTAAATAGATGACGTAGGAAGAATTAGGAAGGATATCAGGAAGAGACAAATGAAGTTCCTGTGACATGCAATAAGGAAGGAGGGCTTGTAAATTCTAATACTAACAAGCCAGATAAAGGGAAGGTGAGATAGGGAAAAAAGCGTGCAACGTACTTGACTAGCCTGAGCAGGTGGATTGCAGAACGGAGGTTACGTTGTGTAACTGCCTGCTAAGAGCTACCAGGGATATATAGACGTAAAAGGCCATGATCGCCTACACCCAGGATTGAAACCCGATCGAATTGGCCCCCTTGAGCTATGGGCTCTGGGTAGAAGGATCTAAGACCAGGTGGTTCAAACACAAATCAACATTTAAAATAGAAAACTTAAAAACTATACAAAATTGGCTAGCCACGTGTGGAAATAAAAATCTAATTATGGAAAAGACCCAGACATAAGGGAAAGTATAGTAAAAACAGCCAAGCCTTACAACGGTGGCAAAATATGTAGACTGTGCGGAAGAAAATTTAGAAATTATGCTATTCCCAGGCAAAAACGAACTATTGAATGAAAGAACGGAAATTATGACTAAGTGTAACCATACTAAAAAATAACTCGTAGGTTGATACAACAATGGATGAAAAGTTATAATTTCTTGTAAGTTAAAAAATTGAATAAAAAAATTCCCTGCCAAGTGAACGTTAAAAAAAAAATCGTTACGTGAGCGTCCTTGAAAAGAAAAAACAAAAAAAAAAACCGGTGAACGACAAAATCAGTTATTGAAAATTGCCTGAGACATGACTCATGGTAGAAACCTGGGTCGCGTAATAACTCGTTTACAATTGGTAAATATTTAAAAGATCTACAATTTAAATATGTTGAACAATAATTAAACAATCAATCAATCAATCAGTCAATCAATCAATCAATCAATATATATATATATATATATATATTTGAAAAGGAAATACATCGATCGTCGGTCGAGAAAGAGGGAAAATTTACTCGCCCCAAAATCATTTTACTTTATATATATATATATATATATATATATATATATATACATATATACACACTACTGGTCATAATTATTATACCATTCCAGGTTTTTAAAAGAAATGATGCCGTTCATACGATTTTTATGTGGATGATTCCAAATGAAAATAGAATGTTTTTTTGTTATTATTTTGCAGCATTTTACAAGGCAAAGAAACAAAGATGAATTCGTCTGAATCACCCGAAATTTTCTTCATTCTTTCATTGACGAAACTGCAATATTATTAAATATAAATTTCATTGACGAAACTGCAATTATTAAATATTTTTAAATTCATTTGATGCACATGTTATTGTGCAGTATTAACAAAAACCATTCTATTTTCAATTATTCACTTGACAATAAATACTAAAAAATAGTACGAAATACATCATTCTTTAAAACACGGGGATGGCTTAATAATTATGGTCGGTAGTGTGAATATATCTACAACGCACATACACACACATATGTATATATGTTTACTTATATGTATGTCTAGACAGATTGAGCAGGAATAAGTAAAATTAGCAGATAAGTAACAAATAGTTTTGAAGTGTATGAGAAATTTTTTTAACCTAGTTTAATAGATAGATAGATAGATAGATAGATAGATAGATAGATAGATAGATAGATAAGAATATGTTGAGATGAATAGAAATAGACAGAGATAGACAAGAACCGACAGAGAAAGACAAGATAGATAGATAGATAGATAGATAGATAGATAGATAGATAGATAGATAGATAGGCAGAGTATAATACACACATACACGGAAAAATAAGTAAACACATATATTGCTAAATGACTGTAAGTAGATTGAGTTCGCCAATGGATAGGTGGTTACTGATCAATAGTTTTCCTCGGGCATATCTGCAACCATTTATCATTTGTATTGCGACCGTGAAACATCTCGAGGCAACATCGCCAGACTTCACATCAACAACATTTTTATTGCTACTTGCTTGATTTCTACTTATGTTTCCTATGATCATGTTTTTTTTTTCAATCAACATCAACCCCCCCCCACACACACATACATATAGACATATTTATATATGTATATAGTTCTTTGGATGAATTGTGGTCTAAATTAAGCAGAAATGAAAATAACACTGACATATTATTTAAACAGATCAGTCAGTTAAGTGCCATACGTGATACACGTTTGGTCGATCATGTCTCGAAAGAGACATGACTGACTGCGCAGAATATTATTCCCGCAGTAGTTTGCCTATGCTTTCTGCGTTAGACCGGTTGCTAGCCATGGCTATAGAACCCAATCTGTTCTATTATTTAACCCATAACTGGAAAGGAAGAGACGTATTAATACCTTTCCCAAGGGTATTTGCACCTAAGTAAATACAAGGAATTCAACTGGAATTTAAACAGATACATTTACCAAAATGACACAAAAATATCTAGAAATATTAATTAGTACACATAATCAATAAAATCGCCATTAGCTTCAAACATGGCCTCCAAACGACTTTGGAATCTTTTCTGAACGGTCTCCTGGTTTAAATTGAAGAATGCTTCCATCATCCTTGCATTCAGTTCATCTTTGGTGTTACAAGCAGATTTGTTGGTCTCTTGATTAAATGCGCACCACACATAATCATCCAGCAGCCTGGGGATTTAGACGGCTAGATGTAAGCGGTGATGTGGTAGTATAACTTGCCTGACAGTCATCACGGGATTCTCCTGCTTGTGTAGCATGTTAGAGAGTCCAGTTACCAGACATAATATCTTCCAGTACCCACCATCTTCATCTAGGGCAGGTTTAACTCGTCAAGTTTTCTTCTTAATCAAAATTCAACTCATCCACCTATTTCTGAATTCGCTGCACTCTCTTCAGATTGACACGCAATAACTCTTAAGTTATTTTATTGGAAATTCAGTGGAGAATGCCAAACATTCATGCATGCTCTTTACAAATTTCGACGTGAATTTCGTCATAGTGAACCTTTTACAGACGGTAACAACTGACCCTACAATACTTTGCAGAAAACAAATTCAAAAACAAACAACGCACATGCGCAAAATTAAAAATATAAAATGTCCACTATCGCAGATTATATAATAATAATAATAACAATAATAATATACTTTTGAGTACTTTTGAACACAACATTTCGAAAGTGTTATGCCCATGAAAGATTGATAAAAGCCATTTTAGTGAAATATTATTGTAGTTTTACTTGAATGTTTAATAATACAGATACCTGACAGTCTAAATATGAAATATACATGTAATATGGTGCTCTGCATAAAAAAAACTTTGTCTCCGTGTTATATTGATATTCTCACGGATTTTAGAAGGAAGAAAATATTCCTGTCAGTAATCGAACAGCGTCGAAAGGTTCTCGGTGAGGTAAGAAGCTATTTCAGACAAATTTACATATATTTCTGATAAATACAGAAACCTAATGTCACTTCAAAGCAGTGTTTTTCAATTTTATTTCTTTATTTTCTATATTTATGTAAAGATATTCAAGGTCCACATAAGCACACAGAGAAATTCTATGGTGCAGGAAATGCATTTCTTTTTACAAAAGCTAAACATAGTAGAAAATATAATGAAAGTTATTTGTGTCTATCATAGATGTTGTCAAGTTGAACTGCCAAGTCTTTGTTCAGATTAAGGTGTAAGTCGCCTCTATTTACAAATTGCACCCACGGAACCATTAAAAGATTCTTAGACCGAATTATGAGCACAAGTGCCATCTTTGAAAATCACTGATTGATAGGTGTTACATAACGTTTACATTTTGTCATTCTATTACCTTTTATATATATATATATATATATATATATATATATATGTGTGTGTGTGTGTGTGTGTGCGTGTGTGGATTAATAAATATACATATGAGAGTACACTCATGTATAATATTATTTTTATATGTTAACAAATCAGTGCTCAATGTAGTATCAACCAAAATATTGTATATATATTAATAAATATACATATTGTCCAACGTCGATTGCTCCCCCACGCACACACCTGTATATATATATATATATATATATATATATATATATATATATATATATATAGTGGAACCTGACTAATGCAACCCTCTTTGTCAGCGATCACGACCTTTTTCCTATGCACGGACGATTTGCTAATGTTAATTTAACTTTAGTGAGCGACCACCTCCAGAATGCGACCAGTGAAATCACTGATCAAGTGACCGCTATAAAAAAAACTTCACTTTGGTCGTACACTGAGAACATTTAAATTAGGAGAAACTAAATGAGTAATGTATTTCATTTTGATTTGATCTAAGCCAGGAACACTTCTTCATTGTTTTGTTGTAGTAGTGTCGTATCGGACCGTTTTTTCTTGTTGAAATGTACATTGTCTGAGTTCACCCCCCCGTGTCAAACATCGGCTGTTTTGTACAAGATGCATTGCATTTGACATGTTCAAGGGATTTATCGCAGTCTCTTTACTGACTTAGATCAGAGATTGTGAAAAGCACAATTATGCTCCTTTCTCAAATGTCTATCTCTTTCGTTCCTTTATTTTTTGTGTATCTATCTACTCTGTTTCTATCTGGGCATATCTATCTCTATCTCACTGTTTCTCTACTCCCACCCACGATCACTGTCAGTTTTTTGTATGTTTTGTTTTTTTTCCATGTATAATCTCAGATTCTCTTTTGCTATCTCTCACTTCTAAGAAAAAAACTGAAACCGTAAACATATTTAAAGACCACTTAATAAATATTTTTTGTGAAGAAATATTTTGGTCTCTTGTTGAACGTTTAAATACTTTTTGAAATTTTAAAATGAATTATGGTGAATAAACTTCTTAAAGTTACGCCATTTTCTTATGATCTTATTTAATTTTTACCAGATTACATGGTAAAAATCTAATATGTACATTCTGATAATTAGAACATACGTTCCTGGCGTAAATAGGTCATGACTATGGACCTTTAGTGAGCGACCACCTGCTGTATGCGACCATTTTGATGGCAGAAGGGGTGGTCGCCTACATATATATATATATATATATATATATATATAAAACCATGTTTCGTTAAAAACAGCCTACAAGGAAGATTTTATTAATTTATTATTGATTTAATTTTTTTCAGTTTTCTCACACGTTTTCTTTTTGATGGAGATAAGGAGAGGAAATATATTTTAGAATTTTCGACTTTGGAAGCAATTTCAGTCACTTCACTTGCCATTTTGAAGTATTTTCGATATTGTTATTTTGTCCTCATCTTTGACTGTAACGTAATACTTGTGTTTTTGCACATTACACCTTTAAATTTGAGAATGTTCATGAACATTCATCAGGTAACTGAAGGTTCAGTCAAAACATGAGCGAGACACAAATTCTCATAATTCCAAATCTGGTAAGACATGTAAGGTGAAACAACTATTTGGACTGTAATAAAATGAATTTATATATTGAAAGAAAAGCATTGTATAAAGCTCACAGCATATTCGTAAAAGAATTATAAATGCAAAAAAGAAGCAAAAATAAATTATTTGACAGGTATATATATTTTATATACAAATTATTAAAACAGGTTGTGAAAAAAGTATTTGGATTGTTCCAAAGTTATGTTTAAAAGTAATGTTTCGAGTAAATTTCATGCTCGAATGTGTTAGAATTTTATGGAATCGTTTAAAACATCAACGGTGTTAGCTATCTTGAGTGTTACTTCATCCCAAGACGTCGCACTAACAGTACTGCAGGATACCAAAGCAAAGAGAGCTGTCGAAATATCTTAAAGATCGAATTATTTCTGCACATAAAGGAAAAAAGCTATCGTAAGATTTCTAAAGACTTATGTGATCACTGTTGTGTAGATAATTAAGAAATAGAAAGCCTTCGGTACTCATGAAAATATGCCAAGAACAGGTCCACCGTGCAAAATTTTACAAAAATGTTCACAGAAAATAGTACGGCGGGTAAAGAATGACCATTGTGTGACTCGGAAAGAACTTCAAAAACATCTGAGCAATGCAGGAGCTCACGTATGCAGGAGGGATATAAGTTCTGAACTTCGCCGACAGCAATTAAAATCTCGCTGTCCTCGCAAAGCTCCATTGCTAACAAAACGTCATTTAAAATCCAGACTTGAATTTGCCAAAACTAATTTACAAAAGCATGATGACTATTATAAGCAAATTTTATGATCTGATGAAAGCAAGATTGTCCTTTTTGGCCACAACGATGCTACTCATGTTTGGAGAAAGAACACCATACCCGCTGTGAAGCACAAGAGGAGTTAGCAGTATGGTTTGGAGATGTTTTGCATATAATGATACGGGACAACTGAAAATTATTCAAGGCACAATGAATGCAGGCAAATATATTCAGATTTTAGAAGATTGCTTGCAGTCATCAGGTGAGAGATTAGAACTTAGACCAGATTTGGTTTTTCAACAAGACAATTATGCCAAACGTACAACCAAAGCAACACGTGCATTGCTTCAAAACAATAACATCAACGTGTTGACATGGCCCAGCCAATCGCCGGACATGAATCCAACAGAGAACACTGAAGAATCAGATTCGTGAAAGGCGACAAAAGAACGTCAATGAATTGAAAGTTCTTGCAGAAGAAGAGTGGGCTAAAATTCCCACCAAATGCCAGACGCTTGTAGAGAGCTACAAAACAAGCTGAGAGCTGTGGTTGCAAACAAAGGAGGACCAACTAAATATTAAACACATTTAAAGCATAATTTATATTCTGTCCAACTACTTTTTTCACTAATCGTTTTAATAATTTGTATATAAAGTATATATACGTGTCAAACGATTTATTTTTGCTGTTTATTTGAATATATAATTGTTTATCGATTATATTGTGAGCTTTCTCTCAATATCTGATTCTAAATCCATTTTTTTACCGGGCAGACTGGTATTAGTGTTGGAGTTATTTTTGTTGTGCGCTTTTAATATTTTTCTGTTATATACTTTAATTATTTTTTCTAGATTGTTGGAGCAGTTATAGCTTAACTTTATTGTATTCTTATTGAAGATTTTGCTTAGTGGGTTATTTTTAGGAAAATGCTTATCTACTAGTTTAAGAAATTTATGTCCCAGCTTAAAGTTAACTAACTGATTAAAAGGAGGGTTATACCATATGATTTTCCTGTAACTATTTTTGCTTTTGGAGGTCTTGAATTTTTCCACAAAGTTAATTTTGGATGATTGATATCCGATTGATATCCGGTTTCTTTACTTGTTTCATCTCACTGTATATATAAGTAATTAATACTAATGGACATAATTCAACATTTAGATATGTACTTTTAAAAACTGCTCAATACTAAAGTAGAGCGTAGGAATGTTGCTGTTGTTATTATTATTATTATTATTAGTATTATTATTATAGAATGCTGAAACTGAACACCTATAAAGTTTTGGTGTGTAATACACCATCATCAGGTGTGATGATGATGATATATTAAACACCGAAAAGTTTTAGTTAAATTTAAAGCAACGTCACTTAGCATTTTCTCTCTTCTTGAATCCCGTTTATCTTTTGTCTTTAACTTAATCTTCCCTACACACAGTCTTTTCTCTTATTTTCACCTCCTGTAGTCTTCTGCTTATTAGTACCATTCCTGCATTGATTGAGGTGAAATGAATTTTAAAAAATTACATTGGTATTACCGGTACAATAATTAGTATTTTTACACTTTTGCAGACGCCTTTATTTCTTAAACCTAAGAGATTCCACGTTCTAACGGTTTTTAAACTCTGTCTTCCTTCATTGGCCACCTAAGCAACCCTGTTTCAAACCTCTTTATCTGGGCCAAATATTTTGAATTTCGTTCTTTGAGAAAAAATAAAGACAATAATAATATATCAAACACGTTTAAAAATCCATTTAAATAACAAAATACACACACAAACATATGTCTGTACGTCATTAGTTTTTCTGATGACACAACTATTTACTCCTGTCGTAAAAGTATGAACATTAGGCCCGTGAACAGAAATCTGGTATAATTTTTGAAAATGACCTCCAATTAATTTAAGATGGAAGAAAGAATGAATGGTAAATTTTAATGCCTCCAAAAGAAAACCTGTGTTTATCAATCACCATGAAAACCTTTCTTTACTTCTATGGCTGATGCTAACCTCCCTCCCTCGATTGCGCATTTGTGAATTCACTTTGTTCACTAAGGAGAATGAACTGATTATATTGAATCAATTTCTATGTTTCAAATTATAACTTCGGTCTACTCTTTTTTTTTTGCCAGACATTTTTCTCTTCGGAATCTCAATTGCTAATGTTTAAATCTACCAATTGTTCGTACAGTGAGCATTACAGCCATAGTTATTAGGTTAATTCAATTATATATCTCGAGATTTTTGACAAAGTCTAAGGAAGGGCATATGTCATGTCAACGGTTCAAATCTTGCATCTGGATTTCATTCATTTTCCTACCGCCCTGACGTAGATTCCTTCCAAGCATTATATCATAATTTTCGTGGTCCTTCTTCAAAAAGGATTAATTCTTGGAATAACGTTAGTCCTTATATTTTTCCATGACGCAAAATAGTGAAAATTAAATAAAATTACCCGCAATACATACATAAATTGCGTAATGACGACATTATTACGGAAATCAGATTTAGTGAACCCATAACAATATATTGAAAAACTTGTTTTCTAAGTTTCTTTATACTATCGTTATCATATAAGTATGCACAAATATGTCCTTGCTTACTTCTCTTGCAAATAGGGGGCACCTCGAGGTGATGTAATGCTTAGCAAGCTTGTCTCGCTAGAATCATTACAATTGATACTCACTGGTATTTCTTATTTTCGGCCTTGTTCCACATCTAAGATACGCTTACTTAATCAGCATACTTCTCATGCTAGCAAAAATTATTGCCATCTTTAAATTTCTGTCCTTTGCGAAGATTGAGAGAAAGGAAAAGAACAAGATATACAGGGTGATGTAGAAAGAACTGGAGTCAAGAGATGCATATTGACATTGCATTTCATTTCTTGGAGGTTGTAGCCGCTAGGAAATCAAGAACATGGAAGAGAGTTTCACAGGCGGGAAATGCGAGAAAATTTGATATGTCGTATTTATTTATTTTCACCTGATTATATGAGAAATGCTATAAAGTAACATGGCATCAATCCTAAGGGCCGTTGATGGAAGTCTTTAAGCAAGTTACATAAACTCCTGGTCAAAATCATAAAACCAGATACAAAAGAGCTTAAAATATATAAAATAGTGTTACTTTAATCAAAATATATTTGCAAAACATTTCCATTAAATTAGAAAATGTTGTATATCAAGAAACAATTGAAAAATTTAACCTTTTAAGTGATTAATTTAAGCAAAAACATTGAAGAAGATTGGACATAAAGATAAGAACATGTATGAAAAAATTACTGGACAAACAATTTGAGAACTAGTCTGTGTTCCCATAGCTTCAGATGTGTAGACATTTACTTAACAAATTTCCAGCCTTAAATTTCAGATTTTTAAATGGCTAAGGGTAGAATTGGAAACTACAAGACCTCTTACAGAAGGTAGCAGAAAAAAGTAACAAGAAAGGACTAGAAATAAACTACACGAAAACTGAATGCATGGCCATAAGTAAAAAGGGCAGCCCAAAATGCCAAATACAGGTCGGAGATACCAGAATCAAGCAGGTACAAAAATTTAAATAGCTGGGAAGCTTTATAACAGAAGACGGAAAGTGCGACACAGAGATCCGAAGGCGAATTAGCATGGCAAAGGAAGCATTCCAGAAGTTGAGTAAAGTATTAAGAAACAGGACAATTTCACCAGGAACTAGGAAGAGAGTACTGGATTGCTACGTGATGTCCGTCCTTCAATATGGCAGTGAATGCTGGAAAATACCATCAAAGATGAATGAAAAATTTGAAGCAACTGAAATGTGGTTCTACAGAAGGAAACTATTAATGTCATGGATCGAGCATGCAAGCAATGATGAGGTTTTGAAAAGGATGGAAACGAAAAGGAAATTAATACTGAGCATTAGGAAGAGACAGGTGAAGTTTCTGGGACATGAAATGTGGAAGGAGGGTTGGAGAACCTGATACTAACAGGCCAGATATAGGGGAAAAGAGACAGGGGAAAGCAACGGATAACATATTTGAAGGACCTAATCAGGTAGAGGAAAGAACAAGGATTGCACGGTGTAACAGGAGAAGGCGGGCTCAGAGCCACCAGGGATAGGGAAACGTGGAAAACCATGATCGCCTACGTCCTGAAAGGACAGGGCACATAGAAGAAGAAGAAGAAGAAGAAGAAGAAGAAGAAGAAGAAGTGTAAAATTTGAAATTAGTTCGAACATGGGAGGATTGTTGAACTTGAAAGACGTGGTCTTTCGCAACAAGCCAATGCTAACGAAATTAGCCACAGCAGAAATGTCATTCTACTATGGCTAATGTAGTGCTAGCTTTATTAAAAATCCGGATATGTTTGCTTTTAAAAACTCAAATAGTCGCCAAAATAAAATCTCACTATTTCTAGACAGATGCAATAGGCAAAAAGTGAAGAGAGTTTCAAGCCGAACATCAAATTAAATAAAAGCGAAAACAGATGAATGCAGCTCTCGAACAAATCAACAGAATTTAAATAAGTGTTTAAAAACGTGAAACTGCTACATCGGCCTCACTTTCTATCTCACCATAAAACTTCTTGTTTACAGTTAGATTCCGATTATCAAACTTGAGATGTGGATAAATGGAAGAAAGTGTAGTTTTCGGGTGAGAAAAAATTCAGTCCTGATGGCCCAGGCGATTTTCAACGTTACTGGCATGCAAAAGATCTTCATAAAGAAATTTTCTCAACATGGCCCGGGGAAAGTGGATCAATTATGGTCAGGGGTGTTCATTTTTGTACAATGTAACTGTTGAGTTACAGGTAAAAGGTCATCAAACACTAGTAGTTACATTAACATGTTAAGAAAGACATCGCTAATTACAGACGGCCCTCGTCTATGTGGAGAAAATTAGATTTTCCAGCAGGACAATGCTGCGACTCTCGAAGGTTGAAGGATTTATATATATAAAACAACATTCAGCTTTTGAGCCGTCCATCGTGCTCTCCAGGTCAACAATGTTTGGGGACAAATGGCAAAGCGTGTTGATAAACATGGATCGCAATTTAATACTTCGGATGCTCTTCGTGTAAAAATGAATGATGAATATAACAAATCATATTTTCGAAGTAATTCACAAAAATGGAACATATACTAAATATTAAGTTGTCGTTATTTGTTTTGTATTTTCTATTTTTATTTGCATTGTCTTTTCGTATATTTGTTGTGGATATCGACTTGGAACGACAAATCGAGGTGCAGAGTTCGAATTCCAGTTTAATTTCTTGCATTTACTAAGGCACAAATATCCTTGGGAATGGTATTAACCCGTCTCCCCACTCCAGTTATGGGTTAAATGACAAGACTGATTTTGTTCTGTAGCCTTGCCTGACAACCGGTCTACCGCAGAAAGTAGTGGCAATCTACTGCGGGATAATCTTCTACCTAGTCAGTCATATCTTTTTCGAGACATGATCGCCCAAAGAGTGTATCGCGTATGTCACATAACTGACTGACTTTTTTTTATAAAAAATATACTTTTTCAATGTTTATTTAAATCAATCAATTAAAAGCTTAAACTTTTCACTTGTTTGTTGATAAACTACATATTTTAATTAAATGTAAGTGTTTCGCAAATATATATTGAAAAAGTAACAATATTTTATATTTTTAATCCTTTTGTATCTGATCTTAAGATTTTGACCAGGGCTGTATAATGGAAATATCGGGTAAATCAAAATGTGGACATAATCTTTCAAGAACAATGAATGTAATTACATCAGTAATTAACTGTAAAAAGAAATAATGACGTCATTGTTTTTCATGTTCCTCTAATTCGTTTTGGTTTCAAATATAATATTTTTATATTATATCTTAATAATATCTTATATTAAGAATACAATTCTTTCATCAATCGTCTTTTGCTAGAGTAAACATCTGCGATTTGTGAATTCATGGAATCTTTGTCTCTTTAGAAATACAAGTTTTTTTTTTTGAAAAAAGATCACATCCTAGTAACAAATGAATGAAATCTTAATAACTGAAAAAAAATAAAATAAAATAGAAAAGAACAATAAAAACTAAAACAAAACAAAAAACAAACACTTGGTATATTCATTCGATCTGAAACGACTCATGTGTATTTCACAGAGACTAAATTTTTGTTGTATGAACAGATTTGAAAGTGACGTGTCTTTTGCCGAAAACAACAGCGTCTACTCAGATTTTTGTTGATTAATTAAATTAATATTAAAAGCCCATCCTAACACAGACAAAACATCGCAAACCTTTTGATATTCGGTATTTACCACCTCTCAACTAGGGTGGATGTTCAAGGCAGATGCGACACAAGGTCAATTAAAATGGGGATTCCGATCTCTTAAGCTCAGCTGAAAATATCCCGTAGATCACGCTCAAGGCCGGGTCGGGCTCTTATCTTGTAAACTTACTTTTTACTACTCTATTGTGATTACCACGGCAAATGTTCTGATAATCTAGATTCCTTAGTTCCACCAGAACTGGTCTTCGCACCTAAGAACGGCCATACCGGCCATAAATGCGAAACCTCCTCATTCCCTTCGCATTCCATTAGCAATAAGGATGTACGGTTCAGACAAATACTTTCCAAGAACTGCTACTTTTGGGAGCATTACAATCTTAACCTCTAAGTTTTTTTGTCAATTAAACTGAAATTCTTATCTCATCTAAACTTATTTATAAATGGAAATTTGTCTGTGTGTGCGTCTGTGTGTCTGCGTGTCTGTGTGTGTCCGTTACGTATAGACTCCGAAACGGCTGAACCGATTTTCTTGAACATTTGCACAGTTGTACTAGAAGCGTATGCAAGTGTTCTTAGCTAGGTTTTGTGTCAAGGTACCCCGATAAATATCGAAAATCGATAATCGAAAAAATCGGGTTATAGAAGGAGTGGTCTGATTTTAATCAAATCTGATACACTCATAGACAAAGACATAAAAACGATATTCAGAAGTTTCAAGGTTGCAGTTCTTGCAATAGAGCAAAAAATCGATAATAAATATATATATATAAAAGCCAAGGTGTTTGTGTGTGTGTGTGTGTGTGTGTGTGTGTGTGTGTGTGTGTGTGTGTGTGTGTGTGTGTGTGTGTGTGTGCGTCTGTTTGTCTGTATGTCTGTATTTTTTCAGCCCTTTTATTTTAGTTTTTGATTCGGGTTTGGCTCTAAGTAGGTATAATTGTAGTTCTTAGTCTCAGCCATGATATCATTTACTCAGAGGACTTATTTAACCTTCAAAATTCAGTTTACGACTTAAAATAATTATTTGATATCGATACCAGGAAATCAAAATTTGACTTACATCCATTCATTTTTCTTTCAGTCTACGGTTTCGCTTTAACTAGAAACAACTATTGCTTTTTAGTCTTTCGTACCAACGTCCAAAAAGTCTGAGCTCCAGGACCATGGGTTAGTTTTAAAGCTTTCATTACACCCGAGTAACGCCGGGCTATACTGTTAGTAATTTCATAAAACCGAACTTCTTAGGTTTTCTTTTTACACTTAAACAACAGCATAATTCATAAAAGCACTACATCAATGGCTCTTGCGCTTTCTTATGATGTTCGTATCAAGACATTAGTCTGTTTACTAATATTCTAATAAATACGCTGGAACACAAGATTATTAAAATAACTGTCTGATCAAATGCTTTTGTATTACAATCTGCTATCATAGTTAATGCAACACTCTTGACGACTAACGTGTGACTTTTTTCATAATCACTGGAAGAGTCCATGTTCAACACTTTAGTGTAGCGAAGGTTGATCGTTTTTCTATACAACGGGCTTTTTCCCGGTGGAGATTAGTTAAAGAAAATAAAAAAACGCACGATGTGAAATTATATTTCTGGAAGTAATATTGCAGCAAAATCCAGATCAATCCGTTATACTTGTTTGTGGTATTTCCATTCCCAGAAACAGTTTTACAATGTGTACTTAAGTGTAAAGAAATTATTCAAATCGGCAATTATTTATGATGCTTCAGTTCATCGGTTGGGCGAATATGGAATTGGTTGCGGTTGTGGATGTGAATACAAGAGTATCAGAAAAGGATTAATGTTTAATAAGTACTTGCAGAATATTTGCAATATTATCATAATTTATATAATTTTGCCTCCTTCCGTCTTTTTTCATGTTCATTTGCTTATTTTTAATTCCCACTTGCGTATTAACAGGACATGAAACTCATATTTATTTAAAAATTACACGTCAGGCGGATTTTTAGAAGATAAATTGTGAAAAAGAAAATGACATTGTTCTACATGTTTAGTAAATTCAGTTTTTAAAATATTGAGAATGAGAATGTTATAATTTCAAAATAATGAATGACAGTAAGTGATGACGTCAGTACTTTGATAATGATATACGAACTAATTTAATAAAAAAATTAATAATAAAATTGCATAAACAAATCTAATTAAAAATATTTGGAAAAATAAACAATTAAAATTAAACCATTTGCTTTAACCTTGCTGTACAGGATGGGCCCAACAAAATATTTTTTGCAAAATGGAGAGATTTGACTGGATACTGATTTATCGGCTCGGAACGAGAAACCGGGGAGCCGAGTTCGAATTCCAGTTGAATCCATTGTATTCACTTACGCGCAAATACCCCTGGGAAAGGTATTAATCCGTCTCTTCCTTCTAGTTATGGGTTAAATAGCAGGACAGATTGGGTTCTATAGCCTTGGTCGGCAACCAGTCTACCGCAGAAAGCAATGGCAACCTACTGCGGGATAATCTTCTGCCCAGTCAGTCATGTCTCTTTCAAGACATGATCGCCCAAGCGTGTATCACGTATGGCACTTAACTGACTGACTGATTTTTGAAATTTTAAGAAGTAGAATAAATGTTTACACCCGCTGCAGCCCAAAAGTGTAAAATACAGGTAGGAGATGTTAAAATCAAACAGGTACAAAAAATGGAATATCTGGGAAGTGTTCTAACTCAAGACGGAAAGTGCGACAGAGCGATCCAAAGTCAAATTGGCATGGGGAAGAACGCATTCCAGAAGCTGAGTAAAGTATTAAGACACAGGGAACATTCACTAGAAACAATGATGGGAGTACTGGATTGCTATGTGATATCTGTTCTTCAATATGGCAGTGAATGATTGACAATATCAACAAAGATGAAGGGAAAACTTGAAGCAGATGAAATGTGGTTCTACAGAAGGATGATGCGGATATTGTGGACCGAGTATGTGAACAATGATGAAGTGTTGGAAAGAAGGAAAACAAAAAAGGAAATTAATATTGAGCATCAGGAAGCGACAACTGAAGTTCCTGGGGCATGCAATGAGGAAAGAGGGCTTGGAGAACCTGATACTATCAGGCCAGATAGAGGGAAACAGAGATAGAGGAAAGCAGTGGATAACATGCTTGAAGGGCCTGAGCAAGTGGATGACAGAACGAGGTCTGCGAGACGTTACAAGAGAAACAGTACGAAGATCCACCAGGAATAGGGAGACGTGGAAGATCACGATCACCCACGTCCTGAAAGGATAGGGCAAATAAAAGAAGAAGTATAGAGTTATGTGTTAGTCATAAAGGAGGGATCTTTTTCCTGTGAATCAGAGAAGTTGTGGCTTACTCTGGCATGTAGAAGCTGTTATCTAGTGAGAAACAAACGGATTACTCAGATGGAGAAAGAATTAGTCGGTCCTGGCAAAAAAAGCCAGTTTTCGTACTATTTCATTCTAACTTCTGTTCTGAAATTAGTTCAAATAAAACCTTATCAATTTCTGAAAAAGATGAATGATACGTTGATTCCATTGTTTAAATTAGAAAAAGTTTCAGAATTTAAAATAAAGAAAAAAAAACAGAAGAAATATTTAACATGAAATATTTCTATGAAAAAAGAATTCTTAAAGCTAAATAGAAGCCTTGAAACAACGGAGATGTGTTCCTACAGATGAATACTGATAGTACCACGAGTGAAATATGAGACGACGAAGGTTTAGAAAAATGAAATGATGAGACACTTGTATTTAGTGTAAGAAAAATATAGTTAGATTCTTCATGGGGAAAGATAGCTTGGAGAATCTGACTTCACAGGTAAAAACGAGAAACCTACCGAAAAATATCTAGGACTGACAGTAGAGGAATTAGTTAGCATTACGAAAGATTGAAAGTTGTGGAGAGCTACGAACTTTGTCCGGATTTATGGTAAATACATAAAAAATATATTTTCCAGGTTATCACTCTTTCTTTTACATTTAGTTTAAAAACAATTCTTTTTCTTGTTTTAGTGGGTCCTGGATATGACGGTAAACTGCATCCGGCAGCAAGGCCACTAATTAGAAGGTTGTGATGAGCAGGGAACCACCTCTTAATTGCTGTTGTTCCCAGTTCCACCCTGACCCGGAGTGGTAGCATTTGTTAGGGTTCCGGCTACTGGCAAATAGTTAAGCCCCAAACTGTCAAAATATTATGAAATTATATGAATAAGCTTTTATAGAAATATATACATAAAAATAGACTTTTATAGAAAAATATACATTTAATTATTCTTTAATTATTATTTAAAAATTATTACCATAACACATTTTTGAAAGAAGAAATTATTCTCAGTAAAACAATTTTAATACTAAATTATTCTAATTTAGTATTAAAATTGTTTTACATTTTCAGTTTTCTAGAATAAAAACAAAAAAAAAATCGTTAAAACTGATTAAATCAATCTTTTCACTATAACAGAACATTAAAAACCTTAAAATCCCACGTTTTTGGCATTAGATAACCCATAGAGGTGCTGATATGCCGTTAAATAAAACGAAAACTTGTTTCAGTTATCGAGTTTGAAGTTTCCCCTTACTTTTGCAGAGAAAATTACACGTTTTGCTATCCTACATTTTGCTACTGTTTTTCTTCATAAGATCCACCTTTATTCATTTATCCTCCTCGTTTTTACCTCTTTCTATTCTGAGATTATTTTTAAAAAATAATCCCAATAATTTCTGAAATGATGTAGTGTGGATCGTACCTCTTTTCCTTTGTTTAAATTCGGTAGATTTTCCTCAATGACACCGATTTACATTCTCAGTTCATTCACATTAAATACTTCTTTTACCTGATATTTCTACAGTTCGGAAAACATAATTCTTTCTTTTTCCGGAAACTTTATTCGATTCTCTCATTTTTTTTCTTACATTCTTTCCTTTACGATCTAACTCTTTCCACACTCTAGGCACTGCCGTAAACGACAACCACCTTTGTTTCCAACCCTATCGACAGTGAGGCTTGGACTCAATTGAATACGCATGAGATACAAATGGATAATGGTAAATATATAAAAAAATAATCAAGTCATATTTTGCTTACGACATAAGAAGGTTAGAATTAACCAAAGGCAATCGATGTTTCCTTGCAAAATCAATAAACGCAGTTCCCATTGCGTCCAATGTGCACATATATTATAACAACTTAATGGATATTACTGAATGTTGCATCATCTTAAAGTGTATTCATGTGTTTAGTTTCAGGCCAATAGAATATTAAATGCGTATGTTCCGTATACAGTAAAATGTACAAGCAGTATACATATATACCATGTAACCGCTCTAAACACACACACACACACACACACACACACACACACACACACACACACACACACACACACACACACACACATATATATATATATATATATCTATATCTATATATGTAATTTCCCCAACTACATTATCGATAGCCAAATAAGATTATTTTTGGTTAACCTCATCAACACGAATGATACATTATCATCTTTTTCTGCAACCAAAAGCTTTAAAATTATAAATAAGACGAATTCGCCATGCGATACTCGAGCAAGGTTATGTTTCATCTCTTTCAAAAAAATAAGTATTACACCCAATCTAAAAGCTGTGCTCTGATATCTTACGTACTGCAACCAAACCTTCCGTATAGAACTTTTACAAATTCTTGGGAATTTACTTTTACAAATCGTCTGAAAAAATATACAGAAATAACTAAATATAGCAGGTTTTTGCTTACAAACTAGCTTCAAAATTTTAATATTCAAGAATAAATACAAATAAAGTGAATATTTTCGTATTAGAGACGTTGAATGGAAATATATTTTCAAATCGGAATTCATAATTATGAATGATCACAAGCAAATTGTGCATTTTTAAAAAAAATCTAAACTTATTTATAAATGGAAATTTGTCTCTGTGTGTATGTATCTGTGTGTGTGTGTGTCCGTTACCTGTAGACTTCGAAACGGCTGAACCGATTTTCTTGAAAATTTATACAGATATACTATAAGCGTACGTGAGTGTTCTTAGCTAGGTTTTGTGTCGAGGTACCCCCGATAAATATCGAAAATCGATAATCAAAAAAATCGGCTCATAGAAGGAGTGATCCGATTTTAATCAAATTTGATACACTCATAGACAAAGACATAAAAAACGATGTTCAGACGTTTCAAGGTTTCAGTTCTTACAATAGTGCAGAAAATCGATAATATATAAATATAAAACAAGATGTTTGTGTCTGTGTTTGTCTGCCTGTATGTCTGTATTGTTTTCAGTTTTTGTTTTAGTTTTTGCTTCGGGTTTGGCTCTAAGTAGGTATAATTGTAGTTCTTAGTCTCAGCCATGACACCATTTACTCAGAGGACATATTTAGTCTTCAAAATTCAGATTACGACGAAAAAAGCTTATTTGATATCGATACCAGGAAATCAAAATTTGACTTACATCCGTTCATTTTTCTTTCAGTCTACGGTTTCGCTTTAACTGGAAACAACTATTGCTTTTTAGTCTTTTGTGCCAACGTCCAAAGAGTCTGAGATCCAGGACCATGGATTAGTTTTAAAGCTTTCATTACACCCGAGCAATGCCAGGATATACTGCTACTATTCGAGAAGTAAAACCAGTAATGTATTGTAAAATAATACAAAATGTTTTATCATTGAATGGTATTTTTATACATATTGGATCATTTGTTAGATCATTTGATGGATCATTTGATGGATCATTTGATGGATCATTTGATGGATCCTGATTAATGAAACAAAAAGTAGATAAAATGTATATAACACCGGATTAGTGCTAAGAACGAATAATTTAAAATATTTTATATTTACATTGTTTATTGCAAATCCCACAAAAACTACTACACTTTATAAACTATTACATCATAATATCCCGAAATTGTTTAGCAAAATTAACATTAAAATGTAAGTATTATTTAATGGCAAAATGATTTAGTAATAATGTAATTGTGTCATGTATACAAGCACGCAAAATATATCTCTCTCTTTTCTCACACACATAAACATACACACACACACACACACACACACACACACACATACACTTGACCAGAGACAAGAAGTGTTAAAACAAAATTTGTAGTGATATTATATATATATATATATATATATATATATATAATAACGATAATAATTATAACTATATTAATAGTAACAAAAATAATTCTGCTAATACTAGTAATTGTTACACTATATTTATGTTCGTCTTGAATAACCCACCGAGGACGAACTCAGAGAGAAAAGGAGGGGAAGTAAAAAAAGAAACGAACGATCCGAAGGGTGAAACCTAGGTAGGTTTGTTGGCTCTCACTTAGATTTGTCTGTCTTTGTTGCTCTACTTTCTTATTGAACGCTTTTGTGTTAGGTTTTTCGTCTTGTTTTTTTTTTTCTACGAGTATTTGACTTTTGTTCATGTACTTCGTTTGTTTCTTTTTTTACTGTATATATATATATATATATATATATATATGAGCTGAAATTCGACAAGATGATAGAATAAGTAAAGAGAAGTTATCAATGTGCATTTAATCTAAAATTCTTAAGCTTCAGATATTTGTCTAATAACAAACGAATTCAAAAATAAAAAAAAATGTTTTCTGTAGATCAGAAACCTGTCACGTATAATAAACCAATACACGTTTATTTTTTATGTAAATGTATGTAGAAGAACGTTTGTCCGTTTATATGTGTGCGTGTGCAATAATGCATGTGTCAAGTGCATTATAACAAAAATATTCTGCTTGATACTTGTTTACATTATTTCGCTACAAATTTAAACAGAAATGCATGTCTTTTTAATGCTCACACACACACACACACATAAACACAATAAGGATACTGACGTATAAACACCAACATTCATACATTTAACTACCTATGATTTTCTCTTACATGCTACAACCTCCAGGAGTTGAAAAGTAAGGTCAATAGACACTTCCTAACACACTAACTTGCACCCATTCCCTCCAACGCTCTCCCTACGTACCTCCTAACTCGTCTATCACCATCCCTCTGACATTTCCTATACCCATTCTCTCTATGTAGCCCCATGCGCTATAATGGCAGTGGACTGCCTTGCTTGGGGTGATATGATTAAAAATATTGTTCAAGCCTCGTGAATATGTCAGCAAAGTGTGTTGCAGAAATATAGTTTAAACCTTGTGAATATATCACTGAAATGAATATGTTGCAGAAATTTTAGAACCCCAAAAAAACGAAAACATGCAAATTGAAAATAATATTTCAGTATTATAACGTCCAATAACATTGATTTGATTCCTGAAAGAAAACAATAATGGAACTGGAATTGGAAATGTTTACTTATGCGACAAAATACTCCTACTTGGCGCCGTTGAATTCCCATTAATTTCATTCTATCCTGTATATATTATCAAATCAAAAACTTAATACGTTGACTGCCAACCAAGACTTATCGTGTGCTTGACATTGTCTGATACATTTTCTTCTGCGGGTGACAATGACAGGTTTCTTTGCAGTGATGAATTTCATTTGAAAATAATGTTATTCTACTCATAATTCTTTTATTGCCTACGTTGGTTATTATAAATTTGGCGATTGAAGACAAATTTTGTAATTGACCTCTGGTAGCCAACGTGATAAAGATGATTTCGACGATCAAATTGTTTTTGACAACTTTATTAGATTAGTATATTGCTTTTCTCAAGATAGAATTTAAAAAGCTTAAAAACATTGATGTATGAAATATATCGTATGTATACTAATGTTTCTCTATTTCTGAGTTTAGGTATTGTAACTATTTATATTTTCTGACTATTTCCCTCATCATTATTGTCATCTTTCACGATGTTTTGGTCGTTCTACGTCCTGGCCTTCGTCAGGGGATATATTTCTTTTGTTTGTTCATTGTTGTTCTAGTTCTACATGGTATGCTCTTTCGGGATATCTCAGTTTTAAGGAGAAGATTGGGCAATGTGAGACAGGCTGATAGAAACAGAGCCACCAGTTTTGCATCGCGAAAGACGTCTTGACTCCAATCCCACCGGGATAACCGGGCGGGTGTGCCCATACAGCCTAACCAAAATTCACGGACTTCTAAAAACCGAAGCCAGCTATAATTTATCGGTGTATGATCGAGCCAACAATTGACGGCTGGCAGATTTTATAGGCTTGCAGACACTTGGTGTCTAACCTCTTGTGAAGTTCTTCAACCAGAGACCTCGCGGGAGCAGGCGGGGACCCAGCATAGCTGTATGTCATCAAATTCGCCACGGCTTGGAGGGCAGCTAGAGTACAGCTGTTTCTCCTTTGTAAATCAACTCACCAATTTTTTCTTCATCTCTACTGTGTCCAGGTATTAAACTCACAACTCTTTGGGCAAGGTCTCTTGAATACTTCAACAAATGATCTTACCCACTAGGCCATGTTTCCTTGGAGACAACGACGTTTCGGTGTTTCTACTTTCCGGCCTTCGTCTGGTGATATATACGTTTTATTTCCCCGAGTGGCTGAGTTGATTACATAGTTTCCCATTGGTGCCTGAAACCATACCAGCACTTGATGTAAGAGCCAGGATTTTGCATTTAATATTATTAGATTTAGGTATAAATAATTTTTATTTTTTTATTAAATTTATTCTTTAAAAAATAAACTACAACTAAACTTTGTTAAATTATATATTCACCATTATTTGCAAAGACCTGGCACCTTTGAAAGTTTTTGAGAAACATTCCGCAAGTTTTGAAAAGTTTTTTAACGCAAACTTGAATCCGGCTTTCATTAGCGAACATTTTTACCGCCTAAGTATTTGTAGTGATCGATATAGTTAATAATTGGTTGGTCCAAAGTCAGCCGAATATGGCAGATTTGATAGAATAAAGCAATCGGGTTGCAATATTTTTCCTGTTTTATTTATTTATTTTTTTGTATATGGCCCTTCATTGTGATAGAAAGGTACCATACTTTTCGATGAAAGGCTTAATTCACAGTGAACACTGACAAATTTATTCTTAACTGCCACGTCTGATTACAATTGGTTCAACAAAACGGAAATTACTTATGATTCAAACTAATATTTACCTTGGCTCCTGCGATCTTTTGCATAACACTATTTTCTTTAGCCTCTCCGCTTCATAATGTTCATTCTGGTGCAATAAACTAAGCCTAGTAAACATCGATAAAGCTGCTTCATTGTAAATAAAATATATATTTCAGTGTAAAAATCGATATGTATTCAATCTTTATGAAAAAATCATTTTCTGTAGAAACATATAAGAAGCTGAAAAGCCAAATCCACATAAATATTCAACATTTTGGCTAAGTAAAATACAAAAAATAAAATAAGACAAAACAGAATTCTATATTTACGCCTAAGGACTATTGAAAATTCTATACAAAATATTTCAATGCTTCTGCAATTTCTAAAGCCCTTCTAAAGAAAATACCGCCAAAGAAGCTTATCCGAAATACGCTTTTTACTTCTTTGTTTCCAACATTATTAACACCGTATCTAGCTGATTAAAACGATATAGCGGAGAAAGAAATTAAAGAAAAATAAATGCTGCACTAAAAAGTAATGAATAACAAAAGATAAAGTCATGCAAAACGTTCATAAATCTGTTTAATTAATAAATGAATCTGAGATAAACTAGTGGAACTTGTTTTAAAATAGTTGCGCTTAAGTATCATGATTCGTATGCTATAAAGGAATCTTCAGAATGCTTATCTACGCAGATTTAGAGTTGCATAATATAACAAATGAATCGTGATGAAACAGTAGAAATGTAAATAATCTGTTCAACGAGGCTTATTCTAGTTGGTCAGATCCATATACAATAAAGCAGTATATATAATATTTCAGAATATAACCGTAGGGAAGATGAAGAGTTCTGTAATCGGCATTGAGGAAAATGAAGACTGTAGGTCTTCCTATCTATCTATCTATCTATCTATCTATCTATCTATCTATCTATCTATCTAATTTTGTTTGTTTGTTTGTTTCTATCTATCTATCTATCTATCTATCTATCTAATTTTGTTTGTTTGTTTGTTTCTATCTATCTATCTATCTATCTATCTATCTATCTATCTATCTCAGTCTGTTCCTATCTATCTATCTATCTATCTATCTATCTATCTATCTATCTTAGTCTGTTCCTATCTATCTATCTATCTATCTATCTATCTATCTCAGTCTGTTCCTATCTATCTATCTATCTATCTATCTATCTATCTATCTATCTATCTATCTATCTCAGTCTGTTCCTATCTATCTATCTATCTATCTATCTATCTATCTATCTATCTATCTATCTATCTATCTAATTTTGTTTGTTTGTTTGTTTTTATCTATCTATCTATCTATCTATCTATCTATCTATCTCAGTCTGTTCCTATCTATCTATCTATCTATCTATCTAATTTTGTTTGTTTGTTTGTTTCTATCTATCTATCTATCTATCTATCTATCTATCTCAGTCTGTTCCTATCTATCTATCTATCTATCTATCTATCTATCTATCTATCTATCTATCTATCTATCTATCTATCTCAGTCTGTTCCTATCTATCTATCTCTCTATCTATCTATCTATCTATCTATCTATCTATCTATCTCAGTCTGTTCCTATCTATCTATCTATCTATCTATCTATCTATCTATCTATCAAATGTTGTTTTCTTCTATCTAATTAATTTTGTTTCTATCTATCTATCTATCTATCTATCTATCTATGTATCTATCTAATTTTGTTTCATTCTTTCTTTCTCTCTCTCTCTCTATCTATCTATCTATCTATCTATCTATCTATCTATCTATCTATCTATCTATCTATCTACATAAATTTGCGATTCGATATTCAGTAACAGTAAAAAGAGTATACCACTTCTATTTTTGGGGTGTCTGCTCAGAATCTAGGTGGTCACAGCTCTCTACAATTTCTTCTCCTTTTGAACTTGTAGTAATTTTTTCTTTTCGTTATTTTTCCTAATATTTGCACCGTCATCCATTTACTCAAACTCTCTAGGAAGGTTATGCGTTGTTTTCTTCTGTCTACCTTAATTTGTAAACTATCCTGTTAGTATCACATTTACCAAGCACTTTTTTCTCTGTATGTGCTTTAGAAATTTCAACTGTGTCTTTCTGATTTTAAGTATAAGTTTCCTTTTTTTCTTCACATTTTCACTAAAAATTCGTTGCAGCTTTCATGTTCTGTTCATTTTATCCTCAGTTTCCTTCTGTAGAACCAAATGAATGTTGCTTCGAGTCAAAAATTAAAAAAAAACCTGCATTGCCCTTGTCTCTTAAGTTGTTGAAGTTATTAAATTAAATGCAAAACTAATATGAAGTAATCTTCTTTCATTCTGCAATATATATTTCCTGTTGTGTAGCTTTGCCATTTCGGCACCGTTAAAAGAAAGTTTGGTACCACCAGAACTCTTAATAGAGAAGAGGTCCTGGGTATGACGGTAAATTGCATCCGGGAGCAAGACCTCTGATTAGGAGGATTTGAAGATCATGTAACCACCTCTTAATTGCTGTTGTTCTCTGATCCATCCTGACCCGGAGTGGTAGCACCTGTTAGGGTCCCAGCTATGAGCAGATAGTTAACCCCCAAATTGGGGTCAAAATACTATGAAAGTATAAAAATATACTTTTACAGAAATATATACATAAAATAGACATTTATAAGAGAATATACATTTTTGAAAAAAAAATTCCCAGCAAAACATTTTTGAATATCAAAACTAGAAGGCATTTTCTGTTTTCTAAAATAAAAAAGAAAAAGAAAAAATTTGTATTAAAATCTGAACAAATCAACCTTCTCACCGCAATCGAACATAAAAAAACAAAAATACCTTAGAACCTCAACTTTTTGGCATTAATAACACACAGAGGTTGATATACCGTTAAACAAAGCTCAAACTTAATAGAAAACTAAAAGTACATAACAACTTAGAGTCTAACAAATACCCAGTATAATAACTTTCCAGATACGTTTTATGAAAAAATATTATTGTAAGCAAAAAAAAAAAAAATTAAAAGAAGAGTAGTTTGTCGTTACACTGACAACAAACATTAGATATGCTTTTCATAAGGATTCGTACAAAATTTAGTGGGAATTGTTTCTGGAATAAAATTGATATCGTTGAAAACAAGTAGAATAATACCATTGAAGCCTACTTTCACAAAGTCGGTCTTCCTTTGGGTGATATAAATGGATCATATCAACAACATATACAGAAATTTGGATTCGACATTTCAATCGTAAAGTATCATGAAGTAGAAGTCCCCACCACCGGAAAACATGGGCTAAAAGCACATCGGTATCACCTGTTTTTCGCAAAATTTCTATAAAAAAATGCTCTTCTTTTTTAAATAACCAGTAAATGCTATTACGACGATCACATATCAAGAAAATGATTAAAGGTTTCAACAGACGGAGCCCACATGCCGAAAATGAAACACTTCAAAGCTTTTAGATTGATTTCACGCGTCCGCATAGTTTAATAGTGAAGGTAAGACCTCGTTTGCTCGACATGCTAGAAAAATAATTAAATTTCTTTAGGAGACTGTTGAACTGATATGTCATGTCTCTGTTCCTATGTATCGGTGAATCCTGGGAAAAATTTATGAAGCGACTCAAAGAGAGAGAGAGAGAGAGAGAGAGAGAGAGAGAGAGAGTATACAATCAGACACAGAAAATAACCTGGAGAGGATACCTAAGCAACTGAATGAAAAATAGAAGCATGTCTAAAGAGGGACAATTGAAATTTCTAGAACGCATTATGAGGAACGAAGGCTTGGGAAATTTAACACACGCTGGACATATTGATGGAAGTAATTTACCTGATCAGCTTGAGTGAATTGATGGAAGTGCAAAAACCATCAATGGTTTTAAAGAATCAAAAGATGCATAATTTTTTTCAGTGACTTTTTTGACGGTTTATCAACACTTAGTATGTTCTTTAAAGTCAACAGAAAAGTTGGATTGTAAGATTATTTCTTGTTTTGGCAAGTGAATATTGAATACACTTATTTTTCCAGATACAGCATATATTACTTTGCCCACAGCTGGGAAGAGAAGATGGGTTCCTGCGTTTTCCAAGGATGAACACTTCTCTCAGATTTCTCTTTTCGATGTGCAATGTTACAGTTCTGTTATATCTGCAACGTTTCGTAGAGCAACAAGAGACAGGCTCTTATGGAGAGCCATAATCATCTATATTATAAGGGTGCATAAAAAATCTTAACAGAAAATTAAAATCTTAGAGAGCCATATAAGGGATAAGATGATAAATAAACAGAGTGATCTGGTTTGAATAATGATAGAGTGATTTTTTTACGGTTTATTAATCCTTTGTTGTTTAAAGTCAGAAAATATTTTGTTAGGATGTAAGGAATTTTGAGGAGATTACCTATATGGGCAGAAGATTCAGGCAATTCCCAATATTATTTGCTTGGAATTGAATATAACGAACGCGAGAAGAATTAGGGTTCGACTCTCTGATTAACAATACCGAAAAATGACTCATTAGACCTCATGCACATTCCAGATTTTAGGAACTGTTTTTTACCAAATGTCCACTCATTTATTTTAATTGGACCTATGTAAGATTTTCGTTAAGTAGATTTCCAGATTCATTCTGGCTGCTTGTTATACGTAACCTAGTAAATCTGTCGCATGATTCTTGGAGAGAAGATTAGTGCCGACAGTTGATTCTCTTTCCTCAGAGAAATGTAATGATATGACTTTGCCCCGCAAGGAAAACCAACGATATCATGGGTCACAGAGTATTCGTTTTGGATTTAGATATTTGATTTTTGAATCAAGTGAATTAAAATGACGTCTAGCTAAGAACGGAAACTGCATCATTTGAGAACTGACAACAGCAGCAACAATTAAAATGATTGACAAAAAAAAAAACGAGAAAACAATTAAATAATCAAAATCTTAAACTTCCACACTACATCAAGTCAAATGTCTGGAAGGAAACCCTCATCAATATTGGAAAGCGAAGTAACAGACGCACCACTTGTGAAACCTGTCTTCCTGAAAAAATGTTTTAAAGGAAAATACAATAAAATTCAGTCGAAAGCAGCACTAACTTTTGGTCAATGAATGACAAAGATTTCCTTGTAGGGAAATTGTGAATATTACCATTGATATTGTCAATTGAGATAAATATATAGTCTATGATAGTGATCATTAGAAATAAAATTTTCTTGCGCGTGACATGAAATTGACACATTGGATATAGGTCGATTCTGAAATTTTTTTTTTTTTTTTTTTTTTTTTTAATCATTTCACCCCGAGCAAGGCAGAAACGCCACTGATGTGCAGGGGGTTACATAAGTGTAGAAAGATTAATTAGAAAAGAGTGAGGAGTACAAGCTAGTTAGAAAGGAACAATAGAAAACTGAGAAAGCAGGTGCAATGACAGGTACATGGGCGGAGAGAAAGGGAAGCTTATACAGGGGAGGGGAGAGAGAGCTAGAGGCCAGTGGTTAGTAGGTGAGTATTAACTTTGCTTTTAAATTTCTGGAGGTCGTAGCCGTCAGGAAAGCAAGAATACGGGAGTGAGTTCCACAGGCGGGAAGTGCGAGAGAGGAAGCTGCAGGAGTAGAATTGTCGTCTGCGTTTGGCTAACCTGACTGTGAATGGGTGGGACCCAGTTGCCAGTCTGGTTGAACGGGTAAACACCTGTTGAGGAGGCATCAGTGACTTAAGCTCATCCGAGCAGAAGCCATGAAAGTATTTATAGAAGAGACAGAGGGAGGCCACATTTCGACGATGGGAAAGTGGCTGCAGACGAGTCGCCAGATCAGTACCTATCACATTACAGACTCTCCTTTGGAGCTTGTCAAGAACACTGAGGAGAACGGCAGGGGCACCTGACCATAAATGGCAGCAGTACTCCATGCACGGACGGATGGTTGACTTGTATATATGCAGGATGGATTCAGGTGGAAAAAACATCCTGGATCGACATAGTGACCCAATCTTCTTAGCAGTAGATTTTGCTATGGATTCAATATAGTGCTTCCATTTGAGGTCTGAGGACAGGGTAAGTCCGAGGAGGCGTAGTGTATTACTCTCCGGGAGAATCATCTGGTCCATGCTTATGGGAGGCAGAAGAGGTTGCCTGTAATGGTTGACAGACAACAGCTTGGTCTTAGAGGAATTAAAGTTGACAAGCCACTTCTTGCCCCAGTTCACCACAGAGTGTAGATCCCGCTCAAGGTCAGCAGCGAGATTATGTCTGTCCGCCACGACAGGTTTCTTACTGGAGCGGGAGTATATTGTAGTGTCATCTGCGTAGATGCCTACTTGGGACCTGATCTCATCTGGGAGGTCGTTGATGAAAATAAGGAAGAGCGTTGGGCCCAGGATAGAGCCTTGTGGGACACCAGCATTCGTGCTGTAGGACGAAGAGGCACGCCCATTCAGAACGACCTTCATTTTGCGGTTATTTAAGAAAGATTGGATTAGGTCAAGCAGGCGACCGGTAATACCATAACCGCGTAGTTTGCATAGGAGGCCAGGGTGCCAAACCCTGTCGAAAGCCTTGGAGATATCCAGAGCAACCGCGCGAGCCTCGTCAGACTCATCAAGGGCCTGTAGCATGTACTCCGTTACAGTAGTTAGCAGGTCGGCTGTGGACCTGTCAAATCGGAATCCATATTGCCTGTCGGAGAACAGCTTGTGGGCGGTGAGATGATGAACTATTTCAGCATTTATTATAGCCTCGAACACTTTCCCGAATATTGGTAGGAGACTGATAGGGCGATAGTTGGATGGGTCCGAGGGTTCACCACAATTCTTAAAGACAGGAACGACTGAGGAGAATTTCCAGAGAATTAGACCCCCCCCATATATATATATATATATATATATATATATATATTTGCTGATACCCCGTGACGAACGGGCGGGGTAATTGCTGATGAGCGGAACTACGGAATGCTGCAAGTGCATATATATATATATATATATATATATATATATATATATATATATGCATATTCATAAATTTGAATAGATGTGTCGGCAGCATAAGAAGGAATCAGTTGAAATTATTCGTAAACTTTTCCAATATTTTCTAATTTAAAAACTAAAACTGAATTAAATGTGATAAGGGGATTATGTTGAAAGAGACATATTTATTACGGAAAATATAAGATTGTTCTTCATTTACACTATACCTGTTTATATTCATCTCTGTCGTATCCCCCCCTCTCTCTCTTTTTCTCTCTCTTTGTCCCCCCCCTCTCTCTCTCTCTCTCTCTTATATATATATATATAATATGGAAGAAAATTTTCTCAGCTTTTAATAATCTATTTAACGTCCCATTGAAACACAAACATGCAATACACACACCCACACCCACATACATCCACACACATATATATAGAGAGAGAGAAAAAGAGAGAAAGAAAATAGAGAGAGGGAGAGAGTGAGATAGAAATTGATAGATATTTCGATCAATATTCTCTCAGATAAAAATGTAGATATTCGTACTTAGCTTTTTAATCTCCCGTGGAGATTAAGTTGCCTACTGTGAAAATTAGCAATATTTCTCCAAACCTCAACCCTCCATGAAAAAAAACATAAATAAATAAACAAATAAAGAATGAATACAGCAGCGAAAATGAAGGCAGTAAATTAGAGCTGATGTGAAGATGCAATATTTGAATGGCCATACTCTAAGATACATGTTTGGGTTGGACGATGAAAGTAATGTTACTTTGTTGACGGAAGTGAAGCTTTCTGCAACGTGAATGGAGAGGCTGGTAGCTTGATAAGGGAACAGCAATTTCAGATAAGTTCGAGGGGTTTACTGTCGACCTCAGATGAATCAATGGTGTCAGATGGGAAGAAGTGACCAACAAATTAAAATGGCAGAATAGCACATCCTCTTTCGCGCACGCACGCACAAACACACACACAGACACACACAAGTATGCATATATATATATATATATATATATATATATATATATAGGGGGGGGGTAAAAATAATGGAAACACCTGTAAATTTCAAGCAAATTTATTTCAGTCTGTGGTAGGACCGCCTTTGGCAGTAATTACAGATTCAATTCTGGGAGAACGACTCTTACAAAGTTTGAATTGTTCCCAGAGGAATTTTAAATAATGCTTCAGCTAAAACAGTCTGCAATATTTTTAATGATGATGGTGCAGGGTGTCGAGTTGTCACTTTTTATTCTAGAAGGACTTATAAATGTTCAATTAGGTTAATATCTTAGGACTGTGGTAGCCAGGGGGTGTTCTACTTTACTAGAATGTTACTCGTACCGTTCAGCTGCAAATTTAGAATGAGTAGATTATCACCTAGAAAGTTGGTAGTTCTCTCCGGAAACAGTTCCTGCACTATAGGGTGGAGTTAATCATCTAAAATACTTAAATAATCCTGACTGATTATTTTAATAAACATATTGAAAGAATATCTGTAAAAAACCCAATGAACTACTACTATTATTACATCAACAAACATAAAAATAGACAGACATTTAACAGTTTAATCAAATTTTTTAAAATAATGCTCCTGTTGTACTAGGAGGTTCCATTATTTTGTTTAACTCCTGTATATAATTTGATAGAAAATTAAAAGAAATAAATTTTAGGAATTTTTTTTTATAAATCATATCACCCCGAGCAAGGCGGTAACGCCACTGATCTGCAGGGGACTACGTAAGAGTGATAAGATTAGAAAAAAGAAAACCGGAAACCACATCCTAAACAGGAAACAAGGGATGAGCCTCTTCACCTGTTCAATAGACGTGGGTGGAGTGTGAACCGGGCGATAGTATAGTCTATCTACTCCAATTGAGAAAAAAAAAGGAAAGGAGTAAGAAGAATAGAAAAGAGAAAGCCGGAAACCACATCCTAAACAGGGAACAAGGAATGAGCCTCTTCACCTGTTCAATAGACGTGGGTGGAGTGTGAACCGGGCGATAGTATCGTCTGTCTGCTCCAATTATATTTAGTGGACTAACTTTTCAATTGAAAAGTTATTGATGAAGAAATATCAATGTCTACAAATCATTTTTCTTCTTTTTTGTGCTATGTGCCGTCAGGATCTAAACGTTCATGGCGCTCCTAAATTTCTTTGTCTTTTTCCATCTTTCTAAAATTTTGTTCCTCTTTCCCTTACTAAAGCTCTCTAGATAGATTATGAGTTGTTTTCCTTTTCGTTCGTGCCTTTAATAAGTGCTGTGCGAATCAAATATGTGAGTGCACCCGCCTTTGTGTATAAAAATCTCAGAGCGGTCTTCATATATGTGCGTATGTGTATGTTCATATATACGTCTCATAAGATTCTGTTAAAGTGTTGAAGGTAAAGGAAAGGTTCGTCCAGAAATACTCATAATTTCGATCAATTCAGAATGTCCTGATCCTATTCAGAAGAAAGATAGCGCCCTGTGAGGCTTCAATTTTCGTGGAGTAGGAATCTCCTTCGATGGATGTGATATTAGAGTCATCGGCCGTCTTGGTTATACTGTAATCAAATTTGCCAAACCTGAGTAAGGAATAACCGGGTGAGACCCTCTCGCAGCAGATTTGAAGAATACATTTGTTCAAAAATAAATTAAGAAACACACTAACTTATTAAAGGAAGTTAAAATGTTCGATTCGTACACTGCCCGTCATAAGAGATACAACAGTTGTTATTATAACAAGAGGAAATGATGATAGTAATAATCTATATTTATAAAAGGCAATCTGTGAGTCTGTGTGTGACTGTTTCCTATGCACGCCTACATTTTTTAAGCTACGCAATTCAAACTTTCTAGGGATACATATCTACAGGGAAGCCAGGTCGACACAAACATTTTGAGTTTAAGTTCAACAATTTTCCCTTTCGCACCTTTTGGCCAATGGAGGCGATTGTTTGCATTTACTCAGTAAAACATCTAAGATCTAAAATGGTTGCTGCATTCCGTCACAGAAATCAAATCAAACGTGTCAAAAGCGGCTAAAATATTTTTTTATTAAAAAAAATTAGTTTTTAAATTTAATTTTTATTCCGACCTTTTTATTTCCGTAAAACATCTAAAATCTAAGATGGTTGCTGAATTAAATCACAGAAATCAAATCACACGTGTCAAATGTGACAAAGATATTTTTTATTAAAAAAATGAGCCTTTACATTTAATTTTTAATCCGTTGTTTCAAAAAATTATTTGGTCAACAAAAAAATGTAAATATTTTTTCCCGTAATTTTGAAACAAAAGAAATATTTAAACAAATAAAAAGTGTTTTTTTGAACAAAAACAAAATATGCAAAAAAAAAAAAATGCAGTGGTTAATTTAATTATTTAAGTCTTTTCTTTTCCAGATTTAATATTTCATACTTCTGGAAATAAAGTTAAAAAAATAAAACTTTTTTTTCGCTAAATATTTCATGCAAGAAATCAACTCTCTGTAAATGATTTCCATCTACTCCTCTCATTGGCATCTTCTCCTACTATTAAAATGTTCTGAGTTGCACTGGCGACGCCGGGCTATGATGTTAGTATTAATAATATGCAGACGTGAAGAAAGTTTGATGGACAGAATATATTTTCCATGTGTACGTATCAGGAAATAGATCATAGAAAATAATTTCCTCTAATATGGTATTTACCTTACTCCCCCACTAGAGCGGGATGTGACGCAAGGTCTTTTTTAAGGTGGGGACCCGACAGTATACGGACGGACACAGGGACAAAAATTCCCCAGTCCTCTCAACCGTCGGTTGAGCTGGACCCGGTAACGAGCACCCGGTTCACCCGTCTGCTGCAATGGGGTGGCGCGGCCACGGGCCACGGGACGATGTTCCCCGGGACCGGGCATCTATTCAGTGTAATTTTTCTCAGAAGCAACCTTGTCCTCGCAGACGGGTCTGCAACTGAGCCTCACTCTGTCTTCGAGGACAAAGACGCAACTGAAAGATGATTTTGGTACCCACTCGACACAAAATGTGACGGGTAAATGTTTCCTCTAATATAGCAGTGAACAATTAACTCATTGATGAAGTGAAATCTGGGAGCAGCAGAAATTTGGTTCTTCTAAAAGATGCTAGGAAGAAAATGGACAGAGTGTGTAAGCGACAAGAAGTCTTGGTTGATTGAGACATCGAATTGGTTTTGACAACTTATCAACCTCTTTCATATTATTTAAAAACAGAAAATATTTCTAGATTGTAAGATGCTTCAGAAATTATAATGATTTATCGATAAATGTCTTAATAATTAAAACATAGGTGGGTGGTAAAGAAATGAATTCATACTTTTCCTGGTGCTATTTTCGCATAAGAGACAATGAAACCGACTGGAATTGGAACTCGGAAAGAACACAGTACATAAAAGAATAAGAAGCAAATTAAGTAGATACAGCTATGTTAATACGATAGCTCTACATCTACATTACGTTTATGCTGGTTTTCGTATTAAAAAGCAGAAATAATGATCCGAATTCAAGTTCCGGTTTAGTTTCTCTTGCATCCTCTTTTATTCTAATAGGTTTGTGAAGATATGTTTTATACTTTACTCCAAAAAACAAACGGGATTACTGCATTTTTCCACTTGAATGACAACCGGTCAAATGATTATTAAGCTGACAAGGAAGTCATTTCGCATTCTGAAATAGAAAAAATAAATAAGCATATCTTTTATCTTAATTGTTATATTTAATAAAGAATGTACAGAAATGCTTAATATCTGTTATTTAATCTCTTCAAAATTAATAATATGTTTTCCTTATCAAGAAAATTTTGGGATTATATGAAAGGTTGATAGTGTTGTGAAGTAAATAACACCCCCACGGTGATTCAAATAAACTAGTGTGCAGGCTTATGTAAAGAAATCAAGTGGGTCTAAAAAGATAATTGCAGTCAGCTGCCTGGCTCGCAATTGACAAGCTATCTGTGTTCCGGCAGAGTTTGAATCTATGGATTTGAATCTATGGGACTCGGCTGGGAAAGACAGGCCAGTTCTCTGTCTTTGAGTAGAGTTCGACTCAGATGGGGTTTCGTCTACGAACAGTGATTCGGCTAAAAAGATATTGATAAGCTTTGTCTTCGATCTCGCGTATGCGTGGGTTGAGCAACTATGGACGATTGGCCCGAGTGCATACACTCGGGATCATGTGTTAAACCCGTGTTACGTCGGCCATTTTGATTTGGAAAGATTGATATTTTCTTTTCGTGTTACATCAACGATTTGTTTAATTGGTAAGACTTGTTATTTTTTCATATGTCTCTTTTTCGTACGATGGTTTCATAATTTATTTTATTTTACGTTTCTAATTTTAAAATGAAAAGGAACTTTTACATTTGTTGATTTAATTTTGCGTTGTTTTATTTGTGTAATTTGAGTGATTTGCCTTCTTGAAAGAAAACGGAATTTTGAAAAAATAATTTAATCAAAAGCGGTCAACATATATCGTTTGATTAAAAAATCTAAGAAAAATCAACAATGGCTGCTGAGATTGTCGCCATAAACAAAAATACAGAGTTCATTGCGAATGAAATTATGGTGTCTGCATTTGGCTAAAACCATGAAAGTCAAGAAAACAGAAATGCTTTGAGAATAACAACAACAGCAACAACAATATCTGAGACCAGTAACAGCAATACTGGAAACAATGTAGAGGCTAGTGAATCGTCGTCATGCAAGAAGTCTCTACTGAAGTGAGTTATCAATATGACAGAGTTGTTCGAGAAAGCCACAAGCTAAGCACTATTTATCAAAGAAGAGGAGCTCTTGGTAGATTTCGTCATGTTACAGAAATTTAAGAAAAGAAATTTGTCAATCTTTGTGGTCGACAAGCATTTTCCGAAAATTTGTCGATCTACAGAAGACACCGTTATTAAGATTTTTACGTCCTGTATTCAAACCGCAAAGAGATCATCAACGTAAAGTGTTATTTTATCTAACCTCTCCTGTTACTCACACCTGCAGACTGTGAGGGCTCTTTTAGTAGTGATTTATTCGCTAAATAGCAATTTATGAACCTAATATGATGGCTAGGGTAGGACTTACATCTCAGTATTTGAGGTCTGTCCTCATTAGTATGAGAGCATTTTGTCATATATCTAGTACAATTTGGTCATTGCTTACTCTAACAAGCTGACCTGATTGGATGTTAAGCTAGATCACAAAGTCTTCTTCTCCGTCCCAAATACAGATCTTCAGAAAATGCTGATCATTGTGACCGTCTGTAAACTAACATGCTGAAAGTGTGGAGAGACCGGTCACTTTTTATATATGTGTTCATAGAAGAAGACCGTTGCAGTTCTGTCCCCCGGTGACCTAAATATTTATTTGGCGGGGACTTTTAATTCCGTGGCGCCCAAAGTGGGTCTACTAAAGCCCAGGATTTGCTTTTGACCTTCCCGAGTTGGATCAATCTCGTGGCCAAAATTCCCCGAAAAATCTTAGTTCACTCATTGTACAGTTGAAAAGAAGATAAAAGGAGAATGGCAGGTTGTTGGTAAAACTAGAAGGACGTTCCAGATAGCGAGGTTTCTGTCCCGGAATCTTTCACGGGTTAAAAAACAACCCCACTTCTACTAGTTTCAAAGCGATTCTCCGACCAACTATGACGAAGAAATAAGAAACCAGAAATGAAAATATGAACTAAGTTTCGAAAAGGCCGAAACGTTACGGCAAATGAATAAGGCTTGAAAAGTAAATCGCTAACCTTCCACTCAGAACATTAGTCCTTCTTTCTTTCCTCAGAATGAAAACAAAACTCCGTATCACCACCTCAAATGGTAAAAGCTTTAACACTTCCAAAATGACCACCATCAAGATGATTCTCATTCCAACTGGCGGCTCGACTGCAGCCACTTCCCCATCGTCGAAATGTGGCCTCCCTTTGCCTCTTCTATAAATACTTTCATGGCTTCTGCTCAGACGAGCTTAAGTCACTGATGCCTACTCAACAGGTGTTTACTCGTGCAACCAGACTAGCAACTGGGTCCTACCCATTCACAGTCAGGTTAGCCAAATGCAGACGACAATTATACTCCTGCAGCTTCTTCTCTCGCACTTCCCGCCTGTGGAACTCGCTCCCGTATTCTTGCTTTCCTGACGGCTACAACCTCCAGAAATTTAAATGCAAAGTCAATACTCATCTACTAACCACTGGACTCTAGCTCTCTCCCCATCCCTGTATAACCTTCTTTTTCTCTCCACCTATGTATCTGTCATCGCACCTGCTATCTCAGCTTTCTATTGTTCCTTTCTAACTAGTTTGTATTCCTCACTCTCTTCTAATTAATCTTTTTTACATTTATGTAACCCTCTGCACATTAGTGGCGTTTCCGCCTTGCTCGGGGTGAAATGATTAAAAAAAAAAATCCTCACTAATGAAAACTAGTGCTTCTTTCAAAACACATAATCCCTCCCCTAACCAAACACATCAGAACATCTAAAAAGTCAGACGAAGGAAAAGACATATAGACTCAACGATCTCCAACGAAGGGAACGTTAACATACGACACTGTATTTACGATATTGGAGAAAACATCTGCCCGATAACAAAAAAACAAGAAGAAAAGTCAACATCTCAGTTCAGAAATATTAAAGATCTCAAACATTTAAATAAAATGAAACCATTCAACAGATTGGATGTAGAAAACCCCACAAATTTCCATAACGCTACGATAATACTCAATGTGGTGAAATCCAGTGTAAGAGAACAGAAATTTGGTCCATATTTTTGAAAGCAAACCTCATTTATGGAATGGTTCCTCGTTAAGGTACTTCGACGACGCGAATATAAAGAAGTTTTTCAGGGAGGCTCCCGTTTTTCATCCCCATCCCTTTATACAGGGCGTTAAAATGACATTCCTACTAAACATTGGTGACCTGTCTCCAGATGGTATCACTAAGATTGAGATGAAATATGGTTCCATGGGACAGGGAGACGGCTATGTTCAATGCAGAAGAGCAACCTTAATCGGTCTAATAATAACTCTCTAGGTGACTAGTATGAATTTCTGGAGCGTAAGATCAGAGATTGCAGGTCGAAGCTAATTCTCAATTGTCAGCGTCTTAGAGTGCATGTGTGTTGTGTACAGGAGATGCAGTGTTTTTCTTGTGAACATTGTCTTCTGGCTAAGAGATTTCCCCTGTATTGAGAAGGAATGAGTTCTGCGCATTTGAAGAAATTTTCCGATGCAGCGAGGGCTCTTGTCTTTGCAGATCCTTAAGATATAAGGCTTTTCTTTTCATTATGGTTTATGTGCCCAATACTTTTAGTTAGCAAGTTGATTTGATTGGGTGGATCAAAACATTTTTACAGCATCCTGTTGGATAATTTTAGCAGACGTTTGGAATAGACGTCCTTGACTCCGATATAGATAGTATATGGGCTAATTCGGGTGCTAACAAACGGCATGTGAAACCATTTAAAGACTTTAGCGATTAGTTTGATCTTGTCGACAAATATTGTAATGGGCATCCCTAGGAGGTAGTGTGAACTCGGACGAATAAGGGCAGACAGCTTTTACAGTAACCCTACTTCAGACTTCGTGGTTTATTGCTTTGCTTAGAGTGAACTGGTTGAAAAAAATTCCTTAATTTTGTTTAGCAATCTATATACTTGGAAGGTAGCTTATGCCTTATTTTCCCCCGTTTCCATTGCCTTTAATATTTTTTTTTTTGAGAAAAAATGTTTAAAATATTTGTCCTCATTGTGTGCGCTAGAAATTTCTACCTTCTTTTCTTGTTGCTAATTATAAGTGAATTTCCCTTTTTTTTTCTTCGTCGTTGTTTATATGTTCGGTAGCATTCTCAGCATCATTCTGCAAAACCACATTTCAGTTGCTTCCAGTCACAAGTCAAGAAACCTGCGTTGTCCTTGTTTCTCAAGTGATGTGAGCTATTATAGTAAATGGAATGGTCTTACATTCGGCAATATATTCGGCATGTAATATAATTTTGTCTTTTCGGCACAGTTAAAAGATACTTCGATACCATCAAAACGGCTAATAGGAAAAAGAAAGAATTATATCACTTAGAGTATAACAAGTAGGACAGCATTTATGTTGCTAGAAGTCTCTTCTTGATCTGCGAGGAGATTGTCCACTTGTTAAACATTTTTTCCCGATTTAAAAAATACTTTTGGAGTCAAACATTCACACTTTCTCATTTCAAATAAAAATAAAAATGTAAATTTGTACAAAGATATGAACAGTTGGAAAATAAAATGTACCTTCATTAATCTTGAATAAATTCCCAGACAAAATCATTCATTAAACTACGCAGAAATTTTAATAGTTCGAATCTTTGTCCCCATCTTACATATTACACCTTACATATTAATCTATTGAGGAAATTTCATATCTCCTCTAGATGAGCACAGCAGACTTTTAAACGATATCAAAGCACATTTATATCTCTTTAGGGCTCTATTAAACTATTGGAAATATTTTTAAAACATCAATGGTTTACGGTTTATCTTCGCATACAAAAATGCTTTATTAATTGCCTTTTTTGTTTGATGTTGTTTCCAACTTAAAAAATATACTTTTTCTATGCAGCTTTATGAAACATATTGACGATTTATGAAATTTGAAATATGTTCTTTATTCGTTTGAGTCATAGGTTGTCATTAATCATGAGTTCAAAGCAACACTGAGTTTTCTATGTATTTCAGGCTACAAATATCCCTCGTTTAATTTTTCATTTTCTGTCATTGATTTGTGCGAAATACCAGTTTATCATATTTATTAATTTATCTGTGTCGGTACATGTATACTATCGCAATGTATTTGCTTGTAACACACACACACACCCTATATATATATATATATATATATATATATATATTCATACACAGACAGATCTGTTTTGCTGTATCACAGCTCATCAGTACGGTTAGACTCCGATTGCTACATAACCCAGGCTGGAAACACGACCGAATTGGCGTCAGTCAGCGACTCTACCCCTGGGCTACGGGGCGTTCGGTGGAAGAAGGCAGTCTTTTTAGCGCATATCATATTACGTGCCCAGTAGCTAGTGTGATCCAATTCATTTTTACTGAATGAGCGATGCGTACATGCTAGAGTGGCTACTGTTTTTCAAAGTCTACCTTTCTTCTAGAGTGCTCAATCAGGGTGTGAGTGCGTAAATATTGTCATCTGCAGACAGATCTGTTTCGCTGTATCACAGATCATCAGTACGGTTAGACTCCGATTGCTACATAACCCAGGCTCGAAACCCGACCCAATATATTATATCGCTTTGACTGTTTTCTCTAAATATCTGTCAAAGAGTGATAAAGAGTAAAACATATTACTAGATAAACAATTCCTATTTCTTCTGTATTCTATCATCCTTTCCGATTCTGATCCTCATTTAAACTGCATTTGATCATTACCATATCTATATACTTGTATGTGGATGACTAATATATTATGTTCTCATTAAGATTGAGCTCTCTAGAGAAGAAAATTTTAAAACAGTTTCCACTTCAGCGATATAAGCATTACGCTTCAGAAATGAATCGAGTTCTTTCGGTGACTGGCGTGTGTATATAATGCTTATGTACAACCTTTTTACTGATACTAGGTGCCTCTTGCTTTGGGGTCGCGACTCCGATTGACACCAAATCCCGGCCAGAATCGATGTGTCTATCGACACTGATGAGCTGTGATACAGCGAAACAGGCTTTTATGCAGATTATTTTTAATCATATCAACCCGAGCAAGGCGGTAACAGCACTGATGTGCAGGGGGATACATAAGAGTAAAAAAATTGGAGGAGAGTAAAGAGAAGGACGAACCAGTTAGAAAGGAGCAAGAGAAGGATGGGAATATAGGTGTGATGAAAATTGCTGAGGTGGAGAGAAAGGAAAGGATCTACGGGGGTGGTGAGGAAAGAACTAGGGTCAAGTGGTTAAGAGATGAGTATGGACCTTGCATTTGAATTCTTGGAGGTTGTAGCAGTCAGGAAAGCAAGAATAAGGAAGCGAGTTCCACAGGTGGGAAGTGCGAGGAAAGAAGCTGCAGGAGGAGAATTTTCGTCTGCATTAGGTTGATCTCACTGTGAATGGGTGAGACCCAGTTGCCAGTCTGGTTGCACAAGTAAATACCTGTTGCGGAGGCATCAGTGACTTAAGTTCGTTGGAACAGAAGCCATGGAAGTATTTACAGAACCGACAAAGGGAAGCCGCATCTCGTCAGTGGGGAAGTGGCTGTAGTCGAGCTGCCAATTCGGCACCTATCACATTACTGATTCTTCTTTGGAGCCTGTCAAAAACACGGAGATGAACAGCGGGGGTACCTGACAATATATGGCAGCAGTATTCCATGCACGGACGAATGGTTGATTTATATATATGCAGGATGGTTTCAGGTGGGAAAAATCTCCTGGCCCGACACAGTGATCCAGTCTTCCTAGAAGTGGATTTATCTATTGACTCAATGTAGTGGTTCCACTTGAGATCAGAAGAGAGTGTAAGCCCGAAGAGGCGCAGAGTATTGCTCTTGGGGAAACTCGCTTAGTCCATGCTTATGGAAGGCAGGAGAGGTTACTGGAGATGATTGACAGACAGCAGCTTGGTCTTAGACACATTGAAATTTACAAGCCACTTCTTACTCCAATTCACCACAAAGTGTAGATCCCTCTCAAGATCAGCAGCGAGATTATGTTTGTCCGTCACACCGGGATTATTACTGATGCGGGAGGAAATTGTGGTGTCATCTGCGTAGATGCCTACATGGCTCATGATCTCGTCTGGGAGGTCATTTATGTAAATAAGGAAGAACGTCGGGCCTAGAATAGAGCCCTGAGGGACACCAGCGTTTGTACAGTAAGATGTGGAGGCATGGCCATTCAGGACGACCATCATTATGCGGTTATGTAGGAAATATTGGATCAGATCAAGCAACCGTCCGGTAATACCGTAACCACGCAGTTTGCATAGAAGGCCAGCGTGCCAAACTCTGTCAAAAGCGTTGAAGGTATCCAGGGCAACAGCACGAGCCTCGCCGGATTCCTCGAGGGCCTGGACCATGTACTCCGTAATGGTCGTTAGCATGTCGGTCGGGGACCTGGCAAAGCGGAAGCCATACTGCCTATCGGAGGAGAGTTTATGGGCAGTAAGATGCTGAACTATTTCATCATTAATAATGGCCTCGATCACCTTCCCGAAAATTGGTAGAATGCTGACAGAGCGATGGTTGGATGGGTCCGAGTGTTCACTAGAGTTATTAAATAAAGGAACGACAGAAGAGGACTTCCAGCATACAGAAAAACAGGAAGGAGTAGTAGTTAAAGAAAACAGGAAGCAGAGAGTCGACTAATATATATATATATATATATATATATATAGAGAGAGAGAGAGAGAGAGAGAGAGGGAGAGAGAGAGAGCATCAAAATATTTTTACTACTTTTGGATGCGGTTCTTCACCCCGAAACAAGGAGAAAAATTTTATAAGCATATCGCCGCAAATACTTTTTTATTTCTTATCTTTAAAGAAAATTTACCGTAGATAGCACTATATTCCCATCTGGACTAGGTTACATTTGTTATTCGTTTAGATTTAAGGCTACTTTGTCTTCAACGTTAAATCTGTATAGTAGTGAGTTAATCGGCAATTGTTTCATTTATCAATGCCAGGATACTAATATCGTCAGACGGTAGATAGAAATTTTACATACGACTCCGGAAATGGTGATCTACGCAAAATCTTCGCAGCTCTCTCAGACCGAAGTCAGCCGAGTCATCCAACTTTTGCTGTTGTTTATTGTCACAGAGTTGAGACAGCTTCCGTGACATCACAAATTATGGATTGAGGAAAATCAAGATCAGTTCGTCCGCTTAACGATGAAGAACAGATATTCTACAGGCTGTTTTAGAGGATCCAGATTTCAATATATATCAACTGATCCTAAAATGTCGCACATCACACACTTCCGTAACATCAAGAGCAACTTCTATATTGGTGTCATTTAAAATGTATGAACGGTTTTCTGCTCTCTGATTACTCACCAAAGAGAGAATCTTTACTGATAATTGTTTGTCTATAGAGTTTTGTTTACGGATGAGGCAACATTAGGAAAAGATGAAAAAAGAAATTTACGCAAATAAGATTCGTAAGGAGTTTGAATTTCGATTAATTTTTTGGCTGGAATGGTAGGTAACTCTCTGGTAGGACCATATGATTTCCCATCACATCTTACAAGAGCTGCTTGCAATAAGTTTATTTCAATCTTCCAAACTTACTATATGACTTAAAAGGTGTTATGGATAAATTGTTTTCAAAATTACAAAAACTAAAACTGATATCTCTGTTAACAAAATAACACAAAAATAACTTGAAATATTAAAGAATAAAATTATTCAATAAAATCATCCTTGGCTTCAACAACGGCCAACAGAAAATATCAGAATCTCCCGCATCTTTTCTAAACGGTCTTCTTGTTTAAGTTGGTTAATCCTGTCATAATCCTTGTCTCCAGTTCAGTTTTAGTGTTTCAAAGATTTTTTATTGGTCTCTCGCTCACCTGTGTCTCACCCATAATAATCAATAGAGTTGCATTCTGGGGTGTTATGTGGCCAAATGCATGGTGATATGGTCCTATAAATTGTTTGAGAACACTGCTTGTCTGGTATAATACAGAGTCCTGTTTCTAGACTTAGGTTATTAGAGCAGCCACCCTCATGACAAAGGGCAGCATAACTTCTCAAGGCACTCGATGAAGTAGGGGTTGAGCCTCAGGCGTCATCAACAAATTTGGGAGTGCTTTTCTTATCATAACAATCAGAGGAGGTTTTTCAAGATGCCGTATTTTCGTAATCACCATTAGAATAATCCAGCACTTTCTAATTTCTCTACACTGTCATCAGATTTATACAGAAACGCTATAAAATGTTGATATTGGAGCTTCCAGCGTGAAGGCTATCCATTAGAGCATACCATTTTCTAAAGTTCAACGAACTGAATTACGTCAAATGGCAAAGACCCAACTGACCTTACTATGCGCTGTAGTTGTCAAAATAAAAAATAACAAACAACGCAAAATTAAAAGTATAAAATAGTGTCAGTTTACCAATCTCACATTGTACCCATTTTAATACGATGATGTACGTTGTTCATGCATTTTCTTGTTACATTGTTCTCGATATTTTTCAGCTCTGGATGGCATTTACCATGAAAATTAATTATGCAGGGAGGACAGGTAGAATGGACTGGTTTATAGTGGTTTATGAAACAGATAATAATATTGCAGAGATGCTTCATTAACTTGGTATGGGGGAAAGCAAAACCATTCGACACAGTGTAGAAGTATTTGGAAGAGTTTTCTAGTCAATAATCTGTAGAATGCATGCGTGTGTAGAAGCAAGAGGAAGAGAGATTGAACATTGCCTTTTGTTTTGGTATCAGGAACTACCCACCAAAATTTAAATTCATGTAAACGTTTGCTTTTATATATATATATATATATATATATATATATATATATATATATGAAAACAGACACGTTATTCTATGGTTAAGCGGAAGTATGGATCTATTTCAGGCGAACTATCATCATATTCTGTCATTATTATTCAGTAGATTTTTATTATTCAGAAGATTTTACACGAAATCGTGTTAAGTTTTCTGAATAATAAAGACAGAAGTTGATGATGGTTCCCTTGAAATAGATCCACACTTCCGCTTAACCATGAAATACCATGTCTGCTTTCATTTCTACATATATTTGCTTTATATGTATTTAAATACATATATATTTAGAACTCTCCTGGAGAGTTATCCTACCCTACCGGTTTATGTAAAATATACTCCTTTGGATTCTTCTATATCTACACCACATGTTTATATATATATATATATATATATATATATATATATATATATATATATATTTGTGTGTGTGTGTGTGATAATCATACCATGTCCGTCAGAGGAAAATCTAAAAAGTTCTGTTTAATATTGAATATATTGAAGGGTTTCAGAAAATGTTGTGGCTATGCCAAGGAAGACTTAAAAGTGATCATCTTACTTATTCTATGTTTACAACGTTGTTAAATTATACTGATGAGAACATTACCAAGGATGACATATTGAGTATTAAAATTCGAGATCTTGTCGCATGTTACATTCTCATTTCAAATTTTTAATAACTATATTCATGAGAATAAATTGTGAATCAAACGATGAAAAGTCTTTGATTAATAAATACATTTGCTTTTCAAATTCTTGAATCAATAGCAGAGTCAAAGTTATTAACTGAAGATGAAGCTACATTGCTGAACTTAGTTGTTCCTTGAAGCTTAAGAAAGATTTTGAGAAATTTAATGTGTACGTAGTAAAAAGGACAGCCCAATACGCCAAATACAGGTCGGGGATACTATTATCAAGCAGGTACAAAAATTTAAATACCTGGGAAGTATTATAACAGAAGACCGAAAGTGCGACACAGGGATCTGAAGGCGAGTTAGCATGGCAAAGGAAGCACTCCAGAATTTGAGTAAAGTTTTAGGAAACAAGACAATTTTGCGAGAAACAAGGAAGAGAGTACTGGATTGCTATGTGTTGTAAGTTCTTCAATATGGCAATGAAAGCTGGATAATATCATCAAAAATGAAGGAAAAACTTGAAGCAACTGAAATGTGGTTCTACAGAAGGATTTTTTTTTCAATCATTTCACCCCGAGCAAGGGAGAAATGCCACTGATGAGCGGGAGGCTACATAACTGTAAAAAGATCAATTAGAAAAGAGTGAGGAGTACAAACTATTTGGAAAAGAGCAATAGAAAGCTGGGAATGCAGGTGCGATGACAGATACATAGGTGGAGAGAAAGGGAAGGATATACTGGGTTGGGGAGAGAGCTAGAGTCCAGTGGTTAATAGATGAGAATTGACATTGCATTTAAATTTCAGGAGGTTGTAGCCGTCAGGAAAGCAAGAATATGGGAGCGAGTTCCACAGGCGGTAAGTGCGAGAGAAGCTGCAGGAGTAGAATTGTCGTCTGCATTTGGCTAACCTGACTGTGAATGGGTGGGACCCAGTTGCCAGTCTGGTTGTACGAGTAAACAGCCGTTGAGGAGGCACCAGTGACTTAAGTTCATCCGAGAAGAAGCCATGAAAATATTTATAGAACATTTCGACGGTGGGGAAGTGGCTGCAGTCGAGCCGCCAGATCAGTACCTATCATATTACAGACTCTCCTTTGGAGCCTGTCGATAACACTGAGGTGAACGGCAGGGGCACCTGAGCATAAATGGCAGCAGTACTCCATGCACGGACGGATGGTTGACTTGTATATATGCAGGATGGATTCAGGCGGAAAAAGCATCATGGATCGACATAGTAACCCAACATTCTTAGCTGTAGATTTAGCTATGGATTCAACATAGTGGTTCCATTTTAGGTCTGAGGAGAGGGTAAGGCCGAGGAGGCATATTGTGTTGCTCTCAGTGAGACTCGCTTGGTCCATGCTTATGGGAGGCAGGAGAGGTTGCCTGTAAGGGTTGACAGACAACAGCTTGGTCTTAGACGCATTAAAGTTGACAAGCCACTTCTTTCTCCAAGTCACCACAGGGTGTAGATCTCGTTCATGCTGCGAATATAATGGATTGAGCATGTGAGCAATGATGAGGTATTAGAAATGATGGAAAGAAAAAGGAAATTAATACTGAGCATCAGGAAGAGACAGCTGAAGTTCCTGGGACACGCAATGAGGAAGGAAGGCTTGGAGAACCTGATACTAACAGGCCAGATAGAAGGAAATAGAAACAAGGGGAAAACAACGGATAACATATTTAAAAGAATTTGACGGAACTAGGGTTGCGAGGTGTAACAGGAGAAAGCACGCTTAGAGCCACCAGGGATAGGGAAACGTGGAAAGCCATGATCGCCTACGTCCTAAAGGGACAGAGGACATAGTAGAAGAATGTGTACGCATTTTGATTTAGGAACAAAGAATTTCATCTACTAAGTGAAAACGCTACTTTATTACTATTGCCTTCTACAACTACTTATATGAACTGGAACTTTCTGTATTAACTCAGTTAAAGACAAAGGACAGAAACAGGTTCAGTACTGTACCTAATATACGTGTGCCATCAAAGTCCTGTGTTCGCAGTTGTAATCAGCTGTTTATGAAAAAACATGCACATCCATCTCATTAAATATTTTTACAAATATTATTTACTATAGCTTTGTGTCTGAATTTTTTATACTTTTTTTTCAAGTAATAATTTTTATTCATAAAATTAGATAATGCAAATTGTTATATACAATCTCAATATGTGGGGATCATACGTTATATACAATCTCAATATGTGGGGATCATACCTATGATATACGTATATACGTATACGTATATACAATCTCAATATGTGGGGATATACGTATGAATTATCAATGCCAAATGAATGAACCTAGAGAACAGAGTTTGCTTCAGATTAATTACACATATAAGCCACGTGTCGGAATACAAAACGTGGTTTATGCCGTGGATCACAGTAAAAAAGAGATGACTGCTGATAGCTTAAATTACAGTTTCCAGTTTGAGAATCCAGGCTTCGCCGATCTGCTCTACCCAGATGGGAGCACCACAGTTTGGTTTCGCAGCAGATGGTTCTACTCTTAAAGTGTTTTTGTTTCTCTACAGATATTTTGCAATATTTATCACATTTAACGCAATATACATACAATATACACACGTACGTAAATGTGCCAAATACATTTGGAAAAAAATATTTTGACATGTGTTGCTTATAAATGGATGTCCTCAAGGAGAAAATTATTTCAACAAAGTCAAAATTCGGTAGATAAGACGAGATCTCTCCTTAAAAACTGTTGTTATATAACTTATATTATAATCAACTTCAGCTCAATTCTAAAACAGGAAATGAAAAAAGAACTTTGAAAATGCGACTAAAGAAATAATGATCTTAATATGTCAGTGTTAAGTAACTAGTCACAATGTTATGTAATTTCACGCAAACGCGTTGTTTTTTTTTGTCGACTGAACGGTCTAGTAGGTCAGTTGGGCACCATTTGTACGAAAAAAGCATCATGATGCAATTCACTTGCCAAAGATTTTGAAACGGTATGCTGTACTCCTTGGCATTGGAAACGGAAGTTCCAGTACAAACATTTTGGAGTATTTGGGTGTCAATTTAAGACACTGCAGAAGACTAGGGAAGAGTTCGGTGATCTTAATGGTAATTACGAATGTACGGCAGATTAGGAAACTCATGAAATAATGAATTTGTTGGGAAGTCTCTCAGAATCAACACGGAAGCCTATATCAATAACTTGAGAAGGTAGTGCTTCCCAGGGTCAATATGGTCGCTGCTGGAAGACCCTATGGTGATTTTCTAAGCGCAGGTTTGATATAGTACAAGGCCAAAAGTATGGGACAACCAGTGAGGATCCACCTCACTACTCAATTGTAATGGTTTTATCGAGACAAGCTTGCTAAACAAAACCACATCGAGGTGCCCATGGAAGACTTTATGTATTGAAACAGGATTCTGTAAGATGCCAGATAAGTAGGAGAATTCAGCAATAAATTAACTACCCAGACCGTAACTCCTTTGATTGTTATCTGCGGGGCGCAGTTAAGCTAGAGACCAAATAAACTCCTTGTAGCACTGAAGATGGCAGGGATTAGGACAGCATTTACCATCTTAAGTAAAGAGACCGTTCTGAAGATTTGCAAGGGATTACAAAGTCGTCTGAAAACTTGAAGCCAATGGCAATTTTATTGAATAAGTTTACTCTTTAGTATTTCATGTAAATATATCTGTTAAAATGAGTTGTCATCTTTGCGTGAGTTAGACGTCAATTTATCCTTCGCACCTTGTATGATGAACAATTGCAAAATTTTGGTTTTTCTCTATTCTCCATTCCTTTACTCTAACTCTCCCATTCTGTTATCAGTTTTGTCGTCTTTAACTGTGAAAAGTTCAGTAATTTGGCGACAAATGAAAGGTGATGATTAAATGTCATATTTATTTAAATATTTGAGCACAACTATAAAAAAACACTCAGTATCTACAATACAAACCTCAATTTTTATTTCTGGAGTGTTATCTTAACACTTTATGTACAGGACACTCTTTTGGATTCTTCTATATCTACACCGCATGTTTATATATAAATATATATATATAGTCATCCGCAGACAGATCTGTTTCGCTACATCACAGCTCATCAGTACGGTTAGACGCCGATTGCTTTTAGCCCAGGATTGAAACCCGACCGAATCAGCGTCAGTCGGCGATTCTACCTCTGGGCTATGGGTGTTCGATAGAAGAAGGCAGACTATTTTGCGTGTATATTAGCATTATACACGCCCAATAGCCAGAGTTCTCTAATTCATTACTGAATGAGCAATGTGTGTGTGTGTGTGTGTGTGTGTGTGTGTGTGTGTGTGTGTGTGTGTGTGTTGATAATCATACTCTGTGCGTTAGAGGAAAATCAAGCTCGTTGTGAACTGACATTCAGAAAATAAATAATTTTCATATACACAAATCATGTCTGAAAAAGGGGTAGAATTGTATCATTTTGGCAATTACTCTATGAACATATCACCTAATTGAATTTCTAATTAAAAGTGAAACTCTCCGGTCCAGTTGGGAGGCGAAATGAATGTGACGATACGCAATGATGCCTCGTTTTAGAAATACAGGCATAAATTGTGCAGTCACTGACTTTGAATGTGTAACAATTCATTTTGGATTAGATTACCAGTTAATGAGTTATCAAATTCAATTGTCTGTAAATCGTCTTTGTTAAACGGAAAATATCAGCCAGGCATAGAAACCATTTAAGAAAGGATGACTTTGCTTGACTGGGATTCACTCAATTTTTAATTCACAGTTTATAACGTTAATAACCCAGTCTCGTGAAAGAGAATGGGCATTAATTCAATATAAGTTATTCGAGTAACGAAGCGTATAGTTTTCGTCTACACAAATTAGACGGTCTTATTCAACTCGCACTTAATCTGTTTTGTGAAGCTTGTGTATGTAGGAGATTTGAAGACTATAAAATTATTTCCACACTGGTATTCCACTGAAGCATCGGACATTATGTCTAAAATATTTCAAACCTGGTTTTGATTAGCGTGAACCATACAATTATTAAAATAAATAGATGAAGATATAGCTTTGATATTTCGGAATTAATATTTACATCTGTTTTATATTTATATCAGACTAATTCCAGTGAAAGATGAAGAGACTCACTTCCGCCTGCATCCCGATACCAATCTGTTATTTTATTTGATTTTTTCAAGCATTTCATCCTAAGCAAAGCATGGCTGCCGTTACTGCAAAGGGTGTTACACGAACGAAAAAAATGCGTATAGCCGATATTGAGAAATGAATAAAACTTCGTTCAACCTCTTAGTTCTCTCCTGTTTGCTCGGCTGCCATCGCATAAAGTAGTCAGTTTTGTGGCGATACCAGCGTGACGTCTGATCACAACAGGTAGCTTTTTATCTCGGCTCTTAATGAGTGTAAGCACGTCCTAAATGATGCTAAGCTGTTATTTGCTGCTAGACTGCAATTTTGGTTCCCAAAATCTGAACCCTCCTTTGTCCTCTCCAAATTCTACAACTACTGCTTCTATGCTTCTTGCTTTCCTGCCTGCTGGAAGTCCTCCTCTGTAGTTATTATATTACTGAGGAATCCTCGGACCCCTCTAATAATTGCCCTATCAGCCTTCTGTTTTTTGGCAATGTGTTCGAAGCCATTATCAAGGCCGAGGTGGTTCAAAATCTCATGGCCCACAGTCTCTTCTCTAACAAGCAGTATGGTTCTCGCTTCACCAGATCTGCTGCTGATAAGATAACGACCATCATTGAGTATATATACCAGGCTCTCGACAAGAACGGTGAAGCTCGAATTGCTGCCCTAGATATCTCTAAAGCGTTTGAGTCTAGAGATATCTCTAAAGCCTTTGAGTCTGGCATGCTACCTTCTACGCAAGCTGTGGGGCTATGGCATAACTGGACAGTTGTTTGACCTTATTGAGTCATTCTTTTCAAATCGCAAAATAAAGGTATTATTGAACTTACATTCCTCCCGATACTATCATACGAACGCGGGTGTCCATCAAAGCTATAATCTAGGCCCTACGCTTTTTCTGATCTTCAAAAACGATCTCCCCGATGTAATGAGAACCAAAATAGGCATATACGCTGATGACACTATCGTTTACTGAATCGCATCCTTTCTCTCATGCTCTTTCACCACTTTCGTCCACTACACTTTCATTACACAAGTATTCTCATTTTTCTCTTACTCACTTACTGACATATCCTATAACCTGTCTCTCTTTCTCATCACGTCTCTTCTATGTACACCCCTGGGCCTCAGTGGCGGTAAGGCTGTCTTGCTTGGGGTGAAATGATTAAAAATTGTTTAAATGCAATGTTAATAGCCAACTTTTATCTGCTTGATTCCCATCGTTCTCTAAATTTTTCTTTTGACCTCCTCTGTATTGTTGCATTACATCTTTAGAGATTGTAGTTTTTAGCGAATCAAATAAACGGAAGAGAAATCTATAGGCTGGAAGTGCGAAAAAAAAACTGTTGAACTAGAAATGTCGGTTACATTTAACTATATCAGTGATAAAAGAGTGGGACCTAGATGCCAATCTAGTAACAAACTTATATTCACCCGGAAGTGCAGCAGGGAAAAAGCTTATTAGAGCAGCTGCCATGAAAGTATTTATAGAATCGACAAAGAGCAGTCATGTTGCCTTGGTAAGAAAAAGAATGAAGTGTTGCTGCAAAGTCAAGATCAATTACACTGCAGATTCTTCTTTGGATTTTGTAGAAAACATCGAGATAAAAAGAGCACCCGACACAATATGGCAATAGTATTCAGTGCACACACAAATGGACAGATTGATATATTATATATAAAGGACGTGTCAACATACCTTGTACAAATATCCCGAAATTTATACAAGGTAGATTGACACGTCCTATATTGAAAAGAAAGTACTGAAAACAAATGATAAACAAAAAAATTATACAAGGTATGATGACATGCCGTATATTAAAAAAAATTAAATCCGATAAACCTATATATGTGTGTGTGTGTGTGTGTGTGTGTGTGTGTGTGTATGGTGAGAGCGAGAAAGAGAGAGATGCATGAAGTCAATTACATGTTTGAGATTTTTAAATGTTTAAAAGAGTAGCTAAATCCTCTTAATCAGGGAGTCGTTGTTACAAAGACAGGATGGACTAATCAAAACAACTCAATCTCCGGTTTGAAGAATACCAAAACAGACATGAAAGTTCAATATTTTGGGGTTTTAACAAAAATATTTGAGTAAAATAGAGGTCAGTTTATATAAATTATATGTATGTGCATCATGTGGATACAGGCAAGTATTGGTGATGGTGCTGATATGTAGGGTTATATGGAGCCTATGAGTGAGCGTAGAATGAATTAATGGTCATTGACCCAGAAGGATTACTCCCTTCCTGACTAGTCTTTGATTGGTCCATCCTGTCTTTGTAATAACGCCTCCCTAATTAAGGTGGTTTAGCTACTCTTTTAAACATTTAAAACCCTCAAACTTGTAATTGAATTCATCACTTGATAATACGCGGATAGTGGCGAAACAAAATGGCTTATGTTATTATAACATACTGAAGTTATAAATCATATATATATATATATATATATATATATAGAGAGAGAGAGAGAGAGAGAGAAAGAGTGAGAAAGCGAGTGACTGTGTGGGGGTTATATGTATTTTTGAATTATTATTAATAATATTATTCAATGTGCTGGTTTCGTACAATTGCTTTTCTGAAACTCATATTCTCTATAGCTGTGTCGATGTTTTCTCTTTCACCTTCCCCAGAAATCCTTGTTCTGCAATTCATTTACCGAAATTCCTTATGTAGGTTTATAAGTGATTTTCTCTGTCCTTGCCGTCATGAGTGTTAAATTCTGCAACCCCACTTTCCTCTTTATACTTCTTAGAAATTTAAAGTTCTTTCTGATTTCAAATATTTGCCATTTTGTTTCCAGTTAGATTCCTTAGATTTTCCTCGTTACTGACAAGTTCAGGTCCTGGTATTTTCAGGTTACTTCCGTGGGATCAATGTCAAGTTTAATTTTCTCATATTAAAGAGTGTCCATCATTCACTTCCTAGTAATAGGATTGCTATTACATAGCAATCCAGCACTGATTTCTTTTCCTTTTTTACGAAACTTTCTTGTTTCTTATTACTTTATATAGTTTTTTTAATTTGTTGTTTGAATGTTGGCCTGATCTTCCTGCTGACAACAATACATTCTTTTTTTAGACAACCACAGTCATAAGAAAAAAGAACGACGCGAACGTCGCGAACGTGTCTTAGGATTTAATTTTAGGCGTGGTCTTACTCCCAACTGTTAACGATTCTCGCAGATAACGATGATAGTTTGAGACAATATTATAGTCTATTTAAGATAAAAAATGACATCAGCTATTCGTTCCAGAGTAGAGTATTCATAGAGGAGAAAATGTCGCTGGAAACAAAGAAGAGAGGACTGGATTGCTATATCATGTCTGTTCTTCAATATGGCAGTGAATGCTTTACAATCTCATCAAAGATGAAGAAGAATCTTGAACCATCAAAAATATACTTCTACAGAACGATGCTCTAGATACGAAGGACCGAACAGGCAATCAACGATAAAGTTTTGGAAAGGATGGAATCGAAAAGTAAACTAATACTGAATGTCATGTAAAATATCTAACGTTTCTAGGACACTTAATAAAAAAAGGAGGGATTAGAGAATCTGATACTCACATGTCAAATAGAGGCAAAGAGAGACAGGGAAAAGGAGCGTGTAACATACTTGCCGAGTTTAGGTAAGTAGATGGAAGAGCGGAGTTTCAGTGGGTTATCAAAAAAGGCGTGCTAAGAGCCACCAATGATAGGGTGACATAGAAGGCCATGATCGACTAAGTCCTGAACAGACACGACATATATATATATATAGTCATCTGTAGACAGATCTGTTTCGCAGCTCCTCAATACGGTTAGACATCCGATTGCTTGTAGTCAGTATTGAAACCCGGCCGAATTGACACAATCTACCGCTGAGCTATGGACGCTCTGTCGATTAAGGCGAACTTTAGCAGATTATATACAATGTAAACACACGCCAGTAGCCGAAAGTTTTTGAAATCATTACTTAATGAACAATGTGTAGATGCGTGAGTAGCTACTGTTTTTTAAGTACACCATATATATATATATTTGTGTGTGTATGTGTGTGTGAGACTGTGCGTGTGTGTGTGTATTGTTGAAACTGAAAGATGTGACCCTAATGCCTACTCTAATATTTTCATCAAGCGAATCTATCATCTAGACAACTCTTTTCCGGCTTTTTAATTTCCTGTTCACTACGGCCTTCAAATATTTAAATACAACGTCAATCGTCATCTTACGTCTCCTTGAATACTGAATAAAGCCACTCGTACAAAAAAGGGTTAGTAAGTGTCAGAGAATATGAGAAAAAAGTACTATTAATAGAAACGAAAATAAAAGAACAAGAATTAAGAAGAAAGAAGGTAACGGCTCATATTGTGTTTTAACTTGAAGATCAAATTTGACTGTGAAGAATGAAGTCAGAAGATAGTTCCTTCAGCGAGAAGTGCCAAAATATAAACCTTATCATTTCAACTGGGCATGTCAACTGTAAAATGATGAAAACTTGCAACTACTCAAGAAATACGCTTAAACTTCATAAAGACTAGAGACCATAGAGAAAAGATAATGTGAAAGCTTTATGTCAAACAAGCGGAAGGTGTTTGCATAACACCTTCATAAATGACGCCCGTTGGTGGTTGGTTGCTTTTGTCAGCTTCCACGGATTATTCAATGCTGACATCTATTTTGTATGCAATTTTGTATTCGATAAAATAATGGTTTTAGTTCTACAAATCTTACTCAGTCAGTCAGTTAAGTGCCATACGTGATACACGCTTGGGCGATCATGTCTCGAAAGAGGCATGACTGACCAGGCAGAAGATTATCCCTCAGTAGTTTGCCATTGCTTTCTGAGGTAGACTGGTTGCCGACCAAGGCTATAGAACCCAATCTGTCCTGCTATTTAACCCATAACTGGTAGAAAGAGAAGGATTAATACCTTTCCCAAGGGTATTTGCGCGAATACAATGGATTCAGCTGGTATTCGAACTCGGCTCCCCGGTTTCTCGTTCCGAGCCGATATCCACTGTACCACAACGCACATCCACAAATCTTACTAGTTAACCCATAAATGGGAGAGAAGAGGTCGATTCGTACGGTTTGATTTAATATAACGTTAATATAACGAACCCAAGCAGATCTGAAAATCGGTTCTCTGATTAACAGTTTCGAGCCAATATCTATTTATACAATCTTCACATCGAAGCTTAAGCAATAGATATTTTGAAGCGGTCACCCATCTAATTATTGAAGAGGATCGACGTTGCTTAACTTCGGTGATCATAAGGAAACTTAGTTACCTGGCACATTTTTGTGTCGGGTAGTGACCCAAATCATCTCTCAGTTGCGTCTCTGTCCTCGAAGACAGAGTGCGGCTCAGTTGTAGCCCCGTCCGCGATGACAGGGTTGCTTCTGAGAAAAGTTACACTGAATAGATGTCCAGTAACGGGGAACAGCGTCCGCACCACCACATTGAGGAGTGGACCAGGTGCTAGTCACCGATGCCAGCTAATCAGGGGACTGGAGACTTTTTGTTTCTATGCCTGTCCTTACGCGGTCATATCACCACCTTAAAAAGACTTGTGTCACATCTTGCTCCACTGGGGGAGTAGGGTATATATATATATATATATATATATATCTATATATATATATATATATATATATATATATATATATATATACGGGAACCGGTATTTTAAATTGATTTATCCCTAATCCTCCAGCGCTGATATTTACACTATTTTTTTAAATGTTGCTTGTGTTTTCTTTGCAGGGAAGAAAGAATTTCAGCCACATACTTCCGCTCAGGCACACACATGCCATAAAATGCAGAGACACATATACACGCGCACACCTGTTTCTTTTCCTTTTAGAATTTAATTTCTTTAAGTGCTTCACTGAAGAATTTAGCACTTGTAGCTCTTCGAAGAGAAATCTTATTTTCTACTTTGGAAAATAAAACTCGCTCCCGCGCGTAATTAATTCATACAAATTCCCAAGGATATTGGTAAAACAAGAAAAATTGAAAAGATTAATATTTTAATCAGCAAGACTTAACGAAGATAAGAATTGAGGATGGCTTCTTACAAGGAACGCATCAGAGATACACACACGGTGTAAGAAGACATTGATTCAATATTATATGATTCTGTCCATTAAGTAGCTAGTAAACTGCAGTGGTGAGATTGCTGAAAATGCCAGGTTATATTTTGGCCCATACTTTTGAAATCAGTGATCCATTTTAGTTTTAAGAAAGACAACTGTATAGTAGTGACAGGGTACTTCCTTAATTTTCTACTGCGCTTCATTTCACTTTCGTGTCAATATGCACAAAAGACCAGTTTCCGGATTGCAATGAAGCGAAAGGTGAAGATAAACTCTACAGAGTGAAATTTAGACACGAACCCCGTTTTCAATATATTTCCTTTTATTCATGGGTCCTTTTGAACGATGCATAGATAGAGGTCACATTGAACAACTTCTGCCACTTCTGACATCTTAAGTTAAGAGATAGATTTTTCGTTCAATGAGCAAAATCACTGGCTCTCGTCTCATTTCACTGTCAAAGACGTGTAGCTGGTAACTTCAACAGACGGCAACGTTACGACCCACAACTGTCAACTTTAACGGATGAAATCAAAACTACATTGATCTACAGATTGTACGAACATCTGTAGATTGTACTAGCTGGTGGCCTGCTACTAATTCAATCTCAAACGTAAAGACTGCGACCGAAAGCTTTCAGCATTCATTTTGTTGTCACTTGTTCCCAAAAGTTTAATGGCAATTATTATTTTATAGCCTTTTAACCAAGTAGGTATTTACTTTTCATGACACCGTTCAAAAACATTATTGATGGCTATAAAACGCGAAATACATGACTGGAATTAAATATTACTGAATCTGTTTCTATGTCAGTTAAGTGCCATACGTGATACACGCTTTGGACGATCACGTCTTTAGAAAACATGACTGACTGGGTAGAAGATTATCCCGCAATAGGTTGCCATTGGTTTCTGCGGTAGACTGGTTGCCAGCCAAGGCTATAGACACTAAAATGTACTATTATATAACTGGAAGGAAGAGACTGATTAATATATTTCCCAAGAGTATTTGTGCGTAAGTGAATGCAAGGAATGCAACTGGAATTCGAACTCGGATCATTGTCGTTCCGAGTAGATATTCACTACGCCACAACGCACATCCTCATTTAATTTATGGAACGCTTCACAAATTTGCGTGTACGTTGAAGCTCCGTTTCCCGTACTATCATCAAAATTAAGCAAGATCGGGGTTGGTCATTACCTAAATAAAAATTGATCATTACCGAAACAAAAATATCAGGTAGTATAATCCTGCATATGCAAATCTTGTAGTCGATAATGGATAGGAAAAGCTAACGGCGGCGTTTTTTTTTGTTTTTTGTTTTTTTATAAGCGTTTCACCCCGAGCAAGGCATGTCACTGCCACTACTGTGCAGGGGGCTACGTAGAGTGGAGAAAGGCTGATTAAATATAGGAAATGACAGAGGGTGGGTGATAGGCGGGTAAGGATACCGAGAATGAGGGTTGGGTAGATGAGAGTGTTGTGCGAATAGTTGGGAGTTAGTGTGATAGGAGGTGTCTATTGACCCTACATTTAAACACCTGGAGATTGTAACTGTCGGGAAAGCAGACTTGTGGAAGGGAGTTCCACAGGCGGGAAGCGCGAGAAAAGAAGCTGTTGGAGTAGAATTTACGGTTACATCTTATTTGTTTAACTGTAAAAGGGTGGGGCCTAGTTGCTAATCTAGTATCTCGTGTAAATTCGTGCTTAGGCGGCACCAGTGATCTAAGCTCATCGGAGCAGAAGCCATGAAAGTACTTGTAGAAGAGGCACAGGGAAGCCACATCACGCCGGTGTGAGAGCGGCTGCAGCCGGTCTGCCAAGTCAGTATCAACCACGTTACAGATCCTCCTTTGTGTTTTGTCAAGAAGCCCAAGGAGAGCAGCAGGGGCACCCGACCAGATATGGCAGCAATATTCAATACACGGGCGGATGGTAGATTTGTATATGTGCAGAATAGATTCAGGTGGGAAAAATTTCCGGGCCCTGCACAGGGAGCCCACTTTCATAGCAGCAGATTTGGCAATGGATTCAATATAGTCATTCCATTTGAGGTCCGCCGAGAGTGTAAGGCCAAGGAGGCGTAGTATTTTACTCTCTGGGAGGCTAGCCTGTCCCATGCTAATGGGAGGTAGATGCGATTGTCTATGGTGATTAGTTGATAACAGCTTTGTTTTGGAGGCATTGAAATTTACCAACCATTTCCTACTCCAGGTCACTACGGATTGGAGGTCCCTTTCAAGTACGGCAGCGAGGTTCACTTTGTCGTCCAAACCTGGTTTCTGATCGATGCGGGAGTAGATTGTTGTGTCGTCGGTATACATGCCAACTTGGGATCTAATGGTGTCGGGGAGATCATTAATGTAGATCAGAAAGAGCGTGGGGCCTAGGATAGAACCTTGAGGGACGCCCGCGTTCGTCTGGTAGTTTTGGGAGGCATGCCCATTTAATACCACCTTCAATGTGCGGTTAGAGAGGAAAGACTGGATGAGGTCAAACAGATGTCCAGTTATCCCATAGCTCCGCAGTTTGCACAAGAGGCCAGCATGCCAGACCCTGTCGAATGCTTTGGAGATATCCAAGGCAACGGTTCGGGCTTCACCATTCTTGTCAAGTGCCTGGTATATATATTCGGTAATGGTCGTTAGCATATCAGCAGTAGACCTGGTGAAGCGAAACCCATACTGTTTGTCAGAGAGAAGCCCGTTGGCCATAAGATGCTGAGTCACCTCGGCGTTGATAATGGCTTCGAAAACTTTGCCAAAGATTGAAAGGAAACTAATAGGACGGTAATTGGCGGAGTCTGAGGGTTCGCCAGAATTCTTAAATATAGGTACTTCAATTCCATTTGGGTTCCCGCAACTACCAATGAGAAAGGTGTGAATAAAACTTTTCTCCTCGGCCATGGATTAATTAGCAAAACGTGTATTATTTGAAAAACCAGCTCTTACAATCTAAAATTATATTCTTCTTCATGTGCCGTGTGTAGTACTCTCTTCTTTTTTCCCAATTAGATTTTCCTGATTTTCAGTACCCTGGTTAGCTTTTGAAACGCGTCCTTGGCGATTCCAATGCGTCTTTGGATCTCAACATTGCACTTTTCATTCTCTGTCAGCAGGCTTCCCACATATTTAAATTTCTTTATTTGTTTTATTTAATTTCTCTGACAATGTAGTCGGCATTTTGAAGTCTTCTATTTGTTGATGACCATGATTAGGTTTTCTTGAAGTTTATGCTTAGATCTTTCTACTTGCTTTCTTTTGCTATATTCTGTAGAAGGTCCTCCATTTTCCTTTCCGTTTTGCTATCAGCACTATGTCATCTGCGTATCTTACATTGTTGAGATTGTGACGGCCAAAGACAAATTCTGGCAAGGGTGAATTTCTCTCAAATTTTTTTCGTTTTATAAGTTGGAAAGATCCGTTGAGAATACAGACTCTTGTCTTACACCCTTTCCTATATTTGTATATCTGCTGAATTCACTTCCTATCCGTAAGCAAGCGGTTTGCTGCTAATATGTATTCTTGATTCTCCTAACACTTTTTTCCGAAAATGTCAAGGTTGTTGAGTACATCTATCAAGTCTTTGTTGCGTACTTTGTCAAATACCTTTGCGTACTTCTATGAAGCACGGATAGAATACTTTCTGCATTTCTATTGCTCTTTCAGATAGCATTCTGAGCATGGATATAGAATTACTTTTTCCGGTAACTTTAACGAAATCCCAATCTTTTTTGTCCTATCCATGGGCCAATTCTACTGCGTGTTCTGTTCATCAGAATCCGATAGATGAATTTTGTTATGTTGCTCATTAAATTGATTGTTAGGTAGGGTTCACATTCCTTTGCACTTGGCTTCTTAGCTGGTGCTATGAAAATTTATCTGCTTAGGTTTCCTGGTATATTGCTGTTGTTGTAGATTCCGTTTATTATTTATGTGAGCCTGTCTATGCCAAATTCTTCCAGGGGCATCAAGATCTCTATTACAATAACATCACGTCCTGCTGTGTATTTCTTCATAAATTGGTCACTGTCGATTCCAATTCGGATGTTTATCTTTCTGTTCTATCCGTATTTTTGTGTATTGTTGGTTGTTCGCTTTTGACGCAGAAGAGATCACCAATATACTCATCCCATCCCTGAAGCATATTTAGTTGTCTAGTATGAGTGTACTATCGTATGCTTTTATACAACATGTTGTTCAGCAGGTCTTTTGCCCTGTTACTTTTTTTTATTTTCTTATGCATATCACCGTTATTTTTTTCGCACAGTATGCCTTTAAATAACCAGTAAATGGTTGATAAGTCGTAGAAAACGAATCACGTAATCAAGAACAACTATTATGAAATCAAGAGCAATTATATGTAGACTTTTAGTGAATTGATTATACACAAGGGAACATTTGATATTAAATGTGTGTGGTAAAAATGAAAACAAAAAAAACACTTAAAATTTAACTTAAAATTGAAATTTCTGCGTCATATAATAAGGAAAGAGGGTTTGTAAAATTCGAAATTCAGAGAACCTATTAATGACAAGAAGGAAAGAGAAAAACTACGCCTAAGGTACCAAACGAGATTGTATAAATGAATAGGACAACAGGTTTACATCATTTAGAAAAATAAGAAAAGATTACAATTTACAAAAAATTACAAGCCAGGAAATTGTGTAGAGCCATAATTTCCAACGTTCCCAACGTACATTTTACATAGGACAAGAAATATACTAAACAATCATGCGTATTTTGTTAAGTGTGGCTGAGTCAACCAGTCCCGTAAGCGATCGTTAAGTCATATGGAGAGTAAGAAATTGTTAGTATTTACTAGACGAAAGCCGTCTTAATAGATATTTATTTTAATAGCTTGCTATTCGGCATTGTTTGGCCAGATAGTCTTGTGGTCTAAATAACGATTAGATAAAAGCATATTTATTTCTGAACAGATATTTACAAATCTTTATTTCGTTAAAGACACGGACAAAGGCAATGGAATTCCATCTGAAATAACATTCGCTACTGTAGCGATATTCAGCGAAAGGATAGAATCGCAAATGGTTTACGACAATTTGATAGTCGGATTTTGTTTATAATCATATCACACCAAGCAAAGCATTTTACTGCCACTCTTTTGCAGAGGGGTTACATAGGAGGAAAGATATGAGAAAGAGTGACAGGTTATAGGGAGTGTCAGGAAGTGGGAAGGAAAAGGTTGAGAATACTGATGATAGTGGAGTGGATAGAGAAAGGAATATGAGAGAGAGGATGCAGGTTAGTGAGACAGGAGATGACTATTGACTTTACATTTAAATTCTTGGAGATTGTAGCTATTGTGAAGCAAGCAAACGAAAGGGAATTCCACAGACGGGAAGTGCGAGAAAACAAGCTGCAGGAGTAGAATTTGCGTTTACATTTTATTGGTTTTAAAATAAAAGGGTGGAACCTAGTTGCTAATTTTGTGGCTCGAGTAAATTCCTATATAGGGGGCACCAGTGAGCTAAGTTCATCAGAGCAGAAGCCGTTAATGTATTTGTAGAAGAGACACAGGGAAGCTACATTGCGCAGTTAGGAAAGTGACTCTATCTGAGCTGCCAAGTAGGGATTGATTACAGTACGGTAGATAACAGGAGCACCCAACCAGATATGGCAGCAGTAGTCAATGCAAGGGAGGATGGTAGATTGGTATATGTGCAGGATTGCTTCAGACGGGAAAAAACTTCCTGGCGCTGCACAGAGAACCGATCTTCTGAGGAGCGGATTTATGGATTCTATATAGTCATTCCCCTTAAGGTCTGTTGCGCGAGTTAAACCGAGAAGTCTTTACTTTCACAACAGATTATTAATTGCTGAATCTGTGAATTATCACACACACACACACACATACATATATATATATATATATATATATATATATATATATATATATATATATAAACTTATTTATAACTGGAACTTTGTCTGTGTGTGTGTGTGTGTGTGTGTCCGTAACCTATAGTCTCCGAAACGACTGAACCGATTTTCTTGAACATTTACACAATTGTACTATAAGCGTCTGCGAGTGTTCTTAGCTAGGTTTTGTGTCGAAAATCAATAATCGAAAACATCGGGTGATAGAAGGAGTGGTCCGATTTTAAGCAAATTTGATGCACTCATAGACAAAGACATAAGAAACAATATTCAGAAGTTTCAAGGTTGCAGTTCTTACAATAGTGCAGAAAACCGATAATATATATATATATATATATATATATATATTCAGCCCTTTTATTTTAGTTTTTGCTTCGGGTTAGGCTGTAAGTAAGTTTAATTATAGTTATTAGTCTCAGCCATGATACCATTTACTTAGAGGACTTATTTAGCCTTCAAAATTCAGTTTATGACGAAAAAACTCATTTGATACCAGGAAATCAAAATTTGACTTATATCCATTCATTTTTCTTTCAGTCTACGATTTCGCTTTAACTGGAAACAACTATTGTTTTTTCATCTTTCGTGCCAACGTCCAAAGAGTCTGAGCTCCAGGACCATGGATTACTTTTAAAGCTTTCTTTACACCCGAGCAACGCCGGGCTATAATGCTAATATATTATAGAATAAAGTAAAAAAGAACAATCGTAATCTAACATCTTTGTTAAATCTTCTTCAGAAATCATGAGAAAAATAAAAATGCAAAGAGACGGTATTATTTTGTGACTTACGCTTACTTCTTATTAATCCGATACACGTGCACTAAAGCAATAGATGATTTTAAATGCATGCCTGAGGAATATTTTGAAAGGTGTATGATTATGTGTAATTTGTGTAGAAAGACCTGTCTGTCTAGGTGTATGTTGGATGGTAACATTGGTTAATATAAGTGTATATATGTATGTGTTTGAGAAAGTCTGTAAATGCCATTGCCTATTAAATCGTTGTAATGCAGCGATAAAATGTTGCGAGATATTGCAATGATTTGTGTTCCACTCATATATATTTAAACATTATGTATTGCTTTAAAATGCGTGACACGTGTATTAATATGTGCATACACATATATTAACTAACGTTAGAGTTCAACATACACCTAAACAGACAAGCGATTCTACACAAACGTACACGTACACTATTTTACCCTTTACAATCCCAAAAATTCCACACACATGCATTTAGAAATTATTTATTGCTTTATTCAACATGACACATGACACATGTCATGACACATGTCTGGCTAATAAAAACTAAACCCAATAAACAATATACTTTCTATTTGTTTGCCTTTGTTTTTTGTTTTTTGTTTTTTGTTTTTAATGTTTTTTTTTTCATTTCTCTGTCGGTATCTGAAAAGCCTTAATAAAATTGAGACATGTTAGATTGAAATACATTTCTTATTTGGTATTTTTTCTTCCTATTATTTTGTCCGATTCCGATCCTTATTTTCAACTAACATATATATATATATATATATATATATATATATATATAGTGTAAAGAGGTGATTGTTAATTTTTCAGTAGTTTTGTTGAGGGAAAGTATTTTAGCAAGCAGGTTTTTTAACCTGAAAGTGATAGATAGGGTGGAGAGCGTTGATAGTTTTAATTCAAAGGATTTGTCCCTTTATATATATATATATATATATATATATATTGTTATGTCGTGAGTAAGAATAAATAACTCAACAACAGGAATAGGTTAATTGTTGTATTCCGTGAAAATAGTATTTACAAAGGTTATTAGTATCCAATACAAGAATAAAGGTTAATCGTCTCAACCGTCGTAAGACGTAGTATGAGCAATGGGTACTTCCGGGTCGTCACCGGAAGTCTACGACTGACTTGTCGATCGCTGCTCGGCACACTCTACTACGTAGATGCCACCATTACTTTACATAGTAATGGAATAGTTCATTATAGCCGAATAGGCGCGGGCGTCCCAACATATATATATATATATATATATATATATATATATATATATATATATAGTTTTAATGCAAAGAATTAATTACTGAAACTTTAACTGAGCAGGTTCATGCCAACTTGGAAGTTGCCTGAATACACCGTTATGATGTTGACATCATAACAGTTCCTTCACGAAATTTTGAAGTCGGCATGAATCTGCTCAGTTAAAATTTAAGTAACAAGTTCTTTGCATTAAAACTATATATATATATGTGAAGAAGAACGGAGAACAAAATTTCAACGTTCAAAACCTTAATCTAAAACAGTGATTAATATAAAAATAGATCAATGAATATTTATTATTAATTATTACATAAAAACATGTGCTAAACAACTACAAAAAAGTGGTACTTCTGAAGAGATATTTCTGAAGTGATCGACTGGTTCAAGAACATCGATGACAAAAATAATAGTACTTTTTTCAATTTGACATCGTGGATTTTACTCATCTTTATCTAAGGAACTAGCACTGGGATTCTTTTAATTTTATTCAAATATTTTAAGAGATGAAATTCACATAAACCTGAAGTGCAGAAAATTAGTCCTATTTTACGATAATGAACAGTGGATTAAAACCTCGGCTGATAATCTTGCTTTATCTATGGGCGAACAGGATTCTGCAGATTAATTCCTTTGTACAACCTCACTGCATATGAAGGCATTGATTCAAATAATATGGAGCTTTATGTAGATGATGGGCTCAAGATAGAAAATAAATCTATTGGATATAAGGTTGATAAACTTAGAAAATTAATGCTTAGACTTTTTAATTATTTGGTTCTTAGCGTAGTTATTAATTTTAATATGAAGCAATTTGATTTCTTAGACGTAACTTTATATATAGTTTACAATACTTTTCATCTTCACACGAAAACAATGCTAACATTATTCATCTAAATTCTGGTTCTAATCACCCACCATCTGCAAACCAACATAATCCATCATCTGTTGAACGACGCATTAAGCTACACTTCTTTAACAAAGAAATATTTTTAAAAAAATTTACGAAAAAATTTTTAGGGAAAGTGGTTTCAGATCTTCTGAGATTAGATTTGTAGAAGATTATAGTTGTTCTAGAAAGAAAAAAGAAAAACAGAAAGGTAATATATTATAATCCTTCATTTAATCAATCAGTTAATATTAAACTAGGACATAAATTTCTCAAATTAATTGATAAACATTTTCCTAAAAATAATACTTTAAGTAAAATTTTGAAACGGATCACTCTAAAACTTATAGTTGCACTAATAATTTAGAAAAAATAATTAAATTACATAACAATAAAATATTAAAATTATATAACAATAATAATTGTAATTCTATTACTGATTTTAATTTGTCGCGTAGAAACAACCTATGCAATTGTGGAAATCCTGACTAATGCCCTTTACCTAAGAAGTGCTTAAAAAATTCCTTGTCTAAATATATTCTATTTCATCAGTAGAAAATCCACGTTTTACTAAAATTCATATTGGGAATATAATGAAGCAGTTAAAAATAGCTTTTACAAGCATCTCTCCTCTTTCACTAATATGGACAAACAAAATATCACCTGACTTTGTAAATATTTTTTGGAACCTAAATAATAATCGTAATTCTATTAAAGATCTTAATTTCTTCCAGAGAAACGACCTATGCAATTGTATATATCCCGTCCAATGCTTTTATCTAAAAAGTGTTTAAACATTTCCTTGTCTAAATGTGTTCTATTTCATCAGTAGAAAATCCAAGGTTCACAAAAATTCATATTGGGAATACAATGAACCAAATAAAGAAAATCTTCTACAAACATCCCATCTCTTTCACTAATATAGACAAACAAAATACGACCTAACTTTCTAAAAATTTTGGAACCTAAAAGAAGAAAATAAAAAACCTAAAGATAAAAAAAAATTTCTCAGAGAGACTATGATCTCTGGATCGGTGAACAAACCATATTTCCTCGAACTGAAACAAGAAATATAAATTACAAAGTACATGAAAAGTGGCATATTACTAAATAAAATGCATGACACTACAATAAATTGCAAACCTACTAAACGATTAATCTTATAATCTTGCAAAATTTCAAAAATCTAATTTATTAAACTACAGAAATTATAAGCATGTAAAAGTTATTAATCTTACTATCTTGCTAAATTCCTCTAACTATATAATCTTTATGACATTTTATCTTTATTGATATTACAATTTGTGATCTGTTTGTTGCATTTAGTATTTTATTGCACTCGATGATGACTGTTAGTATGTTTAGCCAGGAATTAACTTGTATTGATTATTTACCTCTTCTTCTACTATTTGTTAGTTTCTAATTTCGATATATATATATATATATATATATATATGTGTGTGTGTGTGTGTGTGTGTGTGTGTGTGTGTGTGTGTGCGTGTGTGTGTGTGTAAGAAGAAAAAATAAGATAAAATAGGAAAGAAAAATGGAAGGGGTGTTAAAAAATTGTGCAAATTATGTTGGAAGATTGTCGTCTAGACGTTAATATGGAGAGCAGGGAGATGGGGAAAATAACAGAAAAAAGAGACGGCGAAAATAATTCAAGACTCGATCATTGAAAATGACATTTAGATTAGATCAATATTAAGAAATCAAAAATTAACCAAGTTGCAGCAAAGTAAGTGGAGGAAAAAGAAAATGGAAAGAAGAGGGAGAAGGAAACAGCGGTGTAGACAGGGAAAGAGTTAAAGGAGAAATGTTGAAAGAAGGAAAGTAGAAAAATCACGCAAGTGAGCCGTCGAAAGAAACAGCAACTAAAATATGATGGGAAGAAATAGATAGATACATAAAATAGAAAAAACAATGGAGAGGAAAAAGGGGTAAAGTAAAACAGAGAGAAAGTTAAAATGATGTAATATTCAACGCTGCCGAAAGTTTTTTTAAAAAAATGTTTCCGTTTAAAGTAATGCCTTACTATTGTAAGGATAAAATTATTTAAATTCTACTACTGGAATAAAAGGGGAGGTACAGAAAAAAATTGGACTAGACGGTATCTAAAAGGATTTTGACAAATAATATGTACACTGACACACACACACACATATATATTATAAAGAAAATATATTAATACACAAAAATAGAATGGAAGTTACTTAGTATAGAACGATTCATATAGGGAATTTTAAAGATATAGATATATATATATCTTCTAAACATATGCTGTTAAATATAAGAGACAATGAATGTCTATTATGTTTAATCATGTGCCGTTCTAAACGTCGTATTTTTGCTTTAATTTCAGTTGAAAATAAAGACAAAAATTCTCCAACATTTGGATAATTATTTAATGATTTTCCTCTAAGCTTTCGGCTCACATGAGCCATCTTCAGAGAGGTTGTTTAAACTGAAATATTATAACATCCACCATCACCGACGATATTATTTTGTGTTGACATAAAACTCCTCTTGGCAACGGCAATAGTTACCAAAAATAATAAACGCAGTTCTTAAATTTTCGATGCGGTTTTATGACGTCACACTGCGTGATAGCGCGAAATGACAACAAATCCATGTAGATTTGCCATATAATAGTTAGAAAAGAGGGGACCTAATTATTATATGGCAAATACCCACACCAATATATAACCTTTCCAAAACACTTAACAAACTAATTACTCCCTATCTTCCTGGTAAATATAGTATTAATTCCACGGACGAATTTTTACAGATTCTCCATTCCGTAAAACCTAAGAATCAAATAATTGCATCTTTGGATGTCCAAAACTTATTCTCAAATGTTCCCGTCCAGGAAACAATTGACATCATTATCCGTGATGTATACAATCATGCTACTCCCCCATCAATCAATATTAAACCCACTATATTAAAAAAAACTATTATTAGCATGCACCACACAAGTACCGTTTCACTATCCCTTAGGCAATATTTATACACAAATAGATAGTATTGCGATGGGATCTCCTTTGGGTCCCCTCTTTTCTAATTATTATATGGCAAATCTAGAAAATAAAATAAATAATGACAACAATAAACCCTCTATATATGTAAGATACATAGATGACATGTTTGTTTTAGCTAAGAATATCAATCAAATTAAATATCTTAAAAACAAATTTGAAAGTCACTCCGTCCTCAAATTTACATTAGAACTTAATATCAATAACAAAATCCCATTCCTTGATGTATTCATTGATTCTAGCACACATAAATATACTACTTTTCTATGTAGGAAACCAACTAGCATAAATTCGTGTCTTCTTAATTATAATAGTGAATGCCCCCAACGATATAAGTTAGCTGTTATAAAAAACTTACTTCAACGCACACAAATGATATCTTCTTCCAAATCTATATTTTATAAAGAATTACACAACATTAAGCAAACACTAGTCAATAATGTATTTCCTAACTCCGTTATTGATCAATAAATTAAAATGTATCGCAACAAAACTAAAAATAGCTCTAACAATAAGGATAATATTAATAATAATGGTTTACATCAAAATAAACATAACACTATTAACTTATTGCAACCAAATACATAATAATTATAAACAAGATGAAAAAAACTCTCAAAAACATAATACGTAGAAATGTTAAACCAGTCGAAAGTAATAATCAAATTAAACTCATTATATATTATAAAAAGTTTAAAACAATTGACATCATAGTCTATAATAACCCAACAAGCACTAACCTAAATTCTCTACAAAAATCCAATGTAGTGTACCAATTTACATGCCCATTCAGAGATTGCATCTCTGATACTAATCAAAAACCTAGTACATATATTGGTGTTACTACAACCACGCTCTCCCGTAGACTTTCATGTCATCTTTCTGATCAGAGTACTATTAAACAACATTTATCTGAAAAACATAAACATGTAGGTAATATCAGACAGATTTTGGTCAACAATACGGTGATCCTTACTCATACACACAGTAAGAGGAACCTGCAGATATTGGAGGCCATGTACATCAAATCTAAACAACCAACACTCAATAACATCAATTTAAAACCGGAAATAACATATTACATTGCATTTGGCTACATGGTTTTGTTGTCATTTCGCGCTATCCCGCGGTGTGACGTCATAAAACCGCATCGCAAATTTAAGAACTGCGTTTATTATTTTTGGTAACTTTTGCCGTTGCCAAGCGGAGTTTTATGTCAACACAAAATAAAATCGTCGGTGATGGTGGATGTTATAATATTGTTATTTGGGGAAATTTGGGCTTGGTATTACCTGGGTAGATCTACAGTCGCCTTCCAGTTGTTTCCGGACAGTTGTTTACGGTTTTACAATTTCAAGACTTTAAAATCCCTGTTTTGTGTTGGTATTATCTAAACTCTTTAAAATTTGATGATTTGAGATTTGATAATATTATCCATGTTATGAATGGAGGTGTAGCTAATTTTGAGAGTATTTCCCCTGAAGATTTTGTGCAGATGATTGTGTGGTGTTGAAATGTTAACTTACTAGTTTATAAAATACCAGAATCATAGCCCGGCGTTGCTCGTGCAACTCAGAACATTTTTTATTTAATGCAGCGTGTTGCGTTTTTCAAGCTCTTGTAATCGCTGCCTCACTTTAAAACTCAGTTATATAAAAAAATAATTACTGAAAAAATTGATGTGAAAAATTGTTAAAAATTCCATTAAAAAAAACCCTTTTTTTGGTGGGGGGTAATCGTGAGTTGATGTTTTGTGTGGCATTGTAAACAACACTGCATTTGTTTTTGTTTCAAAATTACAGGGGAAAATATTTACATTTTTTGTTGAATAAATGAATTCCAGAAGATTTCCAAGCATATTATTAAATGTAGACATGGTATATTTTCGTTTTAGGACCCGAAGGCTAATATCCCTTATATACGCAAATAACTTTTTATACACGCAAATAACTCTTATTTTTTTCACTTGTTTCAATGTTAATAACTTTTTTCTTGAATTATGTACCGAAAACAAAATCGTGTACTAATTTCTGTAAGGACGTTTCTGTAAAGGAAGTAAATAATTTTTTCTGCCAACGCCTAAAATCGTTCTAAGCACGTAATTGTTGACAAAAAGATCGAGAAAAAGTCCTATTTTTTTCTGGTCAGTAACATCAAAAAAGGACGGTTTCAGCAATCTCTAATTGCTGATTTGAGTTCAGCATTTACATTTTCACGGAAATAAGACTATTTTGAAAAAATTTGAAGGAATATTGGCCTTCGTGTCCTAAAACAAAAATTTACTTTTTCTTTTTCATATTTTGTTTTTCTTTGAAAAATCACTTTTTTAAAAAAATATTTCTTTTGTTTTAAAATTACTTAGAAAAATTTTCACGTTTATTGATGACCAAATGAATTTTTAAAACGTCGGAATAAAAATTAAATATAAACGCTCATTCTTTTTACTAGTCGCGTTTGACACGTGTGATTTGATTTCTGTGACGTAATCTAGCAACCATCTTAGATCTTAGATGTTTCACAGAGCAAATGTAAACAATCGGCTACGTTGGATAAAATGTGCGAAAGATAAAAAATGCTGAACTTAAACTCAAGAAGAATGTGTTGACCTGGCTTCCCTGTAGATATGTGGCCCTAGAATGTTTGAATGGCGTAGGTTAAAAATGTAGGCGTGCATAGATTACAATCACACACAGACTCACAGATTACCTTTTATATATATAGATTTTCCTCTATAAATATTTGATGGTCAACAGAATGACGTGTTTAACCATATTTATTTCTTTTTCTACGCTTGTTTTTAGTATTAGATGGTTCAGGTTTAATAATCAGTTTTTCATATAATAATTTGTTCTTTAAACCACTCACCTGAAGGGCCTTGTTGTATACTTTCTTATTTTCATTGAAAATTTTGAGGTTGGACGATATTCGGTTAACCGTCATGTGTACAATGTTGGGTATTTGGTTTATAATAGTTTTTGGGTGGTTAGAATAGATATCAATATTACTGGGGGTATTAATGTCGTTGGCATAAGACTGGTGGGAGCTGTGATTCAGATTAATTTTAATGTCTAAATAGTTAAATTTAGATTAGAGTGTAGGTCGATTTTCATGCCAAGAAATTTAAAGGCTTTAACGATTTTTTATTCTATTTATTAATGGTCTATTACTATCAGGAATGAGCATAGGGAAATCATCTCGATATAATCTAATTTGTTTTTAATCTAAAAATCTATTTAAGATATCTAATATATAGGTTTCTACAAGATCAGCAATCTGGGTCGGATCATAGGCCCCCCATGTGTACATCAAATTTATTATAGGGATCTTTTGTCTAGGTAAAATGGTCGAAAGTGATAATTGATTTCCTAGCAGCTAAAATCATTTTAATTTCTCTAACTGTGATTTCTATGTGATTTTTAACAAAGCTAATACAATTATCTAGGAGATCTTTGCATATCAAAATTTTTAATTAAAGGCGTTTATTACGATTATTGTTAAGTAACTTATGAAACATAGTTTTTTCAATGTAGAAACAAAATGTACAATTATATAGTAGTTTTTTACATCCAATCGCACGCACGTACCCCCCATATATATATTTGAAGGGAATTACCTCTTATATCCTCGACTTTCTGTGCCAGACAGAAATAAATATCAGATATTTTGATGGGCGCCATAGCTGAGGTTCATAATTTGCATAAAAACTATGAACCTCATCTTCTGCGGTATCGACAGACACAAATGACTGACATATGACTAGATATTTTTGGCATCATGAGATTTCCATTGAATCAAAATAAACATTTAGATAAGGATAGGCAGTTTTCAAAACTAGTTTTTCATTCATCTCGCTGTTATATTAAGAGTGTAAAAGGAAAAAGAGCCAAACGTAAAGCTTGCATCTCAATCCTCATTCAAAAAGCAAATTTAAGATGCATACAAAGATCAAAATACAACGTGGCCATCTTATGTCAAAATATTTATTTTATACTCTTTCTTTCTTTGCCATTGTAGGTGATATAACATGGCCCTGATCTTAGATTTATTGTTGAGAACTGCAAGATTAGCGCACAGCCAATGTATTTAATTCTAAATTCATCCTGTCCTCTTTTGATCACAGTGGAATTTTTTAAAGTCTAAAATGTGATCTGATCTATGAAGGTGGACCACTATTATCGTACGTTATATCACAGTTTCCTTATAAATATAAAGTATCAGTGGACAAGGATAAAAACATATTAAGCAGTGAAATCTTCAGTTCAGCCGAATAACTTATTGTACGCCTCTCGTACAGGCAGTTCTTTGGTTTTTAATGTAGGTTCTGTGTACTTAGAATACATGCGCATGCCTCTCGTTTCTTATCATCATTCTAATTTATTTCGAATTCAGTTCTCTACCAGGCTAATGGGTTCATATTGAGATTAAAATCCAGGGCCTTATTGTGGAATTTAGTCAAGTGCAATGCGCCTTCGTTTGATTTTGATCAAATAAACGTAAGTGCACCGCATGGTTATTAAAAAAAAGAAACATGCTCTGCGCACCGCTAATTAGTATACTCGCTCTGAGTGAATAATCATGTTATAATGGTCAACAAACATGATTTGAGGATCATTAGTTGTAAATCCAATCCACGCTGGGTGCCCTGTACTTGTAGCCTTAAGTTAAAACTCAGCTACACTTAGCAAATAATTATAAATAAATAATAAACAGAAAGTAACTAACCCTACGATTGGAAAAATTGATTAGAGCTACAGACACTAAAAATTGCTGATCCTTTCTAGGTTAACAAATATTTGACGAATAGTCATTATGTATGGAAAGATTTTTCAAAACTGGAATACATGTATATATATATATGGCTTAAATGAGGCACAAACCCGAAATTATAGGACACTCCGTCCGTGTCGAACTCACTACTCAATTGTATGATCCAAGCGAGACAATCTTGCTAAAAATATAACCATATTGAGGTGCCCAAACAAGTAAGAATGATATAAAACAAAGCAATATTATAATAAACGTACTTTCTTCATTAAAATAGGCATGAATTTCAGAACGTATAATAGGCAGCAGGTGGCCGGCGTGACGCGGTTATTCTCATGACTTTTCCAGTGAAGATAGGGTGTGTGTTCCTAAGGCGTCGGGGGTCAGCAGTGAAAAAGTGGGGTGCGACTGGCATGTCTGGTACAAGGCCACTTCCAAATATAGCTGATCTTCCCCGCATTTAAAAATATCATCAGGTTGTTGAGAAAACAAGTGGTATTTTGTGTGCTGAACATAAATATAAATGTGTAAGAAGAAGAATATTCGATGAGAAACAAGTAATGAGTTAAGGGTGTCAAGAGTAGAAGAAATGTTCGTCGTAGTAATTTGTGGGAAAGAGTTTATGCGTACGTATGTATGTATGAGCGTTTGTTTGGTAGGAGAATCTTTGAATGGAGAAGAAGAATGAAAAGGAATCAGCACACGATAAAGAAGAAGAAAGAGGACAATATGCGACGCGACCTTGAAGTTTCTTCTGTTACATTTTAGTGTGTCGTCTCGCTGCTCCCATGTGATTAACTGACACTGGCTGATCGAAGCATTTTAGGGTCATTTAGATGTTTGCACTGAATCGCTAAGTCTTTTTGGTTTTGAAAATCGATTCAATTAGTCAGAAAATCAATTTAACATCTACTTCCGAAATCCAGTTTCGAGTTTTTCTTTTTAGCACATGATCAATTCTTTTCCTATTCGGCAAAACCAGGATTTCACACATCATAGTAAATTTTTGTAAAAGAGAAGAAGAAGATTGATTTTAATACTTAATTTCCTATTCACAACACTTCACGATCGGTAAGATGCAAATAGATACATTAATTTATCGAGTAAGAGAACGATGGAAATTTAGACATTGGCGAAGTTAAAATAAATTCCTTGTTTTAGTCCAAAAAATATCTCGAAATGTTCTTGCAGCATTCGTTTAGCCTTGAATTCTATACGATTCATTGGTTTTAATGTTTATATGAGGTAAACATTTCTCTCCATTTTTGACCTAATCGATCATCGTTATATTTTTAATCGTCTCACCTCAAGCAGTGCATTCTACTGTCACTGTTGCGCAGCGAGCTACATAGAGGAAATATAAAAAAGGGGTTAATTAAAGGAAATGTCAGGAGGAGGATAACATGCGGATGAGTATACCGAGGATGTGGGTGGAGTAGATGGAAAAAGAGCATGTGAGAATGGATGCGAATTAATGTGATAGGAGCTGTCTATTGACATTACATTTAAATAGAGATTGTAGCTATGTGGGAAGCAAGTATATGGAAGGGAATTCTACAGATGGGAAGTGCGTGAAAAGAAGCTGTTAGAGTAGAAATTGTGGGGCACCAGTGATCTAAGTTCATTGGAGCAGATGCCATGAATGTATTTATAGAAGAGGCACAGGGAAACCACGTCACGCCGGTGAGAGAGCGACTTCAGCGGAGCTGCTAAATCGGTATCGATCACCTTGCAGATTCTCCGTTGGATTTCGTCACGTACCCCGAGGTAAATAGCAGGTGCACCCGACCAGATGAGGCAGCAGTATTCAGTATACGAGCGGATGGTAGATTTATATATGTGCAGGATGAACTCAGACGAGAAAAACTTCCTGGCCCTGCAGAGTAAACAGACCTTCTTGGCAGCGGATTTAGCAATACATTCGATATAGTCATTCTACTTGAGGTCCGCTGAGCGTTTGAGGTCAAGGAGGCGTAGTGGTTTACTCTCAGGGAGGCTAGCTTGTTTCCTGCTAATCGGGGGAAGGAGCGATTGTCTATGATGTTTAATAGATGGCAGCTTCATTTTGGAAGCATTAAAATATAATTTATGTTTTGATTTATTATGTAATTTATGATCGAATTTATGATCTAATTTCTCTAACAACGGATCATGGTGATACAATTTTTTTAAAAAATTTTGAAAACAATGTTATGTACCTAATGCAGATCGGAACAGAATTCAAAACAATAATAATCTCTTTACTTAAAATATTACGGATCGAGCGTGTAATTTTAGCAAATGTAATTTAATAATATGGTACAACCCAATCTTACTCTTATACATCTATATGATATATCTCTCTTCCTCCCATTATCTAATGCTAGTTTGCTGTTTTGCTTCTACACACATTATGCTTTTCTGTATATTTCGTTACAAAGAAATAAAATAATGCTGAACTTTTACTTAATATCAGTTCTCCTATATATGAGAGTTAATGTTGGTCAATCTCCTCGTAAATAAAGAAGAGATTCAAAGCAATAAAAATTATGAAGATACAGAAAGTTACTGAGAATACCATGAAGCGGATATATGAGAAGTTTTGAGGTTTTAAAGAATATAAAAAAATGAACACATACATGTAAACAGGAAAAGGCTGTCGAAATACTGAGAGTACATAGTAAGAAAAGTGTGCTTCGAAAATCTGATACACTACCGGCCATGATTATTAGGACAACCTAGTGTTTTAAAAAATTGTATATTTCATAATATTTTTAGTATTTATTTTCAAGTGAATAATTGTAAATGAAAATAGAATGTTTTTTTGTTAATACTGCACAATAACATGTGCATCAAATGAATTTATAAATATTTAATAATTACCTGAATTGCAGTTTCATCAATAAAAGAATGAAGACTATTTTGGGTGATTCGGACAAGTTCATTTATTGTTCCTTGACTTGTAGAATTTTCCAAAGTAATAATAACAAAAGAATCATTCTATTATAATTTAGAAGTAACAATAAATACTAAAAATAATATGAAAGACATAATTTATTTAAAAACCTGGGGTTGCCTAATAATTATGGCCGGTAGTGTACATAAAGAACAAATTAAAGGCAAGAGGCTGAGAAAAATCAGCGGGTAACATAACTGGCGGACTTGAGTAAATGTATACTAGAACCGGGTTTGGGAGAAATAACAAAGTGACAAGAGTGTTCGAAATTCATAGTGTATTATTGGTGTGCCCAAGTAGTTCTGAAAATACATTTCTCTACATTTTGGAAATCTTTATAAAGCTGAAAGTTTGAAATAGTCTCCTGTGACATTCTTTATATCATGAAGTGCGCATGATACATTTAATAAACACACATCCATACACACACACACACATATATATATATATATGTGTGTGTGTATTTAGTGTATTGAGGCAGCAGATAATTTTCTAAACATATATTGTTAAAGCCATCTTCAGAGAGGTTACAGAGACGTTAACATGAAAACATCCACCATCAAAGATGATTTTATCTTGTGTTGACAAAACTTTACTAAGCAACGTTAATGGTTACCAAATAGCAAAAGCAGATCGTAAATTTGTAATGCGGTTCTATGTCGTCACACCGCGGGAGAACTCGAAATGTTAACAGAACCATATATTTAGATGCAATGTAATGACCAGATTTAAACGTGATTTTATTAAGTGTGGGTTGTTTTGATCTAAAGTAGATGGCCTTTAATATCTGTGTGCATGAGTGAGTATTATGTGAGCCGAAATCTTATAACAAACATAATAAAAAAAGTATCGAAATGTAGGAGAATTTTTAACTTTAATTTCACCTGAAATTAAAGCCAAAATACTATGTTTAATATGGCTCATGATTACACATAATAAACATTCATTGTCTCTAATATTTAACAATATATGTTTAGAATATATATATATATATATATATATATATATATACTGTCATCCGAAGACAGATCTGTTTCGCCGTATCACAGCTCATCAGTACGGTTAGACTCCGATTACTTTTTTATCCAGGATTGAAACCCGACCGGAATGGCGTCAGTCGGTGACTGTACCACTGGGCTACGGGCGTTCGGTGGAAGTAGATGTATGTATGTATTATTCTATGTGCCGCGTCCCTTCAGAACGTATGCCATAATGACCTTCCCTTGTAGCTCTTAACACCCTTTCTCCTGTTATTCCACTCAACCCCCTCTTCGCCATCCATCTGCTCAAGTTCATTAAGCATATCACGTGTTGCTTACCCTTGTCTTTTCTTCACTCTATCCACTGTGTGAGCTTCAGGTTTCCCAGGTCCTCTTTCCTAATTACATATCCTAGAAAATTCAGCTGTCTTCTCTTGATGTCAAGCATCACTTTCTTTGTTGTGTCCATCCTCTCAAAGATTTGTCTTTGCTCAAGTGTTCTTTCATTGTATCCTAAGTATCCATCTGTAGAACAATATCTAGATTAATTCAAGTCTTTCCTTGGTTTCTGATGAGAATGTCTATCATTCACTGCCATATTGAAGGACAGACATCAGATAAGTGGCCAGTACTCTCTCCTTTGTTACCAACGAAATTTTTCTGTCTCCCAATACTATCCTCAGCTTCTGGAATGCGGCTTTGGCCATTACAATACGCCTTTGAATCTCAGTATCGAACTTTACGCCCTCTTTTAAAATACTTGTTCCTGCTTGATTTCAGTAGGTTTGACTTGTAGCTAGCATTTTGGGCTTCTATTTTATTGATTGCTATTCATCCATTTTTTGTAGTTTATATGTAGGTTTTCTTTCCACTATCATGAACTACTTTTTGTAGGAGGTCTTGTAGTTTCCTTTTCATGTCTGCTAACAGCACTGTATCATCTGCCTATCTTATATTGTTCAGACTGCGGCTGCCAGTGACGAATCCTGGCAGAATTTCTATAAAAAATACATCGCATTAATTTTGGTGCTTCATGGTTCAAATAAAATTTTACAATTAATTATACAGCTCAAAGGTGTGTGTGTGTGTGTGTGTGTGTGTGTGTGTGTGTGTGTGTTTTTGACAGAGACAGAGTGGAGGAGAGAGAGTTTCGCCAAAAATGTACACGTACTTCAGGAAAGCAAACATTTTAAAGCTATTGTAATACTACATTTATTCATTTTTTCATTAATGCAGGTTTCATTGAATAATATAGACAAGTTTTGTCTATTAATTTTGTGTAGGATCCGTTCATACAGTCTGATATACTTGATGGTGATATCGTTGAAAGACAACAAAAAATCACAGTAATTGATGATTTTCTTATCGGGTTTAAGGTTTCGGCTCACATAAGCCATTATGAAAGAATAAATATTAACACACAGTAAACATAGAACATTTAAGTTATTAACAATAAAGAGAATTAAATTGAAAATATAAGTCCATCCCTACCGTGGCGGATGGCCGAAGACAATGACAAAATAGTGGCGTTGTGGTCCCTGATCTGATTACAGGCATTTGAGTACGTTATTGGAAATATCAAAATTGATTGTATTCAAACCAGGTTTAAATTGTTTAATGTAGATTGCTTCCAGGATTTTTAGTTTCTGTTTATTATTTTCTTGTTTAAGTATGTACGTGTTATCAACGAGCGTTTTTCTCAGAAGTGTGTCTATATTATTCAATATATATATATATATATATATATATATATATATAGAGAGAGAGAGAGAGAGAGAGAGAGAGAAAGAGAGAGAGAGAGCTATATTTTTCATTTAGATACCCGGTTTGACGCATAAGTGATGCCACGTTTTAAAATAATTCATATCGTTTCCCAGCTCCAAAGGAGGAACGAGTCGATGATAGAATAAATTTATGAGTTTATATATTCAGCAAAATATACATATCTTTATTCATATATTCTAATTGCTTCTAAGCATTAACATATTTCCATATAGTTAAATGCATTTAAGTACAGGTATATCTATTTTTAATCCATAGTTACGTCGCTTTGTAATTTGCATGCGTTTCTCATCGTTTAGTAACAAAGCCAAGAGTGTTACGATTTCTTCTAATGTCTTACATGAAATAAGATGTGCATAATCGAGTGTGAAAGTATATTGACCCAGGAAACAGCATGTCCCTGAGTAGAAGATTATATAAGCCACGGGGATATGCATGTCGAGTCCTATTTTAGTCAGAAGAGCTCAAGGTGTGGGTTTCTTATCTTGCCAAATTTACCGTCTGTATCATGTTGCATATCCCCGTGGCTTATATAATCTTCTACTCAGGGACATGCTGGTTCCTGGGTCGATATACTTTCACACTCGATTTCTTTTAATGTAAATAACTTAGAAGACAGCTCTTACGTTTAGACCCAAACGAATCTAAAATCCTAACAAAAATAAAAATAATTAATTAAAAAAAACGTAATTGGCAAATAAGCTAATGTTGTATAGCAATTTGAGGAAGAATAGACTGGATCCAAAATTAAAGATCTTCTCAGCTTTACTGACAAAGAAAAAAAAGAAAAGAAAAGAAGAAAAAAGAGAAAAAAAGAAAATGCCAACACTATTGCCTTTTTTCAGCGACATCTGATATGGTGTCGGAGCCAACGACTAGAACGCTGTGTGCAAAACTGATGCAATCAACTCTCCTTTGTGACAACTTAAATAGTGAAACCTCCCGACGCGTGTTATCTCTTGCACTCTGTCACACCTCGGGTACTAACATATTCTTGACTCTAGCCGTCGAAAAAAAAATTACCTTGACACATTTATTTTGTACTCAGTGACATCTTCCCGCGTCGCCCAGTGCAAAATAAAATTTCTCACTGACCAAGATATTTTATTCGGCAAAATCCTGTCATTTTCACTGGCAATCAAGAATAAATTTTAGTATTAGCACACATAGACCAAACGAATATATAACACGAATGGTTAATTACACAAAGCAATTCATCATCACCGGACAAGAAAAGAGAAAATGACAAAATAAGAAAATGCTTTTCAAACCCTTAAAAAACTTTGATTTTGAGGTAGAAGTTAAAACAAATAAGAAAGTTTTCCAATATTTAGATGTAAAATTTAATCTGCAAACTATCAGTGTCTTTCAATGTACGAAAACAAACACAATTTCAAACCACGTAAACACTAGATCTAACCATCCGACTATTATAATCAAATACATCACAAAACGAATAGAATAAAGATAATCAAAATGTTATTCTTAGAAAATAATCATTGATGAAAAGAAAAAAAGATTATGAAAGGTCTTTAAATTCAAAACCAATGGATTTTTAAATCAAAGTCGATATATATATATATATATATATATTGAGCACTTAATACAACTGCGTACTGTGTCCTGTGATCCGGATGTGCGTTGTGGTGCATTGGATATCAACTCGGAACGACAAATTAGGGTGCTGAGTTCAAATTACAGTAAACGTTTAATTCGTTTCTTCCCTCCAGTAATTAAATAATAGAACAGATTGGGTTATATAGACTTGGTTGGCAACCAGTCTACCGCAGAAAGCAATGACAACCTACTGCAGGATAATCTTCTGCCCAGTCAGTCGTAAATCTTTCAAGACATGATTGCCCAAAGCGTGTATCATGTATGGCACTTAACTGACTGACTGAATGTGTCCTCTATACTGGTCTAATTGAATTATAATAAAAAATAAATTTATAATTTTATACATATATATATATATATATATATATATATATATATATATGTGCGTGTATGTGTATGTGTGAGTGTGTGTGTGTGTGTAATGGATGTAGGTGTGTGCTTAATTATTTTATTTAAAATTACGCCAAAATATAGATAACTTTGACATCACATTTTAACAGATACGTTTATCAAAATATCCTAAAATATAAAGAGTAAATTTATTCAATAAAAATATTCCTTGTCTTGAATAACGGCCTTCATACGAGTTCGGAATCTCAGGCATCTCTTCTGAACGGTATCATTATTTAAGTTTATAAACGCTACCATAATCTTTCACTTCATCTTTGGTTTCTTCCTTAACTGCGCACCACTCGTAATAATCAAAAGGTTTGCAGTCTAAGGTGTGATGCGGTCACATACACCTTGTTACATCCATGACTGGGTATTTCTGCCTGTGTGGCATGGTGCAGAGTCCTGGTTCCAGTCTTCACTCAGCCACCCTATTAACTGAGGCACTTGATGTAGTCCCCTGTTTTTGTATGAGGCCCTTACCAAAAATTTCGGGAGTTCTTTTCTTGTCAGAGATAACACAGCATGTTTTCTGAAGTGCCGTACCTGATAATCTAAATTAGACTCTACTACACTTTAAGGTACGCAGATGATACAGTGTTGATAGCAGACACGGAAAGGAAAGTACAAGACCGCCTACAGAAGGTAGTTGAAGAGAGTGACAAGAAAGGATTACAAATAACTGCAAGAAAACCGAATGCATGGTCATTAGCCAAAAAGGCAGCCCAAAATGCCAAATACAGGTGGGGGATACTAAAATCCAGCTGGTACAAAAATTTAAATACCTGGAGAGTGTTCTAACAGAGGACGGAAAGTGCGACACAGAAATCCGAAGGACGGGTTCCAGAAGCTGAGTAAAGTATTAAGAGACGGGAAACTTTCACTAGAAACAGAGTATTGGATAGCTATGTGATGTCAGTTTTTCAATATGGCAGTGAATGTTGGACAATATCATCAAAGATGAAGGAAAAACTTGAGAAAACTGAAATTTGATTCTACAGAAGGATGCTGTGGATATCACGGACCAAGCCTGTGAGCAATGATGTGGTTTTGGAAAGGATGGAAACGAAAAGGAAATTAATATTGTGCATCAGGAAAAGAAAAAAAACTAAAGTTCCTGGGACATGCCATGAGAAAGGAGGGCTTGGTGAACCTGAAACTGACAGACCAGATAGAGGGAAAAAGAGACAGAGAAAAGCAACGGATAACATATTTGAAAAGCATGAGCAGGGGGATGACAGAATGGAGGCTGTGTAGCGTTACAGGAGAAAGCCTGCTAAGAGTCACCATGGATAGAGAGACGTGGAAGGCCATGATCGCCTACCTCATGAAAGATTGAAGCATAGAGAAGAAGAAAACAATGTCCTCCGATTGACACGGAAGCTCTTCAAAATGTTCGTATTTAATCTTCCGGAAGCGAATGCCAAGCAGTAATGCATGTCGTCTCTAGATTTCTGGCAGTGTAAATTCATGGAGCAATTTTACCCACTGACTGTGCCCAACTAACGTTTCTCTAATGTGCATTCGACAAAATATTAAATAAGCGTCGCACCTGCGCATGATAAATATAATTAAAATAAAATAACGACAATCTATCCATCTTACCCTGTATATATCGTTATTAAAAAAATTCTACTGTTTAGTTTATTTGCAGACATGTCTTTTGTTTTCGATAACAGTAAAATTAATTACGACCGCGCTAGATTGTTGTTCTTATTTTTCTGAAGAAGAAATTTTGTGACCCAGATTAAAATTGAAACTATATTTCCTACAAAAAAATGGTTTTCCAGACAGGAAGAAAGACACTTTTTTTTCCTTAGTAAGAATTTTCAGTCTAGACCGTTAAGTAAAGATGCATTTTTTTTGTTTGTTTGTTGTTTGCTAGATGTGCGTTGTGGTGCATTGGATATCGGCTCGGAACGAGAAATCGGGGAGCCGAGTTCGAATTCCAGCCGAATACATTGCAATCATATACGCGCAAATACCCTTGGGAAAGGTATTAATCCCTCTATTCCTTCCAGTTATGGGGTAAATAACAAGAAGGATTGGGTTCTATAGCCTTGGTCGGCAACCAGTCTACCGCAGAAAGCAATGGCAACCTACTGCGGGATAGTCTACTGCCTGGTCAGTCATGCCTCGAGAGAGTTTAGATTAGATATACATACACAAAATTGTGTTACTTGCCAGACTGAATATAAATTTTTTGCAAAGGAAATTTTATCCATCTTTATCTAAAGTTATTTATAAATGGAAATTTGTCTGTGTGTGTGATTGTGTGTCTGTGTGTGTGTTTATCCGTTACCTCTAGACTCCGAAACGGATGAATCGATTTTCTTGAAAATATACACAGTTGTACTATAGCAGTCTGTGATTGTTTTTAGTTAGGCTTTGTGTCGAGGTACCCTCGATAAATATCGAAAATCGATAATGGAAAAAGTCGGGTTATAGAAGGAGTGGTCCGATTTCAATCAAATTTGATACACTCATAGATAAAGACATAAGGAACGATATTTAGAAGTTTCAAGGTTGCAGTTCTTACAATAATGCATAAAATCGATATATATATAAGGCAAGATGTTTGTGTGTGTGTCTGTTTATCTGGCTGTATGTCTGTATTTTTTCAGCCCTTTTATTTTAGTTCTTGCTTCGAGTTTGGCTGTAAGTAGGTATAATTGTAGTTCTTAGTCTCAGCCATGATACCATTTGCCCAGAGGACTTATTTAACCTCCAAAATTCAGTTTACGAAGAAAAAAAATTATTTGATATCGATATCAGGAAATCAAAATTTTACTTGCATCCATTCATTTTTCTTTCAGTCTACGGTTTCGATTGAACAGGAAACAACTATTGCTTTTAAGTCTTTCGTGCCAACGTCCAAAGAGTCTGGGCACCAGGACCATGGATTAGTTTTAAAGCTTCCATTACACCCTATACTGCTAGTATAGTTTTGAACACAAAAATAATTTCCTTCCAAGTAAGGCGACAATACCCCTAAGACACAAAGGATTACTGGGTCTGAAAACTTTAAGAGAAGAAACCGAAAATATAATCCTAAACCGTAATCAATGGATAATCAATGTACTGTTCAAAAGACGGGGAAGGAGTATAAACGAGTCAATATGTGATCTTCTCTTCTCCTGTTAAAACCAGATAGGTAAATGCAAAGTAATTATCCTGAAGAAAAAAATACATTTTAGGCCGGCTGATTTAAAAAAAATATAGCCATTACCACATTCTTGTCTGAACGATTTAATTGAAGAGAAAAAAGCAGGAAAATGAAATGTCACAGAAAACAATATATATATATATATATATATATATATATATATATATATATATATATATATATGAGAATGTAACGTTATTTTGTGAGGGATTCGTATGTTCTGTTGTAGTGCAAATTTCGCAAAGTTTTCATCGTTGCTTTTTTCCACAGTTTCTTCGTATGGCACGATATGTTCTCTGAGATAAACAACTATAGTAACGTTTTTAAATAAGATGTTATTTCAAAACATAATCACACACACATGCCTTATATATATATATATATATATATATATATATATATATATATATATAAGGCATGTCTGTGTTACAATTTTTCTTGAATTATTTTTTAGATGATTATACTGTCATATGATTCTGATCCGAGATGACGTTTAAATATTCGGAATATGGCACGCCATTACTTTGTAAAAAGTTAAAAATTGCACTTCCCACTTACAAAAGAACTTGTAATGGATTTTTTGTTTGGATCCTTAAATTACTTTCTGATGATGTTCAGAATTTCACGCAATAAGTAATCTGGAAAATAAAGCCAAAATAAAATATGCTATTAGCTACTCTCGAGTAGCGTTTTCAGTGAGAATTCATAATTCGTTGCTGTACGCATGACAAAATTAAACAATTATTAAAAAAGAAGAGAAAAAATTGCCAGATCTTTTTCCTTCCTTTCATACAAACTTCCTACAACGTTTCGTTTCCGTTTTCGTTTTTCCTTTTTGCGGTTCCTTTGAATCTTTTATTTATTGATTTTTTCAAATTCATTTTACCTCCTTCTGTTTCTGCTGTTCTTCCTTCTCTCTCAGCTTTTACTTGATTTATTTCTTGCCTCGCCACCATCTCTTAGGAATGTCTAAATCATACCTACTTCTCAGAATTGACAACATTAAATTCTTTCTTGCTGCTAAGACAGAAGTGTAAAAGAGCAGAATCTGTTTTGAAAGATTATGTTGCGCTTCTCTTCTTTTTTTTTTTTTTCATATGATGTCGCTAACACCTTTCATTGGTGTCAGTTTTACCCCGCTGTTGGTACAGGCAAGAAACAGACAATAACAATATGGATAACATGTTTTTTTGTTTAAAGATTTAATCTACAGACAATGCTACTACTACCAATACTATTCTCAATACTACTACTACTATTAATAACAATAATAAAGATAATAATATCCTCTTGTTCCGTTGTCCTCGTCTTTTTACGATTATTATTTAAATTACTGATACTACTGGATCTGCGTTGTGGTGCAGTTGATATCGACTCGGAACGACAAAACGGGGGAGCCGATTTCGAATTCCACGTGAATTCCTTGCATTCACTTACGCACAAATACCCTTGGGAAAGGTATTAATGCGGCTCTTTCCTACAGTTATGGGTTAAATATTTGGGCTGATTGGGTTCTATAGACTTGGCTGGCAACCTACTGTGGAATAATCTTCTGCCCAGTCAGTCATGTGTCTTTCGAGACATGATCGCTCAAAAATGTATCACCTATAGCACTTAACTGACTGACTTAGCAATAACAATTATAATAATTACTCCACTTCTTCAAAGCTTTAAATTTCTGATACTACTGTCAATAATGATGATAATAATAATTATAATAGATGCTACACTCCTTTAAATTAATGATACCACTGCTAATATTGTTAATAATAATTTTAATTCTTCTTTTCGACTTCTTCTTTTATGCTTTCACTACTAATACTAATGATAAGCCTACCAATATTACTGATACTGTAGTAGATAGGAAACTAAGGATTAAAATCAACCCTCTTATTCACTTTTACAATTACGGGTGAAATCTTGTTTTTTCCCAAGTAGAAAATGAATTGACCATGTGCTTAAAGAAAAACTCGAAAACCGGATTTTGCACTAAGATGATTTTCTGAACAATGGAAGCGACTTGCAAGACCAAAATGGACTTAGCGTTATAGTGCAAAAAATCTAAACTCCTATAAAAGGGCCGGTCAGCGTCAGTCAGACAGAGAGATGGGAGCAGCGAAAAAGACACATAACTAAAATGTAACGGAAGAACGTCAACCACGACCCCTACCCGGATGTAATGTCGCGTCGCACATTGTCCTAGTTCTCATTCTTTCTCGTGTGCTGATTCATTTTAATTCTTTTTCTCCATCCAAAGACATTCCTAACAAACAAACAAATACATACGTACGTACGCATATATTCTTTCAACAATTAATGCTATGAACATATTCTACAATTCTTGATACCTTTAACTTTGTAATTGAACATTAATTTCTTGTTACTCATTTCTTTTAATAAATTTCTATTCTAACATGAAAAATGTATATTTTATTATTACACAATTCGACGCATTTCAAACAACCAATCTTTTGATGAAAACTTTCTGATGATAACCTGATGTTAATTTTGGATAAAACTTGTAAGCAGTAGTGAGTCCGGTTATGCGTGACACAAGGCCGAATCAATAAACATCAACCATATCCTTACTACTACAATACTACTGAAAATAATAATATTTTTAATAATAGTAGTAGTACTATTAGTAATAATAATAATGCGTGCTTGCCTTTTTAAAACTTCAAACAACGTACACAACTATTAACAATAATAATGATAAAATAAATATAAACGAAATAATAATAATAATAATAATAATAATAATAATAATAATAAATAATAATAATAAAACAATAAATAATAATAATAAAACAATAAATAATAATAATAAAACAATAGACCACCTAATCTCAGGCTGTTCTGTGCTTGCCCCAAACGAATATAAAAATCGCCACGATAGAGTTGGGCAATATTTACATTGGGCAATGTGCAAACATTATGGAAAATCTGTAAACAAACACTGGTATGAACATCACCCAGCACCGGTTAGAGAAATAGAAGATGTAACCATTCTATGGGATTACACCATCTACACAGACAGAAAAATTGAAGCAAACAGGCCAGACATTATTGTTAAAAACCAGAAGGAGAAAACTTGTCTATTAATTGATATGGCTTGTCCAGCGGATTGTAACATAGCAATCAAGGAATTTGAAAAACTGTCAAAATATAAAGACCTGGAAATTGAAATAGGAAAAATGTGGAAATTGAAAACAAGAGTTGTGCCAGTGATAGTAGGTGCACTTGGAATGATAAAAAATGGAACAAAACAACACATTGAAAGAATCCCTGGAAACCCCAGCTTAAGAGATATACAAAAAATTGTCTTATTAAGTACAGCTCACACACTAAGGAAAACTTTGTCTATGTAATGCTGGGGATGATAGGGAAGATAGAAAAACATGAAATGGAGCCATAACAACACGCCACTACCTGCCTTAGGTCTCCCCGCAGACTTGGTTGGTAGTGAGACCAAAGCAGAAATCGAAATATGATGAAAAATGACATAATAATAATTACTCTTATTATTATTATTATTATTATTATTATTTTATTGTTGTTATTATTGATTTTTTTCTACTTCATCCGTTTTTTATGTTCTTGTCTTTCTCTCGTTCTCTCCGAGCCTCTTCTGATTATATAAATATCATCATCGGGACGATAATTATATAATCATATTCATAACAGATGTGCTAAGTATTTAAATACACTCCGATGCAGGCAAGTAAATGAATAAGTAAGAGTAATCTGGGAGAGCCTCAAATAACAAAATTATTATTATTGTTATTATTGATGCTGTTTTGATTGCAATGTATAAATTATGAAGTTATTAATTTTCGCATTAAATTACGATAAAAACGGAAAGCAACATGAATAACGCCCCCGTAAAGAAAAGCGACAAAAAATAAGAGACGAAAATGATAAAAGAGAAATAACTGCAAGTTTGTCAAAAGAAACAAATACAAAATAACGCTCACTGACATCAAAGAAATTTTTGAATTTCTGCGAACGTATTAGAAAAAAAATACATCGATTGGAAGTAGATTGGAAAAACTCGGCGTAGGCTTAGAAGAAGGACGACGACAAGGAACAAATCAATGAGAAAAGGTATGACTGAGAGCGAAGTGAAAGAGTTAAAGTGAAGTATAGAAAACGAAATCCATCGATAACGTGTTGCTTTGATAATATATATATATATATGTGTGTGTGTGTGTGTGTGTGTGTGTGTGTAAAGTGTGCATACACACACACACACACACACACACACACACATATATATATAGTGTACCGAGGCAGCAAGTAATTTTCTAAACATATACTGTCAAACACAAGAGAAAACGAATGTCCATTATGTTTAATCATGAGCCGTTCTAAACATCGCATTTTGGCTTTAATTTCAGTTGAAAATAAAGACAAAACTTCTCCAAAATTTTGATAATTTTTTATTAATTTGTTTCTAAGTTTTCGGCTCACATGAGCCATCTTCAGTGTGGTCACCAAGACGGTAACACAATAACATCCACCATCACCAAATGTTGTAGAATTATCCAAATTTTGGAGAATTTTTGTCTTTATTTTCAACTAAAATTAAAGTCAAAATGCGACGTTTAGAACGGCTCATGATTAAACATAATGGACATTCTTTGTCTCTTGTGTTTGACAGTATATGATTAGAATATATATATATATATATATATATATATATATATATAATCAGCATATATACATATATATATATAATCAGCATATATATATATATATATATATATATAATCAGCATATATATATATATAATCAGCATATATACATATATATATATATAATCAGCATATATATATATATATATATATATATATATAATCAGCATATATATATATAACCAGCATATATATATATATATTATCAGCATACGGTGTAAATATAGAATCCAAAGAAGTATCTGTACATACAGTGGTAGGATAACTCTCTAAGAGAGCTCTAAATATATATGTATATAAATACATATAGACCACTTATAAGAAAAATTAAGGCAGACACGTTATTTCATGGTAAATCGGAAATATAGGCCTATTTCAGGCGAACCATCATCAGCTTCCGTCTTTCTTGTACAATAAAGACTGAATCTGATGATGGTTCGCCTGAAATAGGCCAAACTTCCGCTTTCCGGCTGAGATCCTCCGGCTTCAAACCCCTGTCATTAATGCTCACCAACGGTCTTTTTTTGTCAAAATAAGCAAATAGGGGGCACATTCATATTACATCACTGGCATCTATCATGATTCATATCTATCACGCGATCAAGTTTGCCTGCACCTTTGCAAAAATCCTCTTCCCTTTGATGTAATTTTGATTTTCATTGCCTTTTTCATTAATAGTCATCATGTTCAGGAGATATTTATAATTGTTAGAGTTTATGGGCTTTTTAGTATCTTGGAAGTGTCTTCTGTGGTGACTGTTGTTATATAGAAGTAGGGATAAAGGCTTAAGTCTCTGGAGCGAAAGGGACTGGAGGGGATAGGATATTTTTTTTTAAAGACTAGTCAGTTTTGATGAGGTGGGAGTCAATGGTTGTATCATTGATGTTTCTTTTGTATATGACCCCAAAGAAGGAGCAGAGGACAAGGCCCCGGAACCTTTACTGGTTTTGGTTTCCTCTTTCGTTCTGCGCTCAACTCCTTTAGTTTTCTTGAACATTTGAATTTTTTACATTTTGGCTCACCTTTGATTTGCGTTTTCGTCCTTGTTGTTCTTGTTGTTGCATGGATTGCCGAGTCGTCGCTCTTACAATTAATAAAAAGATTATATCGTTGTATATTGCTGGTAGAGCTGGTAGACGGATTATGTCGGGGCATCTTAAATTGGGGGTTTCCGGAAAGAGATTCGCCGCTGTTTAACTCTTCTCTCTCTCTCTCTCCTTGCCAACGACACACCATTCTCATTTTTTCTTTTCCTTTCGCGCATGTACATAAGGTGTCGTTTTGGGGAGTAACGTATGACGAGACATAATGAGTGATTTGACCGCACCGGTCTATGCCGCTGTCAAAACCTATTTACAGAGACTAGCAGAACTATCAGTATCAGTAAGGGAGGTATTTTGGCCGCTAGTGGCCGGATATCTAGATGCGTTCTTCTTTGGAAAGGAAATGTAGGGGTTACCCGTCTCTCCACAATAACAGAGAGTTGGTTTTCGGTTGGTAAAATGAACGCATTTTCCGGTCGCAAATAGTCCAAACATTATTTGACCAAACTGACAGAAATAGCTAGCTATGTGCCCTCTTGTTATACGAGAGGGACCTCGCATACCGTCACATCATTCCTGAGACGACTCTCGTATTCATGGTAAGATTTTAGTCATCAGCTCGTTGCTGACGACCTCCAGACAATCTACGTCTTTGAGCAGCGGTATGTCCCCAACAAAAAAAATACTCCTTGAATTTTGACCCCAAGGGACATCAGTAATGAGATCACTGTGTTTTTCTTGAAGTAAAAATTGTTATTGCAAAAGCTTGTCCACCACGAAGACAGACGCCTTTTCTCCGTAATTGATTTTTTTGAAGTTAATTTTTTAATGAGATGTTCATAGTTTTTAGCCCTTTACAGAATTCCACCATTTTACTTAGACAACTCGGTGTGGCCTTCCAATATGAGGGCAATTCTCCGACTGTCTTATTGCATCGGTCACTTGGTTGAATTGGTCACATTCTTTTGAACTTCCTTGTCATTATTTATTAATATTTTTTCTTCTTTACTTGTGGAAATTTGGATGATTTCTTCGAAATGCCCCATTATTTTTTAAGCTTAGTCTCTCTTCGAAGCAGACACCAACAAGTTTTTTTTACAGCCGAATTTTATTGGCAATATTTTACTCGAAACTGATGCGAAGCGGAAAACTTTTTTGTGCCAAACTAAAATTTGATTGTAGGAGAAGCAAACAACGTCAACAAGATAAAAAAAACACAAAATCCATTGTAAATGGTTAAACAAAAAGAAATAAAATCAGCTACACAAAATAAGGAGAAAAATATATATACAACAAAAAATAAAAAAAAGAAAACTCTTTGACTTAAAAGGCGTTAACAAACTTTCTAACTTAAAATAAATCAAAATTAATAAAACGATGAATAATAAAGTTCTCCCATTATTCACTGAAATATAAAATAATATTCGACGAATAAAGAAATAAAAAATTATTAAAGTATTACATTTTGCCGAAAATAAAGCTTGGCGACAAAAATAAAAGACAAGAGAAAAAAGTTTACAAGCAATAAATTTTAAGAAAAAGAAAATTAAGCATAAAACAAAAATCTGGCAAATATACCTCGGTTTAAACCGAAGAGGACACTTAAAAAACAAGAACATTTAATATTTAAGACATGAAAACAATAAAGCAATTTCTCTTCTCAAAATTGTCTTTTTTCAAAAATAAGTGGTCATAAACTGAAGACATAAACGCAAATAAATTAAGGCAAATGCAGTACTGTGGGAAGAATTTGTCAAAAAACAAAAAATTAAAACGTAAGAAGGCGGCAAATACCAACGAAATAACTGAAAAGAAAATGTTGAAAAAATAAATCAAATAAATGAATAAGATAAATCAAATAAAATTTATTTGCTCGCAAATCTGTAGCAAATAAGACTCTACATGTGTGTACATATATATATATATATATATATATATATATATATATATATATATCTATACTAAGGCCTTGAACAAGTTCTTTCTGATTTTTCATGAAAAGTAATGATATATTTACAAAAGTTACTAAAACAAATGTCATTAAGTATTGTTTATCGCTACCCACTGCTTTTCATAATCTTTCTGGCAGCATTTGAATTCCATGTCAGAAAAACGACACGAGTTGACCCATTTGTTGACATCTTTGCAAGAATGAATGTTCTGCTCAGCCAGGCTATGTTCTATCGTTGGGAACAAGTGATAATCGGACAGTGCAAGGTTTGGTGAATACAGCAGGTGGAGTAGGATGTACCATTTAAACGTTTCCTATTAGATTTTTCCCGTTTTGCAACATATGGCCTGTTGCCATATGTCATGTTGCAAAATCACGTTGTCATATCTCTGCTTGTATAGAGGCAATTTTTCGTTAATGCTTGGCAAACGCAGCAATTGTTATCGATAGCAATCTTCCGTAATTGTTTCGGTCGGTTTGATCAGCTTATATAGTACATCCAGGTGATTTTGTTTATAGTCATATCGCCCCAACAAGGCATTATACTGCCACTGTTGTACAGGGCGTTACATAGGAGGAAATTTATGAGGATGAGTGAAAGAATAAAGTGGTGTCAGGAAGCGGGTAGGAGAGGGATGAAAATATTGCAGAAATGAGATGAGAGCATGAGAGAGAGGATTCAAATTAGTGTGATAGGAGATAACTATTGACTTTATTTAAATTGTCGGAGATTGTAGCTGACGGGGAAGCAAATAAATGGAAGAAAAATCCACAGGCGGGAAGTGCGAGTAAAATAGCTGAAGGAGTAGAATTTGCGTTTACATCTTATTGGTTTCTCCAAATGCAGAGCAAGAGATTTGAACCATAGATATTAGGCTTTGCTATCCATGTTGATGCATCGCCGGGCTAACTCCATGTTCTTCTATGCTAAAGTTTATTGCAATGTATCCACTTTTCATTGCCAGTCACAATACGATGCAAGAATATTTCCTTTTCTGCTGTTGAAGCAGATGTTCACAAGTAACGAGACGATGTTGGATGTCTTCGGCTTGAGCTCGTACGGCATCCAATATTCTTTATTTGAATAATTCCTGTTTTCAAACGTTTCGAAACTGTTTGTGGTCAACTGAGTCTTCATGAAGTAATGCCTCTAAATTTTCGTTTTCAAAATTTTCGGTGCACTAGAGTGCTTTTTTGTCATCAGTATTAAAATAAAATGATTTTTGAAGCGTCTAAAACAATTTCTGCATGTTCTTTTCACCATACTATGGTCGGCGTACGTCTCAGCAAGAATTCTCTGTGCTTCAGCTGCTGATTTCTTCTGAATAAAATAGTACAGTAAAATTCCCAGCAAGTACACATTTCTTGGCACAAAATACGACATATTTAACACTAGGAAAAACAAAGTTTACACAACGCCATCTGTTACAAACCTAAGAGAAATTATTCGAGGTTCTAACACACACACATACATACACACACACACACACACACACACACACATATATATATATATATATATATATATATAATTGGAGCTCAATACTCAAATGTCTTCACTCAACCCCCTTCAAAATATCTAACCAAATAAACTTTTGATAAAAACTCCTACTTGATCATTTTGAGAATTTTTCTCTGCCACTTTTATGCACACACAAACACATGCGCGCGCACACACACACACACACACACTCTGTCACACACACACACGCATACACGCAATCACACACGCATACACATTAACACACATATACGAATAAAGACTAATGAAAACTTATTTTGGCCAGTGTGTTTCGTCTTTCGATAGACTAAATCAAGGTGATTATAAGGATTTTACTTAAGTACGCGATCTTTTTTGTTTTTTAATCGATATCAATGCTGAAACCTTTTGTTGTCATTTTAAGATGTAAGAAGTAATGACTATCCACAGCTTCCTTTTACATTTATCTCTCAGTTTGTTTAACATAATCGAAAAAATGATTGGAATGATTTCCACTATTTACTCCAGAGCTTTGAATTCCAAGTAATCTTTCCTATAAATAGATTTTGTGAAGCACTTGAGATCACATATTGAAATTGATAAGTAAACCATTGAAGCTTGGGAAAAAGATGTTTACCATACGATTCTTAAGAGCATATGTATGAAAGTGTGTGCAGTAGTTTAGGCCGGAATTAAGACTGATCTGCGATTCCCCCTTTCGTGAGGCTAACGATTAGGCTGCATATATTCCTGTCTCTGTGCAGTGGCGATTCTTCCGGGAAGCCAGAAACCCCATCCAGTTTTCTGGTCCCTCGGTTTTACCTACCTCACTTTTATAAGCTTCATATATGTATGAAACTGATCCATTTCTGATTTTGATAAGATTTGATCTTAATCTGCGTTTTCTTTTTCAATTAGATTTTTAGGGACGCATACAGAAACCAGATTGAAAGAAAAACAATTAAAATAAAACAAACAGATCAAAACAGTTATGTTGTTAGGGAGAGAAAGAAAATTAATTAGTCATATGTTTATATCTGAAGGAAGGTGTTAATTAGAAATAATTTCCCCAATTTTTTTCTTGCATTTTTGTTTGAAGAAACTTTTTTATTTCCATTTTCTATAAAACAACCCAGTAGCTCACCTGTTCCTTCCAGAGCATTCTTAGAATCCTCTTCAAGAATCTTATCTTTGTGGCACTAGTTACTCATACATATCTGAGGAAATTTCCCAGCATTTACTCGTATATAGGAAAATCGATATTACATAGCAGTTCGCTACACTTTTCTTTGTTTCTAACAAAGCTTATCTACTTCTCGACACTTTGTTTAGATTTTAGAAGTGCTTTCCAAATGATTGCCTATTCAGATGTCTGCACCAAATAAATGGCATTCTGTTAAAACATTTCCCAGACATTTATATTTTAGAAGTAGCATGTTTTTAATGGCTCGAATTTATAGTTCCTAAACCTTAAGTTCCGAGCTATCCTTTTCTTCTATCGCAATTCTCCCTTGTGTAATTCTCTTCCGGCTTCTTGCTTTCTAGTCAACTTTGATCTTTAAAGATTTAAATGCAATGGAACTAGTTATCTTTTTTTCATAGTTTCTGGGTTTTTTTTTTGTTCTCCCTCATTATTTTTGTTTTCTTTTATTTATAAATTTTCAAATTCAGTAAACGTAAGCGTTTTAGTGCCTTTATTGACATGCTTAGGGTGAAATGATTTAAAAAAGAAAGTTTTTCTATTATTTTGAGTAACAAATAATTTGCATTTTGAAGAAACAATTGTAATGGCAAACAAACTGCTTAACTTAAATATTAGTTTTAGAGTACATTAACATACCGTATGTTTGTACGGCTGTGACAACATACACAGTAGATTATACATACATTCCTAAACTTTATTAATGGAGAGAAAGAAAGTGCATTTACTTCATAATAATCCTCTGAGAGGCGGTAACGCTATGGAGACATCTAGAAATATATGCCGTATTTAATGGCCGAGAGGTCAAAACTGGTTGCCGAGTTCTGTTGAAACAGCGTTAGTAGATATACACAGTAAGGGTTGTTTAATTTTCTTTTATAATAATCATATCGCCCCAAGCAAGGCATTTTACTGCCACTCTTTTTTAGGGGGTTACATAGGAGGAAAGATATGAGAAAGAGTAACAGGTTATAGGGGGTGTCAGGAAGTGGGTAAGAGAAGGATGAGAATACTGATGAGAGTGGAGTGGGCGGAGAAAAGAGCATGAGAAAGAGAGAGAGAGAGAGAGCATTCAGGTTAGTGAGTTAGGAGATGACTATTGACTTTACATTTAAATTCTTGGAGATTGTAGATGTCGGGAAAGCAAATAAATGGAAGGGAATTCCACAGGTGGGAAGTTCGAGAAATGAAGCTGCTAGAGCAGAATTTGCGTTTACACTTTATTGGTTTCACTGTAAAAGGGTGGGACCTATTTGCTAATCTTGTTGCTAGATTAAATTTATATATAGGGGCACCATTGAGCTATGTTCATCGGAGCAGAAGCAGTGAAAGTATTTGTAGAAGAGACACAGCGAAGCCACATTGCACCGGTGAGAAACTAACTGTATCTGAACTACGAAGTCTGGATCTATTATATTACAGATTCTCCGTTGGATTTTGTCAAGGACACCTAGGTGGATAGCAGGAGCACCCGACCAGATATGGCAGCAGTATTCAATGCACGGGCAGATGGTAGATTTATATATGTGCAGGATTTTTTCAGACGGAAAAAAAACTTCCTGGCCCTACACATACAACCAACTTTCTTAGTAGCGGACTTAGCTAAGAATTCTATGTAATCATTCCACTTGAAGTCTATTGTGAGAGTTAAGCTGAGGAGGCGCAGTGTTTTTGATTTCAGGGAGACTAGCCTGATCCATACTAATAGTGGGGTAAGAGCGATTGTCTGTGATGGTTAATTGATAGCAGTTTCGTTTTGGAAGCATTAAAATTCACGAGGGTGTAAATATAAATTCAGTAGTGGGAAGAAATAACATGGTTAAGTAAACGGAAATTAAGAAATGTCAAGAAAAACACAAAGAAAACACTTGAGATAATGACAGAAATTCAGCAAACGAGGTGTTCGGGTTCCATCCGCTCCTAACAAAATGAAAAAAGCAGGTGAATGATAAGCAAATCTGAAAATTTATTTTCAACTCAACTTAAATAAATCATTCGTTTTAATATTTTTCTAGACTTCTGAGGTGAGGTAGTATTCACATTATTTACACTGTTCGGGCTGTTGTCCTCATCTTTATTGCCATGTTTATGATGTTTCGACCATTGTACGTTCTGGCCTTCTTCAGATGCTAGAAATTTTGCACCGAACTTTTTATTTCTATATAAATAAACGGTTCATTTCAGAATTCCTAGCACCTGAAGATGGTCGGCGTGTAAAACGGCCAAGACGTCGTAAACGTGGCACTAATGGTGATGAGAACAGACCGCCTAAATAATGCATTCGTTTTAATATTTCATATTTTAAGTATTATGTTCTACAGAACGATACTGAGAATTCCATAGACGGAGCAAGTAAGCAGTAAGGAAGTGTTTACATAAAATGGCAGCAGGAAGAAAACTTCAACTCAGATTCAGGAAAAGATTGCTGAAATTCTTTGAACACATCATGAAGACGTAGGTTTTAGAAAATGTAAGCCTCACGGAACAAGATGAGGTTATATGAGACAACGGAATGCAGCGAGCCAATTAGATGACGACATTGTGAGAATAATGGTGAAACAGGATGGTGTGGGAACCTTAGCCAAGTGACAAAAACTGCTGAGAAACACAAAGATAGGAAGTTGTGGAGAGCTATAATTTATTATGTCCTGAAGAAAAGCGATACATAGAAGAGATGGGTATTATGTTGGAAATTGTCCTCAGTATACCTTAGTCGGTATCTGAGTCACTATGGAGGATCCCATAAAGACAACTCCCATTAATTATGTAATAGTCGGTAATTATGTGATCGTCACTAACTCTGAAAATATCTCAGATATTTAACATACCTAAAAATGTCCATCACGGCACGCAGAAATCATCAAGCTCACCTAATAAAATCAACCAAGCATTAACCAGCAATATTTAGTTATTAGAGTGGCACGTATAAAATGACAATAGTATGACAACGGTGACATGTATTTGTAGTATCTTCTTTAAATTCGCTGTGAAGTTCAGTGGAGATTAAATCAAATGTTAATGAGAATGACGCTGAGATTTATGCGAGCTGAAGACAGGGGTGATTAGCTAGAATAAGATTTTCCGCTAATTGCTTCTTCGCTCTCACTGTTCCAGTTTGTGACTAATTTTTAAAAAAGTCACTGGTAAAATCAAAATCTGTTCTTATTACTATTTAACCATGGCAGCATGGCGATGTGTTCTTGAAAGAAGCACACACACACACACACACACACACACACACACACACACACACACACACACACATATATATATATATATATATATATATATATATATATATATATATATACACACACACACAAGTCGCTTTCTAAGTAGTTCAAAATCTTTGAAAACCAGATATAATCACCTACGTTAAACATCTTTTTCAGACAAGCAAAGACTTGTATCAGTGTACCCTATTCCCGGTACGAGTTGAAAAGGTTTCAGGAATGTGAGCTATAATTTATGCCACTATCGTGGATATCAAAATCCATAAATCAGAATGCTATTCAACATTTAGCAGATGTGCTGAAACAGAACGTTCTGCCCAAATTCTAGCTTATCATCCTAGCATCAAATTCAGTAAGGGGCATAATAAAGGCATATATATATATATATATATATATATATATATATATATATATATATACACTAGCGGCCAAAATATAAGGAACGGAAACAACAAAGACATAAATATGTGTATTACTTAAAAAGTAACACATGATTAGCCATGAAATTTTTACCGAATCAAGATTAGGGTGGAATGCATAAAAATTATACTAAGTTACAAAAATTTACATAATAGTTATTTTTTTAATAAAGTTTAAATGGAACAAAGGAAATAAGATACTAGGCAAAAGTTAAGGTCGATGTTAATAATTTGCATAAACTTTTAATTTACATTGTTAAAAACTCGATGGAGCTTTTCAACAACAAAAAAAGTCATTTATCACGAGGATTTTTTTAAACAATATGGCAAAATCTACACGCAAAAGGCTTTCTTTTGAAGAACAAAACTCATTATCGCTATCAAGAAAAAAGTCAATATCCTTCATAATTCTAAAAGTGTCGTTCATCGTGTAATTAGCAGGTATAAAACTGATAAAACGTTAGATGCAAAACCAAAAACCGACAGACTTCCAAGAACATCGCAAAGAGAAGATCGATGAATTGTTAGAATATGTACAAAAAACCGTTTTGAAAATGCTACATAAAATTGCCAGTAAATTTAATGAAGACAGATAATAAGATCTCAAGGAAAACGGTTGCTCGCAGGTTAAAAAAAAAAGCAAGATTGCATGCTCGTATTCCAGATTCGAAGCTTCTCATTTCAAACGAAACTAAAGGGCACGCATGGAGTATGCAAGAGAGCATGTTGTTTGGACCTGACGCACAATGGGATGCAGTCAATTTCAGTGACGAGTCCAAGTTTACTATATTTCGCTCTGAGGGCAAAACTTACGTACGCCGTAGAACAGGTGAAAGACTGTCTTCTCAATGTGTCAAGAAAACGGTTAGGTTTGTTGGTGACAGTGTGAAGGTGTGGGGGATTATTTCATCTGCAGGAGTTGACACTATCATCCGCGTACATAGCAATATCAATGCTGAGATTTACAAAAGGCTTCTTCAGCAGCATGTTGTATCAAGATTACACCATAATCTCTCGGCCAATATTGCACAATAACATGTGCTTCAAATAAATGGTTCGGATGTCCAGTTTCGGTGCTCTCTTCCCAATGCTAGTCTCTTCCTCTAATAAGCTGGCCGAAGCCAAAGCTTCCTGAATGCCTTGTAATGTTTTGCAAAGTAATGATAACAAAAGTATCATTCTATTTTCATTTAGTATTATCCACTTGGTATTAAATACTAAAAATAGTATGAAATACATAATTTGTTTTTAAAAACTGGAGTGGCCTATTAATTATGGCCGGCAGAGTATATATATATATATCTGTGACATTGAGAACTTTTACACATAAATATAGCATAACATGAAACTATATCACACATTCACACGCACTCACATGCACACATACTCACACACATACGTATGTATATTAATTTATAGTTATTTAGACATTTTATACAGTGTAAAATGTGTATTTATGGAGTAAGTTTACTGAAAATAGAAAAGAGAGTTTGTATAAAGTTTGCGTGTTTGTGTGTGTGTGTAACTTGAAATATGTTTTTGTGGTGACTCTTCCTGTTAGCAATACTTTGAAAACTAAACTAGTAGAATTTACAGAAAAACAATTTCTCCAGATTATCAGACACTTTTCAGTACTACTTTAGCGTGCATTATATCGCATTTGCGTAATATCTGCTGTGAAATGACGTTTCACGTCGTGTCTACATTTCATGATATGAATTTTTTGTTCAGATATGATTAAAAAATAGCTTCTTAATATAAAATGATATTTAACGTACGGCTTGTATTTAATGTTATGAATACTGTTTTTAACGTGCGTTTAACATTATTTACGCATTTGACATAAGTGCTCAACACTGATAAATATGAAATGACATTCAGTGTGTGGATTGTATTTCATGGTATAAATGATTTTTCTTTTTTTAACCGGTATTAAACTTTTTTAAGCATTTGACTTAAAGTGCTCAACACCGATCAATATAAAATGACATTTCGCATGTCGATTTCATTTCATGGAATGATTTTTATTTTTTATTTTTTACAAGTGTTTATCATTTCTTAACCTTTTGACCTGGGTTCTCATGATCGGTCAATATAAACTAATATTTAGCATGTAGATTATGTTTCTGGAAAGAATACCTTTTTATACGTATTTTAATTTTTGACCCGTTGGAATTGAGTGCTCCTGATCGTTAATATAAAATAAATAAGTGAGGAAGATTAAAAAATTGAGGCGTTAATAGTTAGTTTTTCGAGTTACAACTCGTTTATATAATTTGTTTTTTAATCATCTCACCCAAGCAAGGCATTCTACTGCCACTGTTGCGCAGGGGGGTTACATAGAGGAAAGTGGTGAGAAAAAGTGTTTAGTTAAGAAGCGAAATAGACGGATAAGAATACCGAGGATCGGGGTGGAGTAGATGAAAAAAGAGCTTGAGAGAATGGATGCGAGTTAGTGTGATAGGAGATGTCTGTTGACCTTTTCTTTTTTAAAATCATCTCACCCCAAGCAAGACATTCTACTGCCACTGTTGCGCAGGGGGTTACATAGGGGAAAGGGATGATAAAGTGCGGTTAGTTATAGGAAATGTCAGGAGGAGGGTACTAGACGGATGAGAATACCGAGGATGGGGGTGGAGTAAAAGGAAAAAAGAGATTGAGAGAATGGATGTGAGTTAGTGAGATAGGAGACGTCTTTTGACCATACACTTAAATTCCTGGAGATTGTAGCTGTCGGGGAAGCAAGTATATGGAAGGGAATTCCACAGGCGGGAAGCGCGTGAAAAGAAGCTGTTTGAGTAGAAAGTGCGGTTATATTTTATCGGTTTCACTGTAAAAGGGTGGGACCTATTTGCTAATCTAGTAGCACGTGTAAATTCATACCATGGGGAACCGGTGATCTAAGTTTAATGGAGCAGAAGCCGTGAAAGTTATTATAGAAGAGGCACAGGGAAGCTACGTAACGCTGGTGAGATAGCGACTGTAGCCGAGCTTCCAAGTCGGTATCGATCACATTACAGATTCTCCGCTGGATTCTGACAACAACCCCGAGGTGAATAGCAAGGCACCCGACCAGATGTGGCAGCAGTATTCAATGCACGGGAGGATTTGAAGGTAAGAAAAAATGAAGCCGGTTTGCTTGTGGCATTCTTAAAAGATATACGAAGTTCGTATCCTTAATAAATGGAATTAAGTGTAAATTGTTAGTAATAGTGATGTAGCATCTGTGAAATGATGACCATTAATGTACTCGTTAGCTTTTTATAATTTCATTTTTCTGATTATTATGGTTTGTATGATTAAGTGTATGTTGTTCATGATAAATTATTATTCAAAATTATTCGATTTGTGTTTTTCATCCTGCTGGATTAAGTTTTTCAGATTGAGTTCGAATGCGCATTGATGTGTAAATGTGGAGACAGAACGCATGCTAAACTGTAAATGACCTGGTAAATGGAACCCACCTTTCTTAGCTTAGTATATAATCATTGTGTGACTGGTTATGGTTTTTGTCTGGTTTGATCTGATAAAATAGAATTTTATTATAAATTGGAATCTTTATTATATGAAGGAAGCGTTAAAAGTTTCAAAATTGAATGTTAAAGAAATCTCGTGTCAAACTCGCTGTGTAGGTTGCAATTGATGTGCTGGAAAAAAAAAACGTATTTATCTGTTTTTGCATTCATCAGCCCAAGCTTCATCAGGTGTATCTGATTCCATTGCTGTGTCATTCCTTTCTAGATTTCAACAAATGACTGCTAGCAGACGCCAGGAGGTGCCATGCTGTGTTGCTTGATGTAGCATTCAAAATAAAAATAAAAAAAACAAGAAAAAAACTGAAAATGAAATGCTGCCCCGTTTCTTTCATTCATTCATTAATTCATACATTCTTTCTTTCTTTCTTTCTTTTTCTTGATAATTTTTCTTTCTTTCTTTCTTTATTGCTTTCTTCCTTCTGTCTTTATTGCTTTCTTTCTATCTATCTTTCATTCTTGCTTACTTGCTTTTTTCCATTCTTTCTTTCTTTTTTCTTTCTTTCTTGCTTTTTTCTTGCTTTTTTATTTCTTACTTATTTTTGCTATTTTCTTGCTTTCTTTCTTTTTCTTGATATTCTTTCTTTCTGTTTTTATTGCTGTCTTCCTTCTGTCTTTATTGCTTTCTTTATTTCTATTTTTCATTTTCTTGACATTTTTCTTTCTTTCTTGCTTTCTTTATTGCTTGCTTTCTTTCTTTTTCTTGATATTTTTCTTTCTTTCTTTCTTTATTGCTTTCTTTTTGTATTTCTTTTATTCTTTCTTACTTGCTTTTTTCCATTCTTTCTTTCTTTTTTTCTTTCTTTCTTGCTTTCTTTCTTTCTTTTTTCTTTCTTTCTTTCTTTCTCGTTTGCTTGCTTTCTTTCTTGCTTTTTTATTTCTTACTTATTTTTGCTATTTTCTTGCTTTCTTTTTCTTGATAATTTTTCTTTCTTTCTTTCTTTCTTTCTTTCTTTCTTTCTTTATTGCTTTCTTCCTTCTGTCTTTATTGCTTTCTTTCTATCTTTCTTTCATTCTTGCTTACTTGGTTTTTTCCATTCTTTCTTTCTTTTTTCTTTCTTTCTTGCTTTCTTTATTACTTTTTCTTTCTTCCTTTCTTACTTTCTTGCTTGCTTTCTTTCTTTCTTGCTTTTTATTGCTTTCTTTCTGTCTTTCTTTCATTCTTTCTTATTTGCTTTTTCCATTCTTCCTTCCTTTTTTTCTTTCTTTCTTTCTTGCTTTCTTTCTTGCTTTTTTCTTTCTTTCTTTCTTTCCTACTTGCTTGCTTGCTTTCTTTCTTGCTTTTTTTCTTGCTCTCTTTTATCTTTTTTTCTTTCTAGCTTTTTTTCTTTCATTCTTGCTTTCTTTCTTGCTTGCTTTTTCCATTCTTTCTTTCTTTTTTTCTTTCTTTGTGGTTTCTTTCATTCTTTTGCAGACCGTAGATTTTAAGCAATAACGTTTGGGAAAAGTATTAATCCGTCTCTTTCTTCCAGTTATGGGTTAAATAATAATAGAGATTGGGTTCTATAGCCTTGGTCGGCAGCCAGTCTACCGCAGAAAACAATGGAAACCTCCTGCGGAATAACCTGCTAAATATCAGGACAGATTGGGTTCTGTAGCCTTGGCTGGCAACCTGCAGAAAGCAATGGCAACATACTGCGGGATAATATTCTGCCCAGTCAGTCATATCACTTTCGAGACATGATTGCCCAAAGCGTGTATCACTGATGGCACTTAACTGACTGACTGAATATAATAGTTGAAAACATGATTAAGGCTTTTATTGGGTATAAAGTGGGGGATCAGTTTTATATTGTTATGAAGCAATAAAATAATCCCCCAATAATTACTATTTAATAATATAATACATCTCTTTCCCCTCTAGCTATGAGTCAAATTACAGGACAGATTGGGTTCTATAGTCTTCACTGGGAACCAGTCTAGCACAGAAAGCAATGGCAACCTTCTGCGGGATAATCTTCTGCACAGTCAGTCAATTCTCTTTCGAGACATGATCGCCCAAGCGTGTATTGCTGACTGACACTTTCGAAAACATGAAAAATTTATGTTGTTGCTTAAAATCTACGTTCTGCGAAAGACTGAAAGAAAGCAGAAAGAAAGAAAGAAATAATGAAAGAAAGCATAAAGAAAGAAAGAAATGATGAAAGAAACCATAAAGAAAGAAAGAAAGAAAGGATGAAAGAAACCAGAAAGAAAGAAAGAAAGAAAGAAAGAAAGAAAGGACGAAAGAAACTAGAAAGAAAGAAAGAAAGGATGAAAGAAACCATAAAGAAAAAAGAAAGAAAGAAAGGATGAAAGAAACTAGAAAGAAAGAAAGAAAGAAAGAAAGAAAGAAAGGATGAAAGAAACCATAAAAAAAGAAAGAAAGAAAGAAAGGATGAAAGAAACTAGAAAGAAAGAAAGAAAGAAAGAAAGAAAGGGTGAAAAAAAACATAAAGAAAGAAAGAAAGAAAGAAAAAAGAAAGAATGGAAGAAACCACAAAGAAAGAAAGAAAGAAAGAATGAATGAATGAATGAATGAATGAAACCATAAAGAAAGAAAGAAAGAAAGAAACAAATAAACACTGAAAGAAACCACAAAGAAAGAAAGAAAAAAGAAAGTAAGAAAGAAAGAATGAAAGAAACCATAAAGAAAGAAAGAAAGAAAGAATGAAAGAAACCACAAAGAAAGAAAGAACGAATGGAAGAAAGCCAGCAAGCAAGAAAGAAGTACACTGTGACTTCTGAGCATCTCGCTTTCAAGTGACTTGAAGTGAAGCGACTACATTAAATCAAAAGCTGCAGCAACTGCAGGGAAATTTGGATCAATGTAAAAAAAAAAATTGTCATAATCGACGTTGCACATTTCCAAATCTACCATTCATTCGTGCATTGAATAGTATTGCCATATCTGCTGTAGAGCTCCTGTTATTCATATCGTGTATCCTGACAAATTCCGAAAAAGTATATGTAATCGATCCTGACTTGGCATCTTGACTGCAACCACTTTCTTAGGGACGTAGTGTGGCTTCCCTCTGTCCTTTCTACAAATATTTTCATGGCAAATAATCTGACAAGCTTTTTTCATAGACTACATTGATTGAGGATGTGCGTTGTTGTGCAGTGGATATCGACTCAGAACGACAAATCGGGGTGCCGTGTTCGAATTCCAGTTGAATTCATTGCATTCACTTACGCACAAATACCCTTGAGAAAGGTATTAATCAGTCTCTTCTCTCCAGTTATTGGTTAAACAATAGGACAGATTGGGTCCTTTAGCCTTTGTTGGCAACCAGTCTACCACTAGAAAGCAATAGCAACCTACTGCGGGATAATCTTCTGCCCAGTCAGTCATGTCTCTTTCGAGACATGATCGCCCAAAGCCTGTATAACCTATAGCACTTAACTGACATTAATTTAAGCGTGATTGCCATCTAGGTCCCACCCGTTTACTGTTGAAATAACTAAATTGTTGTGGAAATCCGGGAATGGGAACCGCATAAAATAAAGGAACAACAACCAGAATAAGATAGAAAAATAAGTATATTAACGTAAAGGCTACAACTTGAACGCAACGCAGGTTAGTAATCCAGGAATACAGTTAGTACGAAATATATAAAATATTCCCTGGAGTGAAGCCGTAGATGTTTAGTCTGTCCACGTCGGAGCTGACGGGTACTGTGTAACATTATTCTCGCTGACATAAATGCAACAACCACTACTCCAACAGTTTTTTTTCTTTCTGTTACTGTAGAACTCCCGTGAATTTACTTGCTTCTCTGATAGCTACAATCTTCAAAAATATAAATAAAATGTCAATCGCCATCTTCTTGAATCCCATTCCCCTTTTGTGCTTTCGGCAATCCTCTCTGTACGCTTTTCTCTCAATTTCACTCTCTTCAACCCCCTACAAACCATGACACTTCCGGCTTTTCTTAGAGTGAAACGATTTAAAAAAATATGGAAAATATATAATACCAGCTACTTTATAAGAAGTCGAAGTAATAGTAATGATAATATTAACTGATTTCACATGAGGAAGCATTTAATATTCATTGACCAATATATATATATATGTTACGGAAAATCCCGAAGATTAACGAAATGGTTAAACAACAGACATACTGAAATTATTTGTTTGAAAATTATTTTTCATCGATACTCGTATTTGAGCAGATAATCTGATTTTAATAAAACAGTATATTTGTTTGTACCGCCCTGATTATTCATAATAAATTTTTGTTTTATCAAACCTTTATAGGGAAGTCACCAATTGATTTGGCGAATCTTAGACCACTCGACCACGAATTATACTATAGTCTAAACGAAGTCAAAAAAAGCTTGTATAACACAATTTTCTATTTTACGCAAATAAACATATCTGCTCTGAATGTATCGCAATGTAAACAAATGTAAAAAGACAATGTTACGGAAAATCCCGAAGATAAAGGAAATGGTTAAACAACCGACATATTGAAATTATTGTGTTATATACGAAAATTATCGAATATTGTGTTATATAGACTTATAACTAACTGTGCAGAAGATATTCCTGCAGTAGATTGCTATTAATTTTTCTAATATACTGGTTGCCAAACAAGACCATAGAACCCAATCTGTCCTGCTATTTAACCCATAGATGGAGAGAGAAGAAACGGATTAATACCTTTCCCAAGGTTATTTGCGCGTAAATGAATGTAACGAATTCAGCTGAAATTCAAAATCGGCTCTTCGAATTTTTGTTCAGAGCCGATATTCACTGCATAACAACGCATAACTACATTAAATGCACACTGGTGTTAAATTCCAGGAAGATATTCCAATGTGAATACATAATCGAATTTAGTGGTTACCGGAAAAAAAAACTACGAAAATAACAGTATTTACAACGGCCGAAACATCGTACAAAGGTGAGGACAAAAGTCCGAGTAATTTAAATAGGGAAAAATAGTACCTCATCTGAGAAATATAGACAAAACTACAAAAATAAGTTTTATTACTAAACTATATATTGTTAATGGAAGAAAAAGTCTTCGGACAGTATAATTAGTGCATAATTTTTCTTCTTTCCCACTTTTAAATAACACTGATAATATGGTGGGTATGTAGCGTTGCAATAATCTATCTATCTATCTATCTATCTATCTATCTATCTATCTATCTATCTTGAATTTGTAAACGAGTTATTACGCGACCTAGGTTCCTACCATGAGTACTATCTTCAGACGATTTGCAGTAACTCGTTTACAAATTTAAAACATGAAACATTTCTACAATATAATTGTATTGAACACTTTTTAATACAAATGTGCATGGGTCTAATCTTATCCTGACCAGAAACCAAGTAATTAAACTATCTATCTATCTATCTATCTATCTATCTATCTATCTATCTATCTATCTATCTATCTCTATCTCTCTCTCTCTCACTCTCTCTCTCTGTATATATATATATATATATATATATATATATATAGTGTTCCCTCGCTTTTCGTAGTTGATGCGTTCCGAGACTTTCCGCTGAAAGCAAAAGAAAAAAATGCGAAGTACGTACCCAATATATATTTTATTATTAAGATATATTTTAAACATATATAAATCCACCCCATCCTAATATTAACACAACATCTATCTGTATTACCCTTTCCCCGTTTCATGTTTAAACATTTCCGTATTTATGAAAATATACAATAAAATATCTGTTTACACTACAGTAGTAACTGTTGCACACTCGTAAAGTACTGTAGACACGTAATGCACAAATGTTTAAAAAATAAGTTATGTAACCTCTGAGTTCTCACTGGGTGACTCCTGTTCGTCAGCCAATAGTCGTGTACCATCTCTCGTAGATAGAGACTACGCGAGAAAATAGACCCATTGTTTTTACCACCCGCTGAACTACATTCACATTCAGTGCGTATGTTTTTGGGATTTTTTTTTGTAAAATGATGCCGAATGCTTGATAGTTTATGTATTTTATGTTATCTTTTTTGTTGGCTTAACTGTTTGTACAATTTCTGACGAGCAAATAACTAATTTAGTATTAAATACATTAAAATAAATTATTATGGTTTTCGGTTTTCTGCTGATTTTCTACTATTTTTGGTAAATTCCACGATATTAGATGATGCATATATTTTTCCAATCCCACGATACAGCGAAACTGCGAAACATAAACGGCGAAATGGTGAGGGAACAGTCTCATTCAGTGAAATAAATTAGAGCACTCTAGTTAGTGGGCACGTATAATGAGCGCCCATAGCCCAGGAGTAGAGTCACCGACTGATGCCATTTCGGTCGGGTTTCAATCCTGAGTAAAACCAGCAATCGCAGTCTAACCGCACTGATGTACTGTTATACGGCGAAACAGATCTGTCTACGCGGATGACTATATATATATATATATATATTCATATATTCAATTTTTAAACCAGTTATTCCGCTGCCCAGGTTTCTACCATGGGACCTGAAGAGACCACTCATGTTAGAAAGCTGGGCAGCGGAATAACTCCTTTAAAAATGGAAAAAATTCAAAAGTTCTACAATATAATTGTATCGAACATTTTTTAATACAAATGTGTACGCGTCTAACTCTATTATGTCCAAAAACTAAGTTTAAAACAATCAATCAACATATATATAACGCAGAATACTTGGTATATTAAGTAAATTCCGATAGAAACGAAATCAAAAGAACTCAATGTTAAATTTATTTATTTAATTTAACAGAGTCATATAATTTAGAAATTTTTTTAGGTATTCTAAAATTTCATGGGTAATAAGTACTTCGCCGCTGAATCTTTTTTTGTAGATTACCGTTACAAATGTGTATTCTCGATAGAATATTTTGAAGAATAACTTGTGTATTATTTGGGTCTGACGAGCGACAAGGTCAGCGGCGAAATACGTATTACCCATGAAATTGTAAAATATCTGAATATTTTTTCTAATATATATATATATATATATATATATATATATATATATGTGTGTGTGTGTGTGTGTGTGTGTGTGTGTGTGTGTTTGTGGCAGATTAAATAAATTACAAACATTACGTTTCCTTATTTTATTAAAATCATTTTATACTCACGGTGAATCTTTCGCGTATTACAATCAAAAGATGTCAGAAATGAGCTGTAATTACATGACATTACAACATATGATAGAATTCGATTTTAGATAATTTTGACGTTCTAATGAACGCTAGCAATTTGTAAACTGTCATATTTAAAGCAGAAAAAGTGTACAGTAATTTTAGCAACACAGTTTTCCAGGTATTTTTTTGCCATAACTCACAACCCTGAAGTTGATCTCGGAAAGAGATTGAAAGTACTTGGGTACATTAAGAAATGAATAAAAATGACATATGTCTGGGTTACAGCTCATATATGACGTCATTTGATTGTAATACGCAAAATATTATCCGTAAGTATGAACGGATTTTATTAAAAATAAACAAACGTAATGTTTGCAATTTTTTTAATCTGTCATGTTCAAATGAAAATTTGCTGCCTAAATACACAAATATATATATATATATATATATATATATATATATATATATATATATATATATATATGTTGTTATATTTAGATGATGGTATTTGCCCATAACGCAATTCTCCAGCCCGGATCGAGACCAAAAGCGATTACGAGGTAGATAGCGAAGCATTCTCCATCCTCCAATCTCTATACAACAGGCAGTATGTGGAAAGTCATTCGCTGCCCTCTCACTACTTACACGGAAAGTGTTCGGTTAAAAAGAAAATGTCAATACAATACTGCATTGCAATGACACGCCATACCACTTATTAGTAGGAAACCACCAATAATCCTTCCGTATTCCAAGGGGAAATAGCAAGTTCCACTTCAACAGTTTCTTTCTGTTAACAACTACTCTGTGGAAACTCCCAAGATGATGTTTCCAGATATTTAAATGTTAACCTGCTGAAGGCTAGAGTTAACAGGTATTTTTCATTCTTGTTCACACGTCTTGCCTCGTAACCCTCTCCCTTGAGATTTTAGTAAAGGGTAAACCTAACTATAAATATTGGAACAAACTTAAACATTTAAATAGACACAAATTTTTCTTCTACATTTAATATTCACCCATTGCTTTATCACACGTGATACGTATCTGAGCAATGATACTATATCTCAATCAACAGACTGTCACTTAGATTTTTAAATCTTTCTTCTTTAAAGAATCTCTGAAAAAGCTTGATAAAGTGAAACATGGTACATTGAAGGCACTTTTTCCTACTTGTTCTTTACTTATTCTCTTCATATATATATATATATATATATATATATATAAATGAACAACGATGCAAAAGCAAAAATACGGAAACTAATTAAATTTACTGAAAGCAGTAAAATTTATTTTAAACATGTAATATTTTAAATAATAAAAAAATATCCACTCATCTAAGAAAGATTACTTACGTTGTTATCTGTCTCATTCAAAGACATGATGAAGAAAGAAAAAAAAACGTTTGTCATTTAAACGGTATCACTTTCTCCTAATTTCGAAAAAAATCTCTTAAAACATTTATATCCCAAACGCGAATATAAAATAATTCTCGACATACTGTTAGAAACACAAGATAGGTTATGTAAACATAGATTTTAGTCAATTCCACCGGCAACAGAATTAATAATCCATAAAAAAGTAAAACAAATATGCAAATTAGGATACCTATGATCTGTTTGTAATCGGTACTGTGTCTGGTATATAACGTTCTGTTTTGGAACTCTTATGCGTGAGGTCCGACTCCGTTGGTGTACTTCTTATATCTCCCTTAATTGCATGTATTCATAGCCGATGAATTACTAACAAAAGCATTTCATTAGTAATACATGGGTATACGCATTGTAGTGTGGACACTGCGGAACATTTGACCTCTTTTTAATGAACAAAACCTCTTAAAATCTTACGTACACATTAGCAGATAAATCGAAAGCTCACCTCACGTTGAAACGAACATTACCAAACACACGTACAGAAAGAATTACTAAAGCAACTGAGTGGAGAAGTAGTCTTCGTAATATAGTGATCAATTGATGTGTTCTGTTTTGCGCATGTGTAATGCTTTCTTCTGTAGTAGTTTTATCCTCTATCGATTTTAATTTCTGACTAAAGAATGGCATTCGTAGTATTCTTGTGGTATTTTAACTTGTAGATAAAGCGTCAATTAGTATATTATTGTTTAAAAAATATTTATAGCTAATTATATCAGGAATGTAATATTTTGTACTTTATTTGTTAATAAGCATTGTTTATATAGCGCCAGTCATGCAGATATTTTCTAATGTAGTGAGTTCTAATAATAATAGGTATCACGCGTTTTGTTTAGTAATTAAAGTATCATGGATAAAATCATTGATTTTTACACAATAAACATTGACAATGATTGAAGATAGTTAAAATAATAGCGGTGTCAAAGGAAAACCATTATTTTCATATTAATATTTTTGGCAAACATTTTTTAAATGCGCCATATCATGAGTATTCATCACGGTAACTGAATGCGTGGTCATCAGCAAAAAGAGCAAACCAAAATGATAAATAAAGGTGGGGGATACTAGAATCAAGCAAGTACAAAAATTTAAATACATAGGAAGTGTTCTAACAGGAGAGGGAAAGTGCTATGCAGAGATGCGAAGGTGAATTAGCATGGCGAAGGACACGTTCCAGAAGCTGAGTAAAGTACAAAGACACAGAAAAAATTCACTAGAATGTAGCGTAAGTATGGGTTGCGTCAAAACTTGAAGAAACAAAGAAGAGTGTGCTAGATTGCTATGTGATGTCAGTTCTTCAATACGGCATTGAATACTGGACAATATCATCGAAGATTAGAAAAAATTTGAAGCAGCGGAAATGTGGTTCTACAGAAGGATGCTGCGGATATCATGGATCGAACGTGTGAGCAATAATGAGGTCTTAGAAATGATGGAAGCAAAAAAGAAATAAATACTCAGCATCAGGCAGAGACAACTGAAGTTCCTGGGACATTCAGTGAGGAGGGAGGGCTTGGAGAACCTGATACTGACAGGCCAGATAGAAGGAGAAAAAGACAGAGAAAGGCAGTAGATAACATATTTGATGAGCCTGATGAGGTTGATGACGGAACGGGGTTTGCGAGGTGTAACAGGAGAAAACATAATAAGAGTCACCAGAGACGTGGAAAGCCATGATCACCACGTCAGGACACATAGAAGAAGAAGAAGAAGAAGAAGAAGGTTCGGTTCAAAATATAGGACTGACCAGAGCCTGGCAGCTGATCTCTATTCTCATAGCTCACTAAGAAAAACCTAGATTGTTTCATTCTATATCTGCCCCAATCACCACAAAAAAATCTGCTAATGTTTCATCACCACTGAGCAAATTCTAAAATTGTTAAAAAATAATAATCCAAATGTTGGAGAATTTTTGTCTTTATTTTCACATGATATTAAATCCAAAATTCGATGTTTAGAACGGCTCTTGGTTAAACATAATAGACATTCATTGTCTCTTATATTTAACAGTATATGTTTAGAAAATATATATACATCTATATATATATATATATATATATATATATATATATATATATATATTTAAAGATGTTTTGGAAGGTACAGATCTTGATAATATATGTGAAATTGTAAAGCTGTATACTATTAAGCATGTTAAAACCCGTTGCTTCGTTTTTAACATGCCTAATAGTATTCAGCTATACACTTATATATATACTAATTCACTCTTTTTATATTCCTATCTGTTATTAAACAATATTAAAATACACTGACGGAACTTGCAGTAATTTAATATTTGTATCTATTTTATTTTATTTTCTCTCATTTGTGTGTGTAATCAATTATACATTCTTATAATTTGTTGTTTTTATTAAAGGAAATTACAAAACACACATTTCATTTTATAAAAAAAAATGAAAAACGGAATGTATAAATTTATATGCTAAATTAAACAACAACAACTGTTTCTTTCTTTAGATCTTAAATATTTAATTATATTTCAACATTTTAACTCTATTATTATGAATTAAAAACTAGTATACATGCAGGATTTCTATCTGAAAGCTTCCGTAAGACATTTAGTTCAGACCAGGTTTCATGAATTTATTGAATCAAAACTCGTTTTGAAATCATAATCATCAGGGTGAGTGCACCTCGATGTGGTGTAATGGTTAGAAAGCGTGTCTTATTAGAATCTTTACAGTTGAATTGTGTGTTCGATCCTCGTTGCATATCATATATGTTTGGCCTTTTGCCACATCTAAGTTGTGCTTAGAAAATCACCATAATCGACATGGATTTCTGGATAATCTTTCATTTATTATAAAGATTTTAAAAAATGTCGTGTTTTGTTGCAAAAATAGATATGCTTTACTGAATTTATTTATGGCAGGATAAGCACAGGTGAAACACCAAATATATTTTTGTAAGATGAATTGTATAGCTTTTCATCATGTACACTTAGCTCATAACTGTAAAGCAGATTGTATGATGTCTACAATTGTATCCAGGGAGTAACTTTCAATGTCACTTGGAGCCATTGTCTGATCAATGAGCGATTACATGGAAACCTAAATCCAGTCTCAGAGATCTTCAAAGAGCGTAGTCAGTTTCACAATGCACTGCGAGACAGCTAAAATGAAATTGCGAAGTTCTTTCGAGGGAGCCTACACACAAAAAAAAGAGTTAGAAAAAGGACGACAAGCCAAGAGTAGTATCCAGCATAACATCATTTTTTTGGCTTAACGAATATGATGAAAAATAGATTTGAATGATGGTAGAGACTCACGGGAAACAGTGCAAGATGTTTAGTTAGGGTATTGAAAAATATATAACGACAACATGAATACATAAAAAATCACCAGAAAAAAAATCATCGTCATTGTTATTGTCGTCGATATGATCATCATTACCAGTCCTATGATAGGATGTAGTCGTAGCGTGATTAGTGCAGCTGAACACCTGACAAGCTACCTCCTAATGTCTCAGTTACGTGCAAATGTCTATGTGAATGATCTGCTAGTACATTGACTTACGATGTCAGTTCATTTTTACCTCCACCATATTTTCCTAATAAGATTTCTCAATAAATTGGGCCCGGTAGATATAAATACATATACTGACTAAATTATTTACATTCCTCGGGCTGTTGTACTCATCCTTATTACCCTGATTAAGATGTTTTGGCCGTTGCACAATCCGGCCTTCTTCAAGTTTTAGGAATTTCAAACTGAACCCTTTATTTCAATCATTGTAATATATCATTCTCATTTCATGTGCGATGCCACTTCCGGTAGCCATGTAGTTATCTCCCTTTAACCTAACTATCTAAGTTATTTGTTCACTCTTGCTGTAGCCTGGTTTTGAACTCACAACTTTTTGGATCAAATAAATGGAATTAAACATTGGCTATGTTAAATAAAGTGCTTGGTTCGAAATTCCTAGCACTTGAAGAAGGCCGGAAAATACAACGGCCGAAACGGCGTAAACATGGAAATAAAGATAAGAACAACAGTGCAAATAATGTAAATACTACCTCATATTAGAAGTATAAATATTAGAGATCTTTAAAAAAGACTTTTTTCATCTAACGTATGTAAACCGATATTATTCCTATTTTACAAGGTTTAGATTAACTAAATATACCAGTAACTTATCTTTGGCCTTAGCTATGTCTGCCTCAAGAGCCATGCAGTTTTGTTGTTGATGTTTTTCAAAAACGCTGAAAAAAATTCCCGATATTATGTCTTTGTTTTCATTCTAGCTTCCCAGGTTTGGTACTATAGCATTGAAAGTGGTACAAAATGAAAGGTAATAATAATTTGTTGCTTATTTATTAGCTTTTATTAGGTTGCAAATTGAATGCAGTAGCATCAACCTCTGGGAAACTACAATGAAAACACGGACATAATATCCAGAATTTTGCAGCGTTTTTCGAAAAACGTCACAATAAAAATACATGGCTCTTGAGGCAGGCATAGCCAAGGTCCAAGATCAAATTAACTGATATATTTAGTTAATTTAGATCTTGGAGAATGGGAATAATATCCATTTGCATAAGTTTGATGAAAGAGGGTTTTCTTTTTAAAAGGTCTAATAGACATATACGATTTAACTTTTAAAAACACAGTATTTAGTCAAATATAAATAATTTTAAAAAAATTAATTCAAAATATGCCGGACAATCCTTTTCGTAACGGATTTCATAATGTGTATTTCATCATTTCGTATGTGTATATATATATATATATATATATATATATATATATATATATATATATATATATATATTGAGAAGAAAAATCTACACATATGAGGCCAATGCCAGCGCAACCGACGTTTTACCGCGACCAACACAGCCGACGGTTGAGGGAGGGGGGCATTAATTGGTGCTGGGCCTAGCGTACGCGCTTAGATTTCCCTCCATAAACTCAACCCTGTGTCACATCAGGTCTCAGTGGTGAGACGAGGAACATATCTACACGAGAAATGTGTTGTATGAGGATCGTCTAGAACAATAACTGACCTTTGCAAACATTAGTACATGATTGAAAATTCTATACAAATTATTGCGCCGCCTGTAAGATAAAGATTCATAATTAGGAGATTGTTTTCAAGAATTTTAAAGAATTCTTAGAAAAGTTCATGATAACCTCTAGACCATATAAATAACAGGTATAACGCCAACTGTAATGTTAGCGGTATTTTTTGTTGAACAAAACACAGAATTTCATCGTACCAGATGGACAAACAAATACGAAATGGTATTAAATACTAACAATTTGTGTTATAAAAAAAATACTATTCTTTAGTTTCCTCTAGCGCGTACTAATATCAGATTACGATTTACTATTTCCTTATTAAGTTGAGAACTTTTTTTATGTTACCCAATTGAAGTAATCTGTGTTGTTTCTTACACTACACTACACACTACTTAAATCGTTAAATCTTTAACACTTGATATATTAAAAAAGTTAATATTTGTTTTTAGTCTATAACGCCAGTTGGTGCGATCGCAGAAATCGAAATCTTGAATTAGAGAAAGCATTGTATTGTCTTATTTCAATTTTTCCTAAATGCATAATTCCGGTATTTTCTAATTTAAAAAAAAAATAAAGTTTACACTGCACAAGGCCTAAGAGGCAACAGGTATACATAGTAAATAAAATAAGTTGCAATGGAATAAGCATTGACTGAGAGTGGTTTGCTAAAATGTGCGTAGCACGGCAGAACTTAACCCTGACGGTTAGAACTGGTGGAACTAAGGAATATATTTCATGTTCATGTAGTTCCATGGAAAGAACGATAGAGTACCGATAACCTTGAAACGTTTCATCCTTGCTCTAACTTTAATATAGTGGAACCTGTTGTATGCGACCATACGGCAGGTGGACACTCAGTAAAGACTCATGACCTATCCTCCCCACGATCGTATATTTCACTCTCCAGAATGTACATATTTTCGTATTTTACCATGTAATCTGGTAATAAATAAATGAGAACATAAGATGATCTAACTTTGAAAAAATTTATTCAGCATAATTATTTTTTGAACATTAAAAACGTAATTACAACGGTTAACAAAAGAAATAAAAATTATTTATTCTCACTAGTGTAGGCTAAAAAATCAGTTATTGCAGTCTGGAAAACTGCTAACTTAAATTCTCCTTATTTAGAAAGTTAGGACTGTACTGCCATAATGCATTTTTGTTTAAGTGGTCGCTTGACCAGTGATTTTTATTCTTTCATACTAGTCGGTGGTCGCGTTTTGGAAGAGGTCGCACACTGGCGGTCAATTAACACTAGCAAATCATCCGTGCATAGTTATAGCAGATGGTGGAGATGACGGGGGCCGCATACACCAGGTTCCATTGTATTTTCAAAAGTATGAATTTATGGTATAGATTTATGTTTTATTCATAAGAAATAGTAATAACCTGTTTGAATAAAAGAGAAAACTTATAAATATTGTATAACTCATAATTATGTGGTGTCAACCATAGAATCTTTTTCATGACAATCAAATATCATCAGAAGTTGAAACAGAGTTCAGATAAGAACAAGCCCTCGAGTAGACTCCAGTGAAGGTTTAACGATGCTTGCTGCCCTACAATTCAGTGCGATCGGAAATTTAGATGGAATAGTTTGTTTAACACAGGTAATAAAAGTACACACCAATCCCAGATCTCTTCTACTTTCACTAGTCCATATTTTGCAGAGAAGCAAGAACATTAAAAATAACATGATTTCAGGTTATAGTTCTGCAGTCATATCATTAAATTTGTTGGCTGGTTTTGTTTAGCGACATATCAACCTCTATGGGTTATTTAATGTCAAAATCAAAATAATCTGCACACAATGTTATGGCTTCAACTTAACCCCTTTTAACCCAGTGTCCTCAGGTTTCTGAACATTAAATTCATTTACAAATCAAAAGAATTTTTTTCCAACCAGGCAATATTTGGAAGGTAATTTTATTGATAAATCAATATGTCCTCACTACCTATATATAATAATGGATTTTATATAATGATTTATACCCATTTCTTAGAGTTTTTTATGCTGGCTTCAAATGAGTACACTGGGTTAAAATCGGTTAATATATTTTGTATAATTTCAGGTACAGATAAACTTTATTGTTGGTAAATCTATTATAAAATGGTTATTTTGCGTTAAAAATATATAGTTGCTTTCCATAATATACATATGTACTGTTGGTCGTGTTTTAGATAAAATAATGTATTTCTTGTATTTTTACTATAAATGTGTATTTTTATTCTTTCATAACGTTTTGGTTTTGTTTGCAGATTCATTATTTGTTCATAGTTGTGATTCTACCAGGCGCTACCACCGCAGGTTACAGTAAACTTAGGTACAACAGCAATTAAGAGATGGCTACACGCTGATCAAAATCTCCACCCTCCCGATCAGAGACTTTGCTGTCAGGTATAGTTTATCGTCGTACCCATGAAATCTAAGAAACTTCAATGTTTTTAACCCCGGGCAGCTTCCTCGTCGCAGAAAGAGAGAACTCTTAACAAAAATGAGATAGTCCGAAGTTTGTTCGTTTATTTGTTTGGTTAGTCTCATCACGAAACTTGTAATCACATATCTATGAATATAAGGTTCAGGATGCGTCAGGTATTTGAGAACACATTTTAATTTGTGTTTATTTAGCAGAGATGGATTCTGCAATATCCAAATTGAATAGAAACAAAGCAGCTGGTCCAGACGGCATTGTAATAGAGATGCTGATAGACCTGGAAGAATTTGGCAGAGAAAAAATTACAGAAATAATAAATGAAATTAATAATACTGGTATAATGAGCGACAACCTATGCAAATCTATTTTCCTATCACTGATTAAGAAGCCAGGGGCAAAAGCGAGTGCAAAATACACAAAATTATCAGCTTAATGAGTCATATTACAAAACTGATCATTCCTGGGACATGCAATGAGGAAGGAGAGCCAGGAGAACCTGATACTGACAGTGCAGATAGAGGGAAAATTTACAGGAGAAAACAGCGGATAACATATTTAAAGACCCTGTGCAGGTGGATGGCAGAACGGGTGATGAGAAATGTTACAAAGGTACGTGCAAAGCGTGCTAAGAGCCACCAGAGATAGGGAAACGTGGAAAGCCATGTTCGCCTAAGGGACAAGACACATACAAGAAGAACAACAACACGATAACTTTTAACGTATCTAGTAAACATGTTTTAGACAAATACAAAGACATCAACTTACACTACCGGCATGATCTGACTACTAAAACGATTTCTTGCGTTGATAAAATTATGTTCCATTCATCTTGACCGTGAATACCCCAATTGCATGTTTCTGTCTCTTCTTGGTATCGTAAATATACTTGTAGGATTTTCTCCCAAAAATACCCCGGATGTAATGATATATAGCGTTTCAAACAAGTAGATGAGGAAAAAAAACTTGAAGCAGCGGAAATGTGGTTCTATAGAAGGATGCTGCGGATATCATGGACCGAGCATGTGAGCAATGATGAGGTGTTGAAAAGAATGTCAACGAAAAGGAATTTAATAGTGAGACAACTGATGTACCTAGGACATGCAATGAGGAAGGAAGGCTTGGAGAACCTGATATTAACAGGCCAGATAGGGTGGGGAAAATAGACAGAAGAGGGCAGCGGATAGCATTTGTAGGGCCTGATCAGGTGGTTGACGGAACCGGGATTGTGAAGTGTAACAGGAGAAAACATACAAAGAACCACTAGTGATACGGAGACGTGGAAAGCTATGATCTCTTAGGTCCTGAAAGACAGGGCTCATAGAAGAAGAAGATGAAGAAGAAGCGCTAGGTCAAATGTTCAGGATCACGAGCGTAGATATGACTGATCTTTGAGTGGTTATACGGTATACCCAGATAATCCTGGACGAGTCTAGACATCTATTCACAACGTAGGTTGCATGAAAGAATTATATAATTCTTTCATGCAACATACATTTCATTATTGTCTTCAAACATAGAGCTGATTGGCAACAGACTTGAAGCTCAGTAAGGATAATCCTTCTTCAGACTTGGTAAATTGTTACTAAAGAATCATAAATGAAACACTGTACCAAATATCAAGAATCACATCTCTTTAGGAATTTCAACTCCAGTATCAACTGAAATGTGTAGTGTATGCGAATAAAAGAGAAAGCAGAGACATAACCAAAATTTTGACATTCCACACTATTTCATCTTCTTCTATGTGCCCTGTCCTTTCAGGACGTAGGCGATCATGGCTTAGCACGTCTTCCTATTCCTGGTGGCTCTTAGACCGCCTTCTCCGGTTACACGATGCAATCCTTGATCCTTCATCCACCTGATCAGGTTATTCAAATATGTTATCCGTTGCTTTCCCGTCTCTTTTCCCTCTATCTGGTGTGTTCGTATCAGGTTCTCCAAGCCCTCTTTTCACATTGCGTGTCCCAGGAACTTCACTTGTCTCTTCCTGATGCTCAGTATGAATTACCTTTTTCGTTTCTATCCTTTCCAAAACCTCATCATTGCTCACATGATGAATCCATGATATTCGGAGCATCCTTCTGTGGAACCAAATTTCAGTTGCTTTAAGGTTTTCCTACATCTTTGATTATACTGTCCAGAATTCACTGCCATATTGAAGAACTGACATCACATAGAAATCCAGTACTGTTTTCTTTGTTTCTAGCGAAATTGTCCTGTTTCTTAATACATTACTCAACTTCTGGAACGCATCTTCCGCCCTACCAGTTGGCCTTTGGATCTCTGTGTCGCACTTCCCGTTTTCTGTTATTACACTTCCCAGGTAAAAAAACATAAAACACATCAATTATGGAAAAAGTAATGAAAATCGCCGGACTTAAAACTATTTTCCTGAAAATTTATTTTAAAAGAGGTACTGTTGAACCCGTCGGATGCGACTAACCCCACTGCCAACAAAAACTGCTCGCATATGGCAGGTGGTCTCTCACTAAAGGCTCATAGTCATGACGTATTTGTGCCAGTCACGTATATTCCACTCATCAGAATGTACATATTAGAATTTTACCATGTAATCTGGAAATACATAAAAGAAACATAAAAAACATGGCCTAACGTTAAAGAAATTTATTCAGCATAATTCATTTTAAAATTTTAAAAACCGTATTTACAACGGTCAGCAAGAAACCAAAATATTTATTCACATAAATATTTCTTAAGTGGACTTAGAAAAAGTATACGGTTTCAGGTTTTTTCTCAGAAGTGAGTCATAACAAAAGAAAATATGCGATTGTACACTGTAAAAAAATACAAACCTGACAGCGATCGTGGGTGGGCATAGATAAACAGAGAGATAGATATAGATATACCCAGTTAGAAATAGAGTAGATAGATACACAAAAAATAAAGGAACGATAGACATTTGAGAAAGGAACATAATTGTGATTTTCCCAATCCCTGAATTGACCCAAGTCAGTACAAAGACTGCAATAAATCCCTTGAACATGTCAAATGCAATACATGTTGTACAAAACAGCCGATGTTTGACCGTGAGATGAACTCAGGCAATGTACATTTCAACAAGAAATAACAGTTTGATACGACACTACAATAACAAAACAATGAGGTGTCCCTGGCTTAGATCAAATCAAAATGAAATACATTACTCATTTAGTTTCTCTTAATTTAGATGTTCTCAGTGTACGACGAAAGTGAACTTTTTTTAAAAGTGGTCACTTGATCAGTGATTTTCACTTGTCACTGGTCGCATTCTGGAAGTGGTCGCTCACTAAAGGTCAATTAGCATTAGCAAATAGTCAGTGCATAGAAGAACGGTCGTTAACAACAGGTGATTGCCGACCAAGATGGTCGCATACGACAGGTTCCATTCTTCTTTATAAATTTCAACCGAAGCACTGACAGTTCAGTAAATGAACGCTGAATATTTCTTTATTAAGGAAACGGTTAATATTACCAATGCATCTGATGATTTGTATAACAGTCAGTCAGTTAGGTGCCATACGAGATACATGCTTGAGCGATCATGTCTTTTTCGATTCAGGACTGACAAGGTAGAAGATTTTTCCACAGCAGTTTGACATTTCTTTGTGCGGTATACTTGTTGTCAACCAAACCCTATCTGTTTTGCTATTCAACCGATAGCTAGGAAGAAGTAGAAAGTGATTAATACCTTTCCCATGTGTAGTTGGGCATAAGACTCAATTGTATGAAATTTCTCCAAGAGGAAAGCCTCACACTATCAGTCGCGGAGTTGAATACGTATTTCTTTGATCAAACGAATGGAAAATCTCTTCATAATGAGAATTGGATTAACCAACATTTCATTAAACGCAACATATAAATTGTGTGATCTGTTATTTTTGTCAAGCTTTTGTGTCTTTTGTGTCTTTTTCTCTGCGTTTACTTAGCCAACTTAGACGACTGACGTCGATTTAGTGACTAGTAATTTCGTCTATGGCTATTTTTCTACGCACAGTCATTGATGGATACACCTGCTTGGGGACAAACAAGCAAACTATCAGATTCTTCACGCGTGTAATGTATTATTGAAATGCCGTTTCCAGAAAGGAAGGAACAATGCTAAATGGTTGTTTTTCAGGATTTTAGACGAAAGTAAAAGGCCCATTTGTTAGATGCAAAACCAGTGAGAATCGTCTAAAAAGAATATTTATGCCTGACATGATCGACAAAACCGTACTTTTTTTTATTTCATTTTTAGTAAATAATATTTTTACGAAATAACTTATTATCCTTCTAATGCATGTGCCATATCTCTTCAGGGTTTTGAGTGATCATGGCTCTCCACAATTTCTTATACTTTATAGCTATAAGCTGTTGATAATGACCGCCATGATTTATGGATATAGAGTATCTTCGCAGCACGTAATCTGTTCAATGAAACACCGTCAAAGATTAACACTCCCGAATCAGACACTGTCTTGAATCGGATTTGATCTCGAATAATCGGAAAACCATGGCCGCCTTTTATACACGTCGCAGTGAATATTTTGAGATTCCTGATTGGTTAAGCCTTCTATTAGTGAACTATAAAATGAGTTGGCTCATGGGTGTCTCACCTGTATATATGTGTATCCAAAATAAGTCCAACCTAAGCAACATTTGATTCTTGACACTCTATCTTTATCCATACACTGTTAGCGTACAAACTCATTAGTCAAGTTGATCGCTGGTTTTCTTTGCTTCCTTGCTTCCTTCCTTCCTTACTTCCTTCCTTCCATACGTCTTGTGAGCACTAAATTTTCTAAGCCGTTTTTCTCATATTGTTTCCCACGGATTTAAACTGTTCTTTTCTGATTTTGTGTATGAGTGTTTTTCTCGTTTTTACTTAGAAATTGCATTTCTTGTTCCAATCTCTTGAAGAAGACATGCAATCTTAGCCCTCTTTTCTCTCCAATTCCTCTGCGAGCTACGTTTCAAATATGTATTTCGTTTTGCAATGATCAGATTTAAAATATGTATTTTCTCATGAAAATTTCTAAAGTAGATAATATTTTGTAATCAAATCAAGACATTCATTTTGGGGAAGCTACATATGTAATGTTTACATTTCTGTCATATAAGTTCATTGTTGTTAATTACAAAAGAGTGAAACGTTATTTCAGCATAAAGTCAATGGGATTTTAGTTTTGGCGGCAGTCACTTTGTCTTATTAATAACTAGCAGTATAGCCTGGGGTTGCTCGGGTGTAATGAAAGCTTTAAAATGATCCTGGTGCTCAGACTCTTTGGACGTTGGCACAAAAGACTAATAAGCAATAGTTGTTTCCAGTTAAAGCAAAACCGTAGACTGAAAGAAAAATTAATGGATGTAAGTCAAATTTTGATTTCCTGGTATCGATATCAAATAAGCTTTTTCGTCGTAAACTGAATTTTGAAGGTTAAATAAGTCCTCTGAGTAAATGGCATCATGTCTGAGAGTAAGAACTACAATTATATCTATCTATATATATATATATATATATATATATATATATATATATATATATATATTATCGATTCTCTGCACTATTGTAAGAACTGCAATCTTGAAACTTCTGAATATCGTTTCTTATGCCTTTGTCTATGAATGTATCAAATTTGATTAAAATCTGATCACTCCTATAACCCGATTGTTTCGATTATCGATTTTCGATATTTATCGGGGGTACCTCAGCACAAAATCTCACAGGCGCTTATAGTACAACTGTGTAAATTTTCAAGAAAATCGGTTCAGCCGTTTCGGAGTCTATAGGTAACGGACACACACACACACACACGCAGTTTGGGTTCATAATTAACTATTAAGGATACAAGTCTTACTGGGGGGAGATGAGGTTGATTCATAAATTTCCATTGAATATAATGGACTTAATGAACCCTACGGAAATCGTAACTTGGCCTTTCGATAAAAGAACTCCGAGCTATTATCCGTTACACCAACCTAACATTCAAGCTCACAGAACCTGCTATACCCAGAAGGTTACCCATCTAGGTATTGACCAGGCTTATTTTCAATGATCCTACGGTAAACTATGTTTCGAATTTTTCTGGCCTTATCTTAATATTATGTATAAGCACGTATATACTTAAGAAGAGTAAGTAGCAGAAGTTATCCTGGTACACAGGCATTATTTCATTTTATTCATTCAGTCAGTTAATTGTCATACGTGGTCGTTGTGAGTAATCATGTCTCTTTCATTACATGACATGATTTTCTTGCCGGAGTTTGCCATCGCATTCTGTGATAAACCGGTTGCCAACCAAGGCTGTAGAAACCAATCTGTCTCGCTAATCAACCCATGGCTGGAGAAAGAAAAGATAGATTAATACCTTTCCCGAAGATATTTGTTCGTAAGTGAATGAAACGAATTCGACTAGAATTTGAACTCCGCTCTCCGATTTCTCATCCCTTGCCGATATCCATTACACTACAATTCGCATTCATTTCTCTTCTACTCCGTCGTTAAACTGGATAAATTCATTGAAACACACGTAACCAAAAGAAAGAAAACGTTGCTATCGAAAGAAAATTAACCATTTTTTTGATTTATTGAAAAAGATTTAGAAAACTTGTAAGAATTTGATATATCAAAGAAAAAAAAATAACCTGTATTTATTTCTGAGATGTGTAATTTTCAATAATCTTAGAATTATTCCGAACTTTTGTTCTCATCTTTGTTGATATAGATGTTATAATAGACACAACGTTTCTACCAAGTACCTGCTGGTCATCGTCAGGTGTCCATAGATTGGCTGATGTGGATTATCTCGTAGATTAATATCCCAAGAAATTAATTTTTGTCCTTTCATGTTGGAATTTGCTACTCTCACTACGAAGTCCAAAGATCGAACTTATGACCACTAGATGATACTAACACATGTACAACCAACCACTATATCCACGACGCCACCATCCTGAAGGCATTTAGTGGTGTATTTTTGGAGTCTTTTATAGTCAGTATCAGGTGGATTTCGCCAAGTGGATTATATTAGTGGGTTCGTGCCACTTGTCATAATTTGTATTTATAATAATCTTGGAATTATTTCGAACTTTTCTTCTCATCTAAGTTGATGTAGGTTTTTTTTTTTATGATACAGCAATTCGACTAAGTACCCTGTGGTCGGAAGTGCGTTGTGGTGCATTGGATATCGACTGGGAACGAGTTCAAATTCCAGTTGAATTCCTTGCCGTCACTTACGCTCAAATATCCTTTGGGAAAGACATTAATTCGTCTCTCCCATCTAGTTATGGGTTTAATAATAGGACAGACTGGATTCTATAGCCTTGGCTGGCAACCAGTATACTACAGAAAGAAATGGTCACCTACTGCAGGATAATCGTCTGCCTAGTCAGTCATATGTCTCTTTCGAAACATGATGACCCAGGGGTCATCATCAGTTGTCCATATATTGGCTAATCTTGTTGATTATTACGAAATATCCTGTGAAATCAATGATTGTTTTTCATGTTGGTAAAAGGACTACCAAGGATGGAAATCATGACCACTAGATGATACTAACACATTTCTAACCAACTACTATATCCACTATGCCACCGTACCGAAGGACTTTAGTAGTGTATTTTTGGAGCCTTTTATATTCAGTGTCAAATGGATTTTGACAACTGGATTATGTCAGTGGGTTCGTGCCACTTGTCAGATGAGTAGTTTTTAGCAATCTTGGAATTATTTCAAACTTTTGTTCTTGTCCAGATTGATATAGGTTTTATACTAGACACAACGTTTCGACCAAGTACCCTCCGGTCATCATCAGGTGTCCATAGATTGGCTGATCTATAGACATTTATAGATTGGCACGAACCCACTAACATAATCCGGTTGTCAAAATGCATCTGACACTGAATATAAAAGGCTCCAAAATGCACAACTAATGTCTTTCGGGACGGTGGTGTAGTGGATATAGTAGTTGGTTATACGTGCGTTAGTATCATCTAGTGGTCATGAGTTCGATCCTTGGACTTGATAGCGACGAAACAAATTCCAACATGAAAGAACGATAATTGATTTCACAGGATATTTCGCAATAATCAACGAGATAATTCACACCAGCCAATCTCTCGACACCTGATGATGTCTATTTGGTCGAATCGTTGTGTCTGTTATAAACCAAGAAACGAACAAAGTTCAAAACAATTTTAAGATTATTGAAAATAATTTATTAATCGTAATTCTAATGAAATGAGATATAGTTTATTACGCTTGTTCTTATTGGATAAAATATCGATGACACAAGTCCGGGCTACATGACGGCTTAGAACAATTTTAAGTTAACTCAGTGACACATATATTGCTGTAAGTAATTGTATTGGTCAGAAATTATGAAGGCAAATGTTGATATCATCCTGGGCAGGGTCAACTTTATGAATAAATTAAGAGATAGAATTGTAATTCTCTCTATTATGCTTCCGTTGATATATGTACAAAAACATACAAGTAAAAGAAAAACAGTAGAAAGAAAGCGGATGAACGCGGCGAGATTTCGAGGAAAAAAATTTAGGCACCAGAACTATGGATTAAATATGTGAATAACGAAGAATAAAAAAAATCTAAACAAAACGCACACTCATATTTAGAATCAGAAAAAGGCATTTGAATATTATTAAGCATATAATGAGAGAAGATGTTGGGTAAATTTAGCACTTACCGGATCTTTTGGCGGCAAGAGAGACATAGGGAAACAACGAGTGACACTCCTAATGATCTAAATCGATGGTTGAATAACTCTGAGAGTTATTTTGAAAAAATGTTTTAGTAATAGCTGCAAAATATAGGTGTTTGTGGAGAGCAGAGCTCAACCTGATCAAGGCAATAATAATAATAATCATAATACGAAGAAGAAAAAGAAGAAGAAGAAGAAGATATGTCAGTGGTTTTACCTTTCAAATATCGAACGTCTTTTAGGAATTTTATATTGTATTAGTAAGAGGTTTCAGGCTTAAACCTGACAGGACTATTATTAAAATATAAAAGTTACAATGATCTTGGAGAATTACTTTAAAGCATTTTTCAAAGAGAATAATTTGATGACTTCGAATTCAAACTAAAATTCACGTGTTCATCTGATGAACTGAAAAGAGTTAAGCTAATTGCCGACACAGTACCGCCTGGTGGCCTGTATTCAAACAGAGGTAAACACGGTTCATATAATTAGTATCCGATTAATAAAATAAGTATCCGAACACAGGTAACATAACAGAATATGTATAGGTAATATATTACTTAGAAGATTCGCGCAGCACAATCTTCAAATATCAATATCTCTAATTTGAGCCTAAGCTCTTTATGTTATCTTCTACTTTTATAAGAGCCGGATCAGGCCGAGAATGAAATACATATTTTTGCGGGAGTTGATCTAACCTCACATCCCAGTCTCGATAGATGCTGTGGCCAGGAAGAAGGACACGAAGAAGGTATGTTCAACCAGTAAATTGGAATAACTGAACATATATACAAAATAAAGAGTGTTATTAGTCAGCAGATAGAAGTGTTCGTCCGAACTCACACGTTAAACTGCGTCTCGACTTCCACTTCTAGGAAGTTTTGTAGGTTAGTGTTTATGAAGGAGGAACTATTCATTCCAATGGAGATAGGACACCATACCATTGTACCAATAGGATACAAAAGCGCCTACAGCTCCATGTAGGTGGCACATTACTTTCTACTCTCCAATATCTATCTCACAGGCCGTTCAACACTAGGCTCTTAACGAGTTCGTGCCATCTGAAAATCGTCATAAATATTGTACGTTTGTTATACCCTTCTTCAAACTTGCTCATCCATTCATTCCCTCAAGCTCATTAGGTACATTATGAATTGTGTAACTATGTTGCCTTCAATTTTTGTGGGAGTGTCAAATTATGCAAGATCTCTTTTCTCTTTATGTGTCCTAGGAATTTCAACTGTCTCTTCCTGATTATGAATATAGGTGTCTTTTTTGTTTCTGTTTTTTTACAGCTACATCGTTGCTCGCTCCATGGTATTCTCAACATACATCTATAGGACCACGTCTCTGTTACTTCAAGTATCGTCTTCTTTTGTGAAGAGATTATAGAAAACAAATCCGATATTTTTCATCAATTAAAAGACACGAAGTGAAATAGCACACTCGCAAAATCGGATCCAAAAGACTAAAAGCATTTTGGAAAAATCGAATGTAAAATTGCACACTCACCAAATCAGATCCAAAAGACTAAAAGTATTGTGGAAAAACCGAAAGTAAAATTGCACATCCACAAAATCAGATCCAAAAGACTAAAGGCATTTTGGAAAAACCGAAAGTAAAATTGCACACCCGCAAAATTGGATCCAAAAGACGAAAATTATTTATAAAAACCGAAAGTAAAATTGCACACCCACAAAATCAGATCCAAAAGACGAAAATTATTTTATAAAAACCGAAAGTAAAATTGCACACCCGCAAAATCGGATCCAAAAGACGAAAATTATTTTATAAAAACCGAAAGTAAAATTGCACACCCGAAAAACCGGATCGAAAAGATGAAAATTATTTTATACAAACCGAAAGTAAAATTGCACACCCGAAAAATCGGATCCAAAAGACGAAAATTATTTTATAAAAACCGAAAGTAAAATTGCACACCCGCAAAATCAGATCCGAAACACTAAAATATTTTGGAAAAACCGAAAGTAAAATTGCACACCCGCAAAATCGGATCCAAAAGTCAAAAATATTTTGGAAAAACCGGAAGGAAAATTGAACACCCGCAAAATCGGATGCAGAAGACTAAAAGCATTTTAGAAAACCCGAAAGTAAAATTGCACATACGCAAAATAGGATGCAACAGGCTTAAAGCATTTTGGAAAAGCCGAATGTAAAATTGCACACTCGCAAAATCAGATCCAAAAGACGAAAAGCATTTTGGAAAAGCTGAAATTAAAATTGCACACTCGCAAAATCGGATCCAAACCCTAAAAGTATTTTGGAAAAACCGAAAGTAAAATTTCATACACACAAAATCGGATCCAAAAGACTAAAAGTATTTTGGAAAAACTGAAAATTAAATTGCCCACCCGCAAAATCGGATCAAAAAGACTAAAAATATTTTAGAAAAACCGAAAGTAAAATTGCGCACTCGAAAATCGGATCCAAAAGACTAAAAGCATTTTGGAAAAATCGAAAGTAAAATTGCACATCCGAAAAATCGAATCCCAAAGTCTAAAAGTATTTTAGAAAAACCGAAAGTAAAATTGCACACTCGCCAAATGAGATCCAAAAGACTAAAAGCATTTTGGAAAAACCGAAATTAAAATTGCACACCCGCAAAATCGGATCCAAAAGAATAAAAGCATTTTGGAAAAACCGAAAGTAAAATTGCACACTCGCAAAATCGGATCCAAAAGTCAAAAATATTTTGGAAAAGCCGAAAGTAAAATTGCGCACCCGCAAAATCACATCCAAAATACTAAAAGTATTTTGGAAAAACCGAAAGTAAAATTGCACATCCGAAAAATCGAATCCCAAAGTCTAAAAGTATTTTAGAAAAACCGAAAGTAAAATTACACACCCGAAAAATCGGATCCAAAAGACTAAAAGCCTTTTGGTAAAACCGAAAGTGAAATTGAACACCCGGAAACTCGGATCACAAAGAATAAATGTATTTTGGAAATAAACGAAAGTATAAATGCAAACTCACAAAATCGGATCCAAAACACGAAAAGCATTTTGGACAAACCGAAAGTGAAATTGCCCACCCGCTATATCGGATCAAAAATATTAAAAGTATTTAAAAACACCGAAAGTAAAATTGCACACACGCAAAATCGGATCTAAAAGACTAAAAGAATTTTAGAAAGACCGAAAGTAGAATTGCACACCTGGAAAATCGGATCGAAAAGACTAAAAGCATTTTGGAAAAACCGAAAGTAAAATTGCACAGCCGCAAATTTGGATCCAAAGGACTAAATGTATTTTAGAAAAACCGAAATTAAAATTACACACCCCCAAAATCGGATTCAAAAGCCTATAAGTATTTTGTAAAAGCCGAAAGTAAAATTGCAAAATCGGATCCAAAAGATTAAAAGTATTTCGGAAAAATCCAACTAGGAAAGATTTCATAAGCCAGTCTGAAAAGCAAAATTCTGGACCCTGATTGGATAGTAAATGGAAAATTCATATTACCAAGAAGAAAATGCGCTCTGGAGCCGGTCATATGACCAGATTTAACTACTTAAGGACATACTGTGACCCGGTTAAACCAGTACAGTCCAACATGGTAGCGGTTAGCTGACGGGCCTCTTGGCAATATAACAAAAGAAATTTCAATACACGCCACCTGGACTTTGGGCACGTCACAGTTTCATTCTACCTCTTCTCCCAACTTTCTTTCTTTGTTTCCAATCCACGCCGCGAATGAGAGCAACGACAAGAAGACGCGTTAAGTACAATATCTTTATTTGTTTTACTTTCTGTCTCAGTCTGTTGTCGACCAACCACAAAGAGGAAGGAATATTACAATCACAATTCGCTTACTACACACAAAAGAACATAAAACTTTACATTTTACTATTATCAGTATACGGCCCCGAGACATTTAGATATCCACTACTATCAAACCATGAAATCTAAACTTCTGTGGACATTTCAAATACTTACATTTCTCTTTGAACAATTTTAACTACAAAACTGCATGTTTTTCTCAGTGAGCATCTTTCACAAATATGTTATAGTGTTTAGTTAACAAAAATTTACTTATATTTTTATTCTTACAATTTTGTCATTCTGTTAATAAATCATTATTTTAATGTATATACGAAATATTTTATCCTTTCACATTTCAACGTCCAGCCTTCAACCTTCTGATATTTAAATTGTGGGGATTTCAAACGTGTTTGGCACAAGGCCAATTGACCAAGCATCACCGAGGCCCCTACAAGATTCTCCAGCATTGACTGACACAGTTGAGGACAGATATTACGCAACAGTTCAGTGCTCATTTATTTGTTTTTACCGATATTGTACTGTTTTTAGTAATTATTAAATCGCATTCCATCGCTGTGACCTGTAACTTAAAACCAAGGGAAATCTTAAAAGTCAATAAATCTTTCTGCTATGTTAATTTTCATTATCTTACATATCTTTGCAATGTATCTGATAGAGCGTTCTGAAACAAATACATGACTATTTTTATTCAGTCTCATATTTGGGTGATACACTATTTTCGTTCGGTTAATATATGTAAAGATAAAACAATTTTATTATTCGGGTTTTATCTTTATTGAGAAACATATTTATCATTTTTAATCTAATATTGGTGCTATTTCATGCAACTGTTCAATTACTTGAAATAATCGTTCTTGAGAAAATATCTTCTCTAGTTTTTTCTGCAATATAGATTTTTTTCATAAGAATAGCTTTTCTTGCACAAAAATTTCTAAACGACTTTAGTAAATAAAAGTTTTGATTTGAATTTATAAGTTTCTTAAAATAAAAGTGCAATACGTGCTGGAAATATTCTTTATGTTATTCTGCATTATCAGAGACTTTCTTATGAAAGTCAATATTTCATCAATAAAAATGATATTAACTAACAGATACTAATAAATCTTTAATATATTTTTAGGAACAAGATACATTTCTTTCTTCTTCTTCCGTATGCCCTGTCCCTTTAGGACGTGAGTGGTTATTCCTCACCATAACTAACATTTTTAGCTCGGAATAAGGTCTATCTTTTCAATATATCTTCTAGTCCCTGCTCTGCCATACATTTACAAAAGCTTGCTTGGAAGCTTACTCGACTTTGCAATCAGTCATTCGTATATCCAGTAATTTCTGTGAGTGTTAAATTCGCCTCGCTTTCTTTATTCTATTTTTTTTTTATAAGCGTTTCACCCCGAGCAAGGTATGTCAGTGCCACTACTGCTCAGGGGGCTACATAGAGTGGAGAAAGGATGATTAAATATAGGAAATGTCAGAGGGTGGGTGATAGGCGGATAAGGATACCGATAATGAGGGTTGGGTAGATGAGAGTGTTCTGAGAATGATTGGGAGTTAGTGTGCTAGGAGGTCTCTATTGACCCTACATTTAAACACCTGGAGATTGTAGCTGTCGGGAAAGCAGACTTGTGGAAGGGAGTTCCACAGGCGGAAAGCGCGAGAAAAGAAGATGTTGGAGTAGAATTTACGGTTACATCTTATTTGTTTAACTGTAAAAGGGTGGGACCTAGTTGTAAGTGTTCTAGATTATTAAACTGTCTATTTTTGATTCTGAGTAAAATGCTCTTTTTATTTTCTATTTTTATACAAACTGCCTCCTTACTCAAATTGTTAGTTAATGTTATTCGCAACATTCCCCTGGAGAACCACAATTCTGCTGTTTAAATTCTCCTTATTATCTCTGAAGAAATGACATAGCAGTGACTGCTGTATAGATATACTAACGTGACGTAATAATTCAGCAAACCTTTGGGTTTTCATATCAAAATTGAACTGGTTCTTGAATCTTTGTCTAGCCTTTGGGAGGCAACTTTCCTTATTGAAAATATTAATAATAATTTATTTGGCAGAAAATAGATTTTATTTATCGTATATAAAAGACAGCAAACTTTTTATAATGAAAAGTATATCCAAAAGATGGACAACATCAATGGCGTGTAGAAATGAGACGTTCTACATGTGCAACTTCAGATCTCTCATAAAAAAAATCCTGCGCCATGAAGAGAACACTGCAGCGTCGGTACACCGTGACGGCCAAGTACGAGAAATAACAGTCCACTGATGGGAGCATTTCTAATGTACTTCCGTATCTGGGAACGATCCACAGGCAAAAGGGTGCGAAAACAACTTCATCTCCGTTTAAAAGATGTCTGCAGAAGGGACATGAGTCCGGACATCGAGAGGTGGGAAGACGTCGCTAACGATCGATCACAATTAGTACCGAGCGTGGAGGGAAGAAATGAAGGTCTGGCGTGCGAGTGAAACCTGCTCCAAGGAAAGAGAACAACACGGCGAAATAAGCGGGAAACATCTTCACATGCGTTGGCTGCAATCGATATTCTCACGTACGTGTGGGCTTGTACAGAGAAGGCAGATGAGGAACCGCCATCAGCAGCGATGAAAGTTTTTTGGGCCTAGATTAATGTTCACCCAAATATCAAAAAGATATACGCCACATAAATATATATTTCCTAAACATATATATCCCATATAATTAATGAAATCTTAATATTTTGAATGTTAATATAGGAATTTTTGATACTCTCAAAGTTTTGCCAAATTAATTTGAACATGTCCCATATTTCGATTTTAACTCACATTCAGGAAGGTGGGCATTAATAGATTCTGGCAAAAACATGATTATTAAGGCATATCTATCATATCGATTATAATAAATTCGTCGCATATATATATGTCACGGGCTTGGAGAAAGAGACAATAGCGAAGTAGCGTAAGCTCCGTTCATTCTCTTTACTGCCAGTTATAAAAATTTATTACCAGTTATGAAAACTCTTGTGTTCGTTTCTTTAACAGTGGATTATTATATTATTTTTGCAATAATTATGTCGTCCAGTAATGAAGGAAATATATATATATATATATATATATATATTCTTCATTAGTCGATGATTTAATTATATATATATATATATATATATATATATATATATATATCGCCTCAATTATAAGAAATACCTTCGGTCAATCAAGATACATTTCTTTGTTCTTCCGTATACCCTGTCCCTTTAGGACGTGAGTGGTCATTCCTCACCATAACTATCATTTTTAGCTCTGAATAAGGTCTATCTTGTTGGGTGATCATGTCTTGAAAGAGACATGACTGACTGGGCAGATGATTATCCCGCACTAGGTTGCCATTGCTTTCTGCGGTAGACTGGTTGCCAGCCAGGGCTATAGAACCCAATTTTTCCTGTTATTTAACCTATAACTGGAAGGAATAGACAGATTAATACCTTTCCCAAGGTATTTGCGCTTAAGTGAATGCAACGAATTCAAATGGAATTCGAACTCGGCTTCCCGAGTTGTCGTTTTGAGCGGATATCCACTGCGCTGTTTGGGCTGCTGTGTGAGCTGACCTTCGAGTAGTCAAGGTCGTCATGGACAATTTTGTGCACTATCCCAACAAATAGGCTCAAAGTCCTTGCAATGTTATCGACTGTCACCTTTTTGTCAGACTGAATAAAGTCATTGACTGATTCGATCACCTCAGGAGACCTTAATTCTGCAGGCCTCCCAGGCCTGTCTTCATCCTCAACACTGCTGCGTCCTCCTTTAAATAATTTAATCCACTTGTAGACATTTTCGGCTGAAACACATGGCACCATACACAGTTGACATTCCACTATGAATTTTAACTAGTTTGCACCATTCAGCAACCAAAAACTTGATAACTAAGCTCTGTTCAGTTCTGGAGCATGGTTTTTGGTCCGCCATCTTTGTTAATCACCAAAACTCTTAAGGTTTTTTTAAAAATCTGTAAAACATTTTAATGAAAAAGAAGGAAAGGAAAAAATTAAAAAAAGGTAAGATACTATTTATATTTGAAATCCTTATTCCGAAAAATGCACCTAATTTATTGAATGATCCTCGTAGATTTCTTACAATGCAAACAAACACGAAATGCATGTTTATACATTTAGTAACAGGTCCAACATGTTTAACCTCATGGCGCCCTACACTCATCAATAGGAAAAATGACCTCCTCTTCCATGACAACGCAAGGAAGCGTACAGCGACAATAACACATAAAATAATTTTGGGATTCAGTTGCTCTGTTCTACCTAACGCCTAAATTTACGCCTTACTACCGTTTTTACTTTTTCACACTTTAATGGGGAACATTTTCTTGATTGCAACCGGGTCGTCAAAAAGCTATGCTCATTAATGAGCATTTGGCCTTCTGCGCAATGTTAGTCAAAATCTGTTGAAAAGCTGCCTGATAAGCGACACAGTAAATAATGGTCAATATATAATGGAATAAAATGCAGTTATACGCCCTTTATTACTATTATTATTCAGTCGGTTAAATGTCATACATGATACGTGCTTTCGCGATCAGGTCTCTTTTGATTCATGACTGACTAGGTAGATGGTTTCCCGCAATAAGTTTCCATTTCTTTCTGCGGTAGATGAGTTACTAAACAAGGCTATGGGATCCAATCTGTCCTGCTATTCAGCCCATAGCTGACAAGAGAAAAGATTGATTGAAACCTTTCCCAAGGGTATTTTTACGTAAGTGAATGAAAAGGACTTCAACTGGAATTCGAACACGGCTCCTCGAGTTCTCATACCGAGCCGATATTTATTTCACTACATGGCCAAAATTGACAAACAACGTGAAAACCATTTTATAATTTTGAACTCACAAATCTAGAGTCAAGTCCTTCTTTGTTTCGTTTTGTGGATTATGTACGTTTCGTCTTGGGATTATCTATGAAATAACTAACCCAGGAGAAGAGATATATAATTAAATATATTTTTCTTCCTAGGCTAATCCTTCAGGGTTTCAAATCTTAGGTCATCGTCAATAAAAACGTAAACGTCATTATGGAGCTATATGTGATAAGTATAGCTGCCGAACACGATATAATTTTCCCCATTTTTGTGTTAATACTTTTTGTTTTGTTTTGTGGATTATGTACGCCCTCGTCTTTGGATTATATATGAGATAACTAACCTAGGAGAAGATTTAGATAATTAAGTATATTTTTCTTCATCAGCTAAACATTCGGAGTTCAAAATGTTACGTCATCGTCAATAACAACCTAGTATTTATTCTATGTCACTAAGTTTTGTTATATTTACAAATGCGCGATTATCCTTGAAAATGTTTTCATCGCTCTCTTCTTTTACCTAGCTCCTAATTGAATAGCAGAATAGACAGTATCCTGTAGCCTTGGTGAGAAAACAGTCTACAGAAAAAAAGACACGTTAACCACAGCGGGAAAATATTCAAGGCAGTTAGAAATCGAAAGTGTCCTGAAAGTCCAAGCGTGTATCACGTATGACATTTAACTGAATGCATTTGCGTTCGGCTCTGTAGCGAGTTCGGCTTCGTGTATACGTATGTTCGCATTATTGGGTACTCATATCTCTCTCTCTGTATTTTTACGTCGCGGCCTGTGTGCTTTGCTCATATATTGAGCTTTATTTCAAGCGCGCAAGATTTTAGCACATCTATAGGGTTTCAGTGTTATTGACCTAAATAAACTATAGCATTTAACCCTAAACAGTGAACAAGTTCTTATACACCTTAGAGAAATAAGGAATAATTTTCAGGATTTTATTTTACATTGTATTTTTCTTCATTTTTCTGTTGCTAATTCGATCTGGATTATGGCTTTAAGCTGCTACCAACCTTAGCAACCATACAGTAAATACGGCTTAACCCCTTAGAGATATACGAAAATGTCTTATGTTCCTGCGTATTGTTTAATTATATAGCATGAAATGCTAACCAGTTTCTTCTTATTTTTCTTCTACTTGTATGTGCCCTGTCCTTTCAGGACGTGTGCGATCATGGCTTTCCAAGTCTCCCTATCCATGGCGGCTCTTAGCACGCCTTCTCCCTTTACAATATGCAACCCTCGTTCCGTAAGCCACATGAGTAGGTCTTTCAAATATGTTATCCGCTGCTTTCCCCTGCCTTTTCCCCTCTATCTGGCCTGTTAGTATCAGGTTCTCTAAGCCCTCTTTCGTCATTGCATATCCCAGGAACTTTAGCTGTCTCTTCCTGATGCTCAGTATTAATTTCCTATCCATTTCCATCCTTTCTAAAACCTCATCATTGCTCACATGATCAATCCATGATAGCCGCAGCATCCTTCTTTAGAATCGCATTTCAGTTACTTCAATTTTCTTCTTCATCTTTGATGATATTGTCCATCATTCACTGCCACATTGAAGAACTGACATCACATAGCGATCCAGTACTCTCTTCTTTGTTTCTAGCGAAATTGCCCTGTTTCTTAATACTTTACTCAACTTCTGGAATACTTCTTTTGACATGCCAATTCGCCTTCGGATCTCTGTGCCGGACTTTCCCTTTTCTGTTAGAACCCTTACAAGGTATTTAATTTTTTCTACCTGCTTGATTTTAGTATTCCCCACCTCTATTTGGTATTTTGGGCCCATGCAGTCATGACTCTTTCGAGACATAGACGCCCAAAGCGTGTATCACGTCTGATACTTAACTGACTGTCTGACTACACTAGCATCTCGATCGCACCCGTTTACTGTTTAAACAGCTAAATACAACTGCCACTTTTATTCCAACGGTTTTTTTTTTTTTTGCATTTCCGGCCGTGGAAACTCATTGAGTTTATTTGCATTTCGGATAACAGAAATTGTCCCAAAATTAGATGAAATATCAATCGCCATCTTCTGTGTTCTTGAATATAGTCCATCTTTTCTCATTCCTCAGTCGTCTTTATGCTGAATCTTTTCTCTTACCTTCATACCATGTAAACCACAGGGTAATAATAGCATTTCAGCTTTTATTATTCCGTATTTATTTGCATTAACAACAATCAAAATTTCAACACAATATTCAGTTTATTATATGAAAATAAATATAAAGAAAATCTGGAAATCAAACAAAAATTTATTCATGTGAAAAATGGAGAGTACTGATTATAATGAGCGGAACCCGTGGAATTTCCACGGAAGAATAATTATGATTTCCTGGGAAAATTTTAATTTGCCATACTACAAATGACAGTAACGTCTTCAAACATAAAAATATTGGATAATAAAATAACGATAACACAGATTGTGATTTTATTAAAATATCTATAAAAGTAATGTTCATAGAAGCTACCTTATGGTAATCTTATATTATATTAAGCGGCGTAAGCACAGACCGTAACCAAAATACTGTACACTATTTTGTGAGAGATTTTGAAAGAGAATTGTTTTGTTTTACTGGAAAATCATAGCTCTTGTGTCCATTTTAAACAGCCAAGGTCAACATAGTAATGGCCAAGGGTGTAGAGGCCAGAAATTGTGTTATTAGACTGCGGGATACGACAACAAACCAACTTAATTTTACTATATTGTATAGTACACATACATATACACACACAATTACTGCTACAAAAACCAGCTTATGCTGCTACTGCTACGGTAATGCTATAGGCTCTCTCCTCCTACTCTCTTACTCTTTACTACCCTCTTGTATGGGAAAGGCTGAGGAGAGCAGCGTTGATAAAAAGATAAAGGGGAAGGAAAAGCTCATGTAGAGAGTAAGTGTGTTATCTTTCTTTAGCATCGTAACGGGCGGAGGAACTAAGTAACTAACTCACTAAGGAAGGAACAAGCAAAATTATTATATGCTAAATAACTGTGAGTATTTGGACGACAATCCGATCGAATGCTAAATATGCAATACAATTTGGGAACACTTCAAATTGTCATATTTCTGCATTGATACGTTATCATAGAAAACAAAATATCTGACAAGAAAACTGATCTATATCAGCGCAACTGAACAAGTTAATCAGCCGAATACTTCATTTTTACTTCAAATGTATTGTTCTTGAAATCAGATTTTTAACTAATTTCAACTCAACTTTACTTTTTTCTTTAAGTTATTTGCCTTGTTTACTTTAATCAAGACGTCCTGATAGCGCCTTAATAATAGATCTACAGAAAAGTAAAATACTAAATCCCGTTAGCCAATCATTCTGTTGAATGTAAACAAGATAAAGAAACAATTTACTTTTTCTTCATATCTTTTAATTCCACTGATAAATTTTCAACTTTAAACATCTACCGTAAGTCAACAAATAAACGAACTCACATCTTTATAGAAATTATAACAATAAGTTAGAATATGAACCAAATGCAAAAATTTATTTGTATTATATTTCAAAACGATCAAATCTGACGAAGACAAATATACATAATTCTCGAAATATGCTACTAGGTTAGCTAATTCATAGATAATGCCAAGAAGAAGCTGTACATTGTCGAAAAAATAAAAAAAGAAGAGTCCAACCAGAAAAATGAGAACATTATATAAGGTGCGTTGTGGTGCAATTCGAACTTGTGGAGCCGAGTTCGAATTAAACTTGAATTCTTTGCATTCACTTTCGCACAAATACCCTTGGGAAAGGTATTAATCCGTCTCTTCCCTCCAGTTATGCGTCAAATATATGACAGATTGGCAACCAGTCTACCGCACAAAGCAATGGCAACCTACTGCGGGATAATCTTCTGCCAAGTCAGTTATGTCTCTTTTGAGACATGATCGCCTAAGTGTGTATCACGTACGGCACTCATCTGACTGATATGTAGGGCACAAGAAATAACGTCTATATATAAGTCAGTCAGTTAAGTGCCATACGTGTTACACGCTTTAGGCGATCATTTCTCGAATGAGATATTACCCAATTAATATTATTACCCAGTTATTATTATTATTGTGCTTACCCAATTAATATTATTATCCAATTAATATTGAAGTAATATATTATCCTCAAGTGACATGACTACATCGAATCCATTGCTAAATCCGCTGCTATGAAAGTCGGTTCTCTGTGTAGAGCCCGGAAGTTCTTTCCTTCTGAATCTATCCTGTACATATATAAATCTACCATCCGACCGTGTATTGAATACTGCTGCCACATCTGGTCGGGTGCCCCTGCTATTCTCCTCGGGGTTCTTGACAAAATACAACGGAGAATCTGTAATGTGATCGATCCTGTCTTGGCGGACCGGCTGCAACCACTCCCACACTGAATTGAGGTGGCTTCCCTGTGCCTCTTCTACAAGTACTTACACGGCTTCTGCTCCAATGATAAGATGTAACCGGGATTTCTACTCCAACAGCTTCTTTTCTCGCGCTTCCCGCCTGTGGAATTCCCTTTCACATGCCTGCTTCCCAGACGACTACAATTTCCAGGAGTTTAAAGGTAAGGTCAATAGACACCTCCTAACAGACTAACTCGCAACCATTCTCTCAAACACTCTTCTTATGTACCGCCTTACTCGTCTATCACCCTCCTTCTGACATTTCCTATATCCAATCGCTCTATGCAACCCCTGCACAACAGTGGCAGTGGAATGCTTCGCTTGGAGTGAGATGAATAAAAACAAATAGATTATTGAATTTAATTTGATTAAAAAACTTATTTTCAGAATAAAGGATACTTCGTTGATATTATTTCTTTTAATATCTGCATTTCAGAATATTATTTCCGGTTTAATGAATATATTTAACTCTTCTCCCCACTAGGAAATGAATGTGACACAAGATCAAGGTTTAATGAGGTGCGCTCGAACGCGTAAAGAACGAACATGGCACAAAAATATCCCAGTCCCCGCAACCGCCAGTCGCACTGGCCCCGGTGACGAGTACCGGTCCACACTTCTCGTCCAATTGAGTAGCGTGGCCACAGGACACTGTTCCCTGGGACTGGGCATCTCTCAGTATTATTTTTCTCAATTGCATGCCTGTCATCGGACAGAGATACAACAGAGCCGCACTCTGTCTTCGAGGATTGAGACGCAACTGAGAGATGATTTGGATTCTCACCCACCACAAAAGGTGGCCGGTAAATACTTATTTACCCTACTCTCCCACTGGAGCAAGATGTAAACAAGGTCAGTTTTTAACGTGGGTAACTCGGGCGCGAACGCTCAGGACATTGGTCAAACATTACCCAACCTCCGCTTGCGCAATAACTGGCTACCAGACTGGTTTTTATCTGGTCAGAGATAGTCATAGCTGGTCAGACCTAGTCATATGCCACCCACCACAAAAACTGGCATGGAAATATTTAATGAAAAGTTTTGAGTTCGAAACGGAAGGGGATTCATTTTGCCTCGTGTGTAAACAATATACTGTAATCACGATAAAATGTTCTCTAGGGAAGAATAAAGACCTTAGAGAATCTGATGACGTGTTCGAATACTTTTCTAAGTGTTTTTTTTTTTAATCATTTCACCTCGGGCAAGGCGTAAATGCCACTGATGTGCGGGGGGCTACATAACTGAAAGAAAATTAATTAGAGGAGGGAGAAGAGGATTACAAACTAATTAGAAAGAAGCAATAGAAAGATGAAAATGCAGATGTAATGACAGTTGCAAGTAGGGAGAGAAAGGGAAGGATATACGGGGTGGGGGAAGGGCTAGAGTCAAGTGGTTAGTAGATGTGCATTGACATTGCATTTAAATGTCTGGAGAGTGTAGCCGTCAGGAAAGCAAGAATATGGGAGCGAGTTCCGCAGGCGTGAAATGCGAGAGAAGAAGCTGCAGGAGTAGAATTGTCGTCTGCATTTGGCTAACCTAACTGTGAATGGGTGGGACCCAGTTGCCATTCTGGTTGCACGAGTTTCATAAGAAATGAGCTAATTAGGCTTTCAATTACAAAAAAAAATAAATAAATAAATAAAGATTCCTCAACGCTCTTTATCGCTTGTTAGGTTATGTTATCAAACTGAGCTGTGGGTGGGTGAGACTAGTTTGCACTATAGTTAATATTTAAAAAATATCGAATAAATTAAATTGATTTATAAAAACCCGAATCGCTTTTAAAGTCATGAAAGAGGATTTATATTTTAAATATATTTAAACCAGCTATGTTTATATCAGTTTACCATCATCTCTTTTGTGTATCAGAAGAGATTTTAAATTAAAAAAAATATGTAACAAACTTTAAGAAAGGCATTAAAAAGTGAAGCAGGAATAGCGTTAAATTAAAAAATAGTTTATAAAAATTACTAGATAAATATATCAGTACACATTACTACTAGAAAGGAATTGCGAGATTAATCTACAAAAAACTTCCTTAAAATATTCAAATGAAAAATTACGTTACATTACGAAATGTCACCCCCCTCTCTCTCTCCCTCTTTTCTTTTTTCTATCTTTTAATGTGCGCAGAATTTAGAAAAAATGTTTACATTGTTCGCAGGGCTTTCAGTTTTTTTCTATAAAGATATTTAAATACTTTAGTAAAGAATATTAAATAGTATAACATCAATTGACGTATTTCCTGTAAGGGAATAGCAATAAAATGTTCTCAGCCGGAATAATAAAGGAATCGAAAAACAATTTCTATATTGGAGAGCTTGAACCTATTTTAAGAAGCGAAACCTTTACAGCAATTCCCTCGTATTTGTGATATTTACTCATTAAAAAAGAGGGGGGACCTGAGCGCGTAGGCCTAGGTCGTTGTCAAATATTATTATATGCGACAGGTTCAAAACCGGTCTAAACTGGTCTTAAACTGGTCTTATTCGGTCTTATTTTGGTCATTTTGGACCCCAGCCCGAAGGCCGGGGGCCAATGTAATTCCCTCGTGTTTGTTGACATTTAGTCTTCTCCCCAACTTGAGAGAAATATGACACAAGGTCTTTTTTATTGTGGGGAACATGAGCGCTTACATACAGGTCGTGGTCAAATATTACCTATCCAACGCATAAGCGGTGGACAGGTTTAGAACCGGTCTAAACTGGTCTTAAACTGGTCATATTCGGTCTTATTAAGCCCTCGTGTTTGTTTGACAAATTATTGTTGTTCGAAGTCTATAATGTCGTATGTGACGCAAGCCTGGAAATTTCAGATGATTTTAACTTAATTTTATATTAATAAGAACCTTTACTATAAGAGAAGTCACATACGACAAGCTGAGTATGTACTTGGCTCACTTCACTTCAATTCAAGTTGTCCTCTGTTACACCGGCGCGTCAGAATGTGGCCCTCCCAACCACCATATACAGATACCGATTTCATTATGTCATTGGTTGCCCCCGATATATAAAAAAATGTGGTCAAGTTGGTTATACTTATGGTGTAGGACAAGCAAATCAATAGAAAAATAGAAGCCGTTTCTGTCATGGTGCTCTTCTACGAAGAATTGAGCTTTTCTTTTACTATATACTAGCATCATAGCCCGGTCAACGTTGACCTGGCAACTCAGAACATTTTAGTCGTAGGAGAAGATGCCATTTTTTTTTTTTTTTACATATTTTGTTTTTGTTTGGAAAAACACTTTTTTAAAAATATTTCTTTAGTTTCAAAATTACGGGGAAAAATATTCACATTTTTTGTTTACCAAATGACTTTTTAAATCGTCGGAATAAAAATTAAATATAAAGACTCATTTTTTTTAATAAAAAATATTTTAGTAGCGTTTGACACGTGTGATTTGAATTCTGTGACATAATTTAGCAATTATCTTAGATCTTAAATGTTTTACGGAGCAAATGTAAACAATCGACACCATTGGCCAAAAAGTGCAAAAAGATAAAATTGCTGAATTTCAACTCAAAAGGTATATGTCGACTTGGCTTCCCTGTAAATATGTGTCCCTAGAAAGTTTGAATGGCGTAGCTTAGAAAATGTAGGCGTGCATAGGGAACAGTTACACACAGACTCACAGATTGCCTTTTATATATATAGATAATTACCTACTTGACTTCCGTGGGCTGTGAAGTATGGCAGTTAAAGCCAGCTACTAGTCAGGCAATTAGCAGCGTAACTATACCGTTCTCACTTATTTCTATTTACGGATTTACTAACACTTTACTTTGTATCTATGTTCTTGTTATACTGATAAGCTGCTTTTCACATACCTTCGGTTTTCCGTATCTTTTTTCCGACCAAAACGGTCACTACAACTTTGCGGCAAAGTTTCGCCACAACACAACACCACAACAAATTGGCGACGGAGATCCACAACAGTTTCCAAAAATCCCATTGAATCAACGGGTTTTCAAGGTGCCGCGCGCCTCCTCCAGACCGATAACGTCAAGAGTTCACTTCCCTGATAAATCGACCACAGTGAGATTCGAACGAATCAAAAAGCCAAAGTTCTAAATCGCCCATATTATAACTTTTACGTTACACTCAATGGTGTGTAGGGAAGCGTTTTTGCTGTTTTTGCAGGGTTGTTAGCTCTGCATACCATCCCCAAACCTGGAGGAAGGTAATGTTTTAATTGTATCTTAGACGTGACACACAGCCGAAAATAGGGGGCACCCAGTGAGGTACTCACTACTCAGTTATAATTATCCTAGCGAGACGAGCTTGTTAACCATTACACTACGTCGATGTGCCCTAAAGCGCCCATATTAGAGTGGTTTAAGTTCGGGTCAAAATGACGGTACAAGTATAATTCCCTATTGCAGGTCTGATAACGGGATACCGTGGCTAAAACAAATATAAATAAATAAATATATCTGCATAAAGACGACAGTAAACGAGTTATGATAATTGTTCTTGATTTTGAATTTAAGAGAAAATCTTTCATTAATAGCAAAAAAAATCATCGATAATATTTTAACAATATGAATGCTTTTTGCAATCGTTACTTCATATCAGTTAATTTATTTAAAAAAAAATGAACAAAAATAGGAAAAATAACTACAAATAAACTAGAAAATTATTCCCACCCTTTCTTTTATCTCGGAAGAAAAATGTCATTAAAATTGAGATTATGCATGTTTTAAATTCAATATCGTTAGTGTTCAGACCATATCAGGCTTCCACAAATAATTCATATCTTCACACAGATAAACGAATTTCTATTGTCTGTTGCAAAAGAGATTTATTTTACTCGATCAGTGTAAAAATACTTAGCGGTGCATGCTTCGTAATTTCAGCCGATTGAAAGAATTATTGATTGAGATATAATCGCAACAAGTCGCATAATAAAAACAGCCATTACTGATTTTTTTTCTTCCGGCAATAATGATGCTCTTAAGGATATGCGTAAATATGTATAAAGATACGGTGACAGAAATAGACAACCAAACTTCATAAGTATTTAGTGTTATATATATATATATATATATATATATATATATATATAGATAGATAGATAGATATATAGATTGTTATTTAAGGCATAGCAATCTTATATTTAGTTTTAACTCAATGAAAATAGATCAAATAGTTTTTTCAAGTACATTGAAAATAATTTAAGCAACTTTTACGATTTGTAATATAATGATTTAACACGTGTTCGTACAATAAACGCCCATTTCAATATACATACAGAAATACGAAAGAACTGGAATTAAGTACCTATATATACACATTATGTGTGTGTATATATATATATATATATATATATATATATATATATATATATATAGAAAAAGTAAACAACAAGTAGGAAAAAGTGCCTTTAATATAACATGTTTCATTTTATCAATTAAAGAAGAATGATTTAAAATTCTAAGAGACAGTTTGTTGTTTAAGGTATAGTAACCATTACGCGCAAATACCCTTGGGAAAGGTATTAATCCGTCTATTCTTTCCAGTTATGGATTAAATAACAGGATAGATAGATAGATAGATAGATAGATAGATAGATAGATAGATAGATAGATAGATAGATAGATAGATAGATAGATAGGGTTGTATAGCCTTGGTCGGCAACCAATCTACCGCAGAAATTAATGGCAACCTACTGCGGGATAATCTTCTGCCCAGTCAGTCACTCTTTCGAGACATGATCGCCCAAGCGTGTATCACGTATGGCACTTAACTGACTGATTGATCATTGCTCAGATGCGTGTCACGTGTGATAAAGCAATGTCTGAATATTAAATGTAGAAGAGAAATTTGTGACAGTTTAAGTGTTTAAGTGTGTGTGCCAACGAGTAATAAAACTATTAGATGTTTATCTTGAATGTAATATGCGCGAGTGAAAATAATGCATGTCAAGCATATTAAAAGTATAGAAGGATGTGTATATGTCGGTTATGTTAGTATGTGTGAATGACAGTGACGAAATACTTTTCTGTTCAAAATATGTAGCAAGTATTGTATACATTTGTTAAATGATAAAACAATTCCATTTTTAAATAAAATGAGAGTATCAGTTATCTGACAAATGAAACCATACCTCAAACAAAATACTCTTTCTTAGATTTTTAAATAAATTTTTAAAAACTCTGAATAAGCTTGTTGAATAAGAACATTAGATTAAAGACATTATTGTACTTGTTATACATTTTTATTTTTTCTACTTCCGATCCGTTTATTCAACTTATATATATATATATATATATATATATATATATATATATATATATATATATATAGTGTAGTACACTTGGTATGTCATCCGGGTAAATTCCAAAGGAGACGAACTCGGGAGAACTCAATGTTAAATTCATTTATTTAACAGAATAATATTTTATATAACGGATTTTTAATTATTAGTTTGGATTATGCACATTTCGCCGCTCTTGTGTTCTTGGCACGGCTCTTCAGATCCATATATATATATATATATTAAATTAAATTAAATTAAATTTTTTCAAAGATGTTGAATGCACATTTCGACATGAAATCCCTTAATGGGATAACACATCACCTCAGCAACAAATGCTATTCCGAAACTGGAGATAATTTGAAGTAAATTATGTCTATTTTCTCTTTTCAACTCATAGATAGAATTGTAAAAAAATAAAAAATAAAAAAAGCGGAAAAAATGGTATCGTCTGGGTTCACAAAAAGGGGAAGAGGACAATAAAGTAAACTGAACAGACAGCGTGTTGAATTGATATTAGGTTAAGTAAAACGGAAAGGAGGTGGGAGGTAAAAGACATAACGGAAGGCAGGGGAAAAAGAGAAAGAAAGAAAATTTTTTTTCTTATTACAGACGCTAGATACTTTCAAATAAACCTAACTTCCTAAAAACGTTGAAGTAGTAGAAAAAATAACTTTTATTTAAAAAGATATATTTAGGGGAAAAAATAATATTATTTTAAAGGGAATAAAAAGATATGAGATTTAAAATTTAAATTTTAAAATAGGTCATATAATTTAATCTAATTAAAGATACCGCTAGGTATAGATGAGCTAAAAAAATTCCCATATACAAATTATATATATATATATATATATATATATATATATATGTATGTATGTGTGTGTATATATATATATATATATATATATACACACACACATACATACATATATATATATATATATATATATATATACATATACACATGTATACATATATACACACACACACACACACACACACACACACACACACACACACACACACACACACACACACACATTAAAAAACCGAAAATTCCTTCTCTTTTATTTGATTTGCAAATGCCCGTCCTAATATGGGCATGTGGGCGTCTACTGCAAATCAAATAAAAGAAAAGAGATTTTCGGTTTTTTTAATTTGGGTGGGGGTGATATTTCGATGACCCATTGTTGTACCATTTGGATATGAATAGCCCCGCCAAGAACAAAAGAGCGGCGAAATATGTATAATCCAAACTAATAATTAAAAATGCGTTATATAAAATATTATATATATATATATAGTAACTATCGGGTGCTCCTGCTATCCACCTACGAGTTTCTTGACAAAAATAACGGAGAAACATTAATGTGAACGATCCAGAATTGCCAGCTCAGATACAGTCACTTTCTCACCGTCGCAATGTAGCTTCCCTGTGTCTCTTTTACAAATACTTTCACCGCTTCTGCTCCGAAGCACATAGCTCACTGGTGCCCCCTATATATGAATTTACTCGAGCCACAAGGTCCCACCCTTTTACTGTGAAATCAATAAATTGTAAACGTAAATTCTACTCCACCAGCTTCTCTTCTCGCAATTCCCGCCTGTGGAATTCCTTTCCGTTTACTTGCTTCCTCGACAGCTACAATCTCCAACAATTTAAATGTAAAGTCAATAGTCCTTTCCTATCTTACTAGCCTGCATCTTCACTGTCATGCTTCTTTCTCCGTCCACTCCACTCTCATCTGTATTCTCATCCTTCTCTTACTCACCTCCTGACACCCTGAGTAATCTGGCACTCATTCTCATAACTTTTCTCTTGTGTAACCCCCTGCAGTAAACTGCCTTGCTTGGGGCGATATGATTATTTTAAAAAAAATATTAGTATGGGTCTAGTAGGTTCATACGTTCATTTTACACGTCTTACATACACTGTCTACACAATTTCATACCTAGTAGAATATGCACCATATACAAAGACACATGTGATTCATGCATTATGGAGTTTCCCGTACATTTAATAATATTGTTCACCATACACGGCTGATAGACAGTCAGTTAAATGCCATACATGATACACGCTTTGGGCGATCATGTCTCGAAAGATGCATGACTGACTGGGCAGAAGATTATCCCCCAGTAAGTTGCCATTATAGTAGACTGATTATCAGCCAAGGCCATAGAACCCAATCTGTCCTATTATTTAACCCATAACTGGAAGGAATAGACGGATTAATATATTTCTCAAGGGTATTTGTGCGTAAGTGAATGAAATGAATTAAACTGGAATTCGAACTCGGCATCCCGCTGCAGGGACGGGACCGTTTCTATGGCTTCCGCGTTTCACCGACGTCAATAGTTTGGATTTTTTATCTGTGGCGCCACCTAAAACAATTGCGATAAGGATGAGAAATTAATAATACAAAGACACATTATCAGCGTGTCATGAGAGTCTGCTGACCCATTCGACACCGTATGGAAATATATGAAAGTCAAGGATCCGACTGGAGCATGCCTTTGTATGAGCAAGCGGGGACATTTTGAACATTGTTATGAGTTTCTGTTTTAAAGTACAACGATGGCTTCTTGGACATGTGGTTATACCGAGGTTATACCCTGTTTTTGTGTCGGGAAACCACCCCCAAATTTTAAAATCCATATTAGCCACTATAATAAAAAAAAAATGTTGAAACACTAGAAAACGGTCTAAAAAACTATTTAAATTTTTTCTAGGCCGTCAAAATAGATGAAACAATCATAAAACAAAGATTTCGCTGGGTGTTGACCTCAATGTCCACACACACAAACATATATATATATTATAAATTATTATTTAGAACTTGTACAAATTATAATTTACTACAAATTGTACAATTTGTTTCGACATTGAAAGGATAAAAGATTGTCTTTTGAATGTTGAAAGAAAATATATACTTTGTAGCAGATTATAATAATAATTTGTACATGTTTTTAACTATAATTTATAATAAATATTCATAGCTCTATTTTTATATTGAGCACTGTTTTAACCTAATGTTTTGAACGTTACTAATATTTTCTTCGTTCCTTCTTCACTTGGATATATATATATATATATATATATATATATATATATAAGATCATATAACTATGAATTAAAAGTACATTGCAATACAGAATATTATGCTGTAAATTATTTATTGTATTGAGCACTTTTCATAAAAAAGTAAATGCCAAGGAACTCAAAATCGTAAAACCTTGGAACTTGTTTACCATAATATATATATATATATATATATATATATATATATATATATATATATAAAACGTTTCACTATAAGTTAGACGAGAATGACACTCGACCGCGGGTGGTTACAGGGAGGGAAAGAGATTTTGAGTTCCTTGGCATTTACAGGGAGGGAAAGTGAAAATGAAAGAGAATGAGAATGAAAGGATTGATAACGGGTGGGGAGAACAAAAGGCAATGAGGAAATAACATTCAAGAAGACAGAAGATGATGATGGAAGTTGCATTTAAAATTTTTAAGAATTTTATATTGGAAGCAAGAACTCGGAAAGAAAGTTCCACAGGTGGGAAGTGTGATAAAAGAAAACAATCTTAATATAGAAATGCAATTCGAATTTAGCTAGTTGAACAGTAAGAAGGTGATAGCTAGTTTTCAATCTAGTAACACGCTTATATTCATGTTGTCTGTGCAACAGGAAAAAGGCCATTCTTGAAAATATTTGGAGAACAAACAGAAGAATGCACATCATGTAGAATGACTCCAGACAAGTTTAATTTGAAGTTTAAGTTTTGCTTAACGGCATATCAACCTTTGTAGATTATTTAATGCTAAAAAGACGGTGTTTTAAGGTTGTTTTTTTAATGTTTTTTTAATGTTCGGTTGTAGTGAGAAGGTTGATTTAGTCAGATTTTAATGAAAATTTGTTTTATCCTTTTTTATGTCATCTTTTTTTTTTGTATTTAAAAATGTTTTTCTGAGAATAAACTTTCCTTCAAACATGTGTTATGGTGTTATGGTAATAATTTTTTCTTTAAAAATGTATTGTTGGTAATATTTTTCCATCAAATATGTATATTTTTCTATAAAGGTCTAATTTTACACTTTCATAGTGTTTTGACCCCAGTTTGGGGGTTAACTATTTGCTCATAACTGGTGCCTTAACAGATGGTATCACTTCGGGTCAGAGTACTCATTGACTCAGCAGTAAATCATAAAACAAATATCCACTGTCGGCATCGTGGGTAAGTATATATTAACATCGATATTTCATTCGAAATTATCCCTCTCTCTCTCTCTCTCTCTCTCTCTCTCTATATATATATATATATATATATGTGTGTGTGTGTGTGTGTGTGTGTGTATTTAGGCTGGAAAGTTACTTTTAAACATATCAGATTAAATAAATTGCAAACCCTATGTTTGCTTATTCTTAATCCGTTCATACACACACATAATCTTTCGCGTATTACAATCAAAAGATGTTAGAAATTAGTTGTAACGTTGACAGATGCCATTTTTATTCATTTATTAAGTTACCCAAGTACTTTCAACCTCTTTCCGAGATCATTTTCAGGGGTGTGAGTTATGGTAACCAATGTAACCGGAAAACTGTGTTGCTAAAATTTAACGTAGATGTTTTCACCTGCTTTCAATATAATGGTTGATAAATTGCTAAAAAATATATATTTTAACACGTGCATGACCATAACATTACAACATATAAAAAAAGTGAATTTTGGATAATTTTCACCTTTTAATGAACGCTAGCATTTTGTCAACCATTTTAATCAAAGCAGGACAAATGTATGAACGGATTTTATTAAAAATAAGCAAACATTGTTTGTAATTTATTTAATCACACACACACACACACACACACACACACACATATATATATATATATATATAAATATGTGTGTGTGTGTATGTGTTTGTGTTTGTGCGTGTGCGTGTGTGTGTATGCTTGCGTGTGTGTTTGTGCGTGTGTGTTTGTGTAAATGATGGGAATATTTAATGGGCTGTTTTGAGGGTGGGTACGTGTGTGGGTGCTTGTTTGTAGTTGTTCGCAAGTGCTTAATAAGTCCATATAATTTTCCCATATATTATATACATTTACACTCACAGATAAGGATATATATATATATATATATATATATATATATATATATATATATTAGTGTGCGTGTGTATTCATGTGTGTGTTTGTGTTGTGGTCGAGTGATATGACTGTAGTGGGCTGTTTTTGATGGTGGGTGGGAATAGCTGTCTGGGCCTAAAATTAGCATTCGTAACCTTAGCTTGGGGCGACACTTATTGCCAAAGTTCCTTCAGAAGCGAACTTGTGCGTTGGACAAAATTGCTAATCTTTCTCCGTTCTAAGTTCCTGTAAATAAAGCTATCAACTACAGAAGTCACCCTGTAATTTAACCACTCTTCGTCCACTAAAGAATTTGATACAAATAAATATCCACATATTTTTGCACACTTTATACACATATCCACACAAATCTATCTATCTATCTATCTATCTATCTATCTATCTATCTATCTATCTATTATTTTATTAATATCTATCTATCTATTATTTTATTAATATCTATCTATCTATCTATTATTTTATTAATATCTATCTATCTATTATTTTATTAATATCTATCTATCTATTATTTTATTAATATCTATCTATCTATCTATCTATCTATCTATCTATCTATCTATCTATTATTTTATCCTTTATTATGCGGTCCAATAGAGTGTCATAGTGGTTAGAATATTTGTTGAGTCAACATTCGACAAAAAGGAATGACTACTTGCATTAAAAATGAGTATTTTATTTTAATCGTATCACCCCGAGCAAGGCGTAAGGCCACTGATGTGCAGAAGCTACAAAAGAGTAAACAGCTTAGGGGGCTACATAGGAGTAAAAAGGTTCGATAGAAGAGAGGAACGAAAAACACAAACCAGTTAGAAAGAAGCAAGAGAAGGATGGGGATACAGGTGTGATGACAGTTGCAAAGGTGGAGAGAAATGAAAGGATATACAGGGTGGTGATGAAAGAACTAGAGTCAAGTGGTTAAGAGTTGAGCATTGACTTTGCATTTAAATGCCTGTAGGTTGTAGCCGTCAGGAAAGCAAGAATATGAAAGCGAGTTCCACAAGCGGGAAGTGCGATAAATGAAGCTGCAGGAGTAGAATTGTTGTCTGCATTTGGTTGATCTGTGAATGAATCTTTCATTCCGTGAAACTTTTGGATTGTTATTTTGGCACTAGAGGCAAGTATATATATATATATATGAAGATAGATATTTACATTAAAATATACTTTTAAGACATAAAAAATGATACTTGTAGAAAATATTTATATACAATTTACTGTTCGGCTTAATTTCAAAAAGGTCCCTGTCCTACTTCCTTAAAAATACCTCTTGTCTACGTTGCTCCTACTGATTTTTTGGACAATTTGAACTCGCAAATATAATGGCATTAAATATTTATGAACGAATAACTTATCTTAACAACTTATTAATCTGTCTTTAAGGTACTGTGTGAGGATGCGTAGTCAACTTACCAACACACACGCATATATATATATTTGTCGGATTCCCATTAGACGATTACTATTATGAGTCTTCGACATTTTTTTGTCAATTGTCTTATAATCAATTACCTTCCTGTGGCGTCTTTAGCGGTTTTTGTGCTAAAATATTCATGATATATATGAGAATGTTTCACGAGACAAAATCGTACGATAATGTAATTAGTCAACAGATGCGCGGAACCACAAAGCAAAACAAAAAAAAAACGCGCTTTGGCGGAAATATGTGTCAGTCGTTGTGTTAGGATGTTGGCGGGCGTAACTTTCGCGAATTAGAAGTTGCCTGTCAAATTGTCCCGCGACTTGCAGTCGGTATATGAATTAGTCATTAACTAGTACATTGGCAATGTCTGTAAATGCTGACTGAGATGTATATCAATGTTTAGCAAGTGAAGTAAAAGACAGGAAAGCACTCTTTCAGATTTTTTATTATTCAAAAATATGATATAAAACAAGTTTACACTCATTTTGAATTGCATGTCTAGATATTGCAGCGATTTGGCCGTCCGAAGAAAACTTTCAAATGCAAATGACACACTTTAAAAGCAAGAGATGTAGTAGATAGATCTATCTCCCGGTTCACACTCCACCCATGTCTATTGAACAGGTTAAGAGGCTCATCCCTTGTTTCATGTTTAGGATGTGGTTTCCGGCTTTCTCTTTTCCAATCTTCTCACTTTGTTTTTTTTTTCAATTGGAGTAGATAGATCTATCTGTTGCCCGGTTCACACTCCACCCATGTCTATTGAACAGGTTAAGAGGCTCATCCCTTTTTCCCTGTTTAGGATGTGGTTTCCAGCTTTCTCTTTTCCAATCTTCTCACTATTACGTAGCCCCCTGCACATCAGTGGCGTTACCGCCTTGCTCGGGGTGATACGATTAAGAAAAAAAATTACACATTGCGTCTTAAACTTCAAAATTTTTTCTTTGCAGCAGTTCAAAAATTTACATGCATTGCTTTGATTTCAGTTTGTTTTAAGTGAAAATATATTTAATCATATATATATATATATATATATATATATATATATATATATACTAGCGGAAACTGTAGAATTTCCACGGAAGCATAATATGGTTTCCTGGAAAAATTTTACTTTGCCATACTACAAATGATAGTAACGTCTTCAGACATAAAGGTATTGGATAATAAAATAACGATAGCACAGATTGTAATTTTATTAAAATATCTATAAAAGTAATGTCCATAGAAACTACTTTACTGTAATCTTATATTACTAGCGGAACTCGTGGAATTTTCACGGAAGGATAATTATGGTTTCCTGGAAAAAAATTTACTTTGTCATACTACAAATGACAGTAACGTCTTCAGACATAAAGCTATTGGATAACAAAATAACGATAACACAGAGTGTAATTTTATTAAAATATCTTTAAAAGTAACGTCCATAAAAGCTACTTCACTGGAATCTTATATTACTAGCGGAACCCGTGGAATTTCCAGGTAAGGATAATTATGATTTCTTGGAAAGATTTTACTTTCTCATACTACAAATGAGAGTAACGTCTTCAAAAATTAAGGTGCTGGATAATGAAATAACGATAACACAGAATGTAATTTCATTAAAATATCTTTAAAAGTAACGTCCATAGAAGCTACTTTATTGTAATCTTATATTATATTAAGCGGAGTAGGCACAAACCATAAAAAAACATACTGTACGCTATGTTGTGAGATATTTTGAAAGATAATTTTTTTATTACTGAAAAATCATGGCTTCTGTGTCCATTGTAAACAAAAAAGTTCAACTGAGTGTAGAGGCCAGAAATTTTGTTATTAGCTCACGGGATACGACAACAAACATACCTATTTTTACTCTATTGTGCAGTACACACACATACACACACACAATTACTGCTACAACCACCAGCTTAAGCTGCTACTGATACGGTAATGCTATAGGCTCTATCCTCGTACTATCTCCCTTATTACTATCCTTCCGTTTGGCAAAAGTGAGAGAAAGGCTGAGGAGAATAAAAAGATAGAGGGAGAAGAAAATCTCGTGTAGAATGTAAGTGTGTAACGGACGGAGGATCTAAGTAACTACCTAACTAAGGAAGGAACAAGCAGAATTATTATATAGACATAAATTATAATTATTATATAGACATAAATTATAATTATTATATAGACATAAATTATAATTATTATATAGACATAAATTATATAAAATAAGCAAAAAATACTGTTTGTGTACAGAATCTGGCGTGGATACTTCCTTTTTTTCTTTTTTTTGCTCCTCAAGATTTCATTAACTTTCCTCTTCATAATCGCAGAGTAATCTTTGGCGAATATAATTATATACGGGAAAAGGTTATACGAGGGTCATTGAATAAATATGGTAAATTTTTCTGTATGAGGACTTCTAATACAGATAGAAGCTTACATTAGTTTTAATTTTTTTCCTTTACTTTTTTTTTAAAGGGATTTAATTTTTTGGCAGATTGAAAAATACTTTTCAAATAAATAGTTTTCCAAATTAACAAAGATGTCCGACCAAGAAGCATGCTTCTGGATTAAACAGAGATCAGTTTTCAAGTTTTTGTTTGCTGAAGGGTACAAACCAGTTGAAATACATAGGAAAATGTATACTGTGTTATAGTGCCATATATTGTAGCCAACACAATGTCTACAAGTGGGCTAAATTTTTTAAAGAATTATGAAAGTGACGATGAAGTCAAAAGTGCTGTGAGCGATTGACTGAGACATCAGTTCAAAGTTTTTTACGCCGAGGAAATAGGGAAGCTTGTGCACAGATGGGAAAAGTGTGTGACACTGCTGGGAGACTACGCTGAAAATAAAAAAAAATAAGTAAGCTTCTATCTGTATCATAAAAATTTCCCTTATTTATTGAATGATACTCGTATGTAAGCGAAAATCTTAAATACAGAAAATCGGAGTTAAACCAATTCAGTATCTTAGCCTATATAAAATCCACAATGAAAGTGAATTTATTCTCTGGTGTTAATTCGGAATCAAAGTAAATTCATTATTACTTAATGCGCACGGCTTCTGCTTCAGCTCTGACGAACTTATCTCCCTGGTGCCCTGTCTAAATGAATTTACTTACGCTACTAGTTCGGCAATACGTCCAACTCTTTTACAGTTAAAACAGTTAAATGTAACCGCCACTTCTACTTTAATAGTCTTTTTCTCTTACTTCTTTCGTGTGGAACTCCCTTCTGTAAAATTGCATTCCTGATAGCTACACTCTCCAAGGATGTGCATTGTGGTGCAGTGGATATCGGCTCGGAACGAGAAATCGGGGAGTCGAGTTCGAATTTCAGTTGAATTCATTTCATTCACTTCCGCGCAAATACCCTTGGGAAAGGTATTAATCTGTCTCTTCCTTCCAGTTATGGGTTAAGTACCAGGACAGATTGGGTTCTATAGCCTTGGCTGGCAAACAGTCTACCGCAGAAAGCAATGACAACCTACTGCGGGATAATCTTCTGCCAGTCAGTCATGTCTCGAAAGAGACATGATCACCCAACGCGTGTATCACGTATGACACTTAACTGACTGACAATCTCCAAGAGCTTAAGTGCAATGTAAATTGCCAAATTCTATCTCCTTAATTTCCATCTTTCGCATATCATTTCTCCGACACCCTCTGTACTTTGTTTTTTTTTTTTGTTTTCTCGAGCTCCTGTCATGTAACCCCCTGCGCATCTCCGGCAGTAATAACTTGCTTGATTATAAAAAAAAGTTTCATTTCTGGGCAGTAAAACAACTGATTATATTTAAGACAACCAAGATGACCAAACATTCATAAATATTAATTTAAACAAGTTTTTTTTCTCTAATATTATAAATACATAGACACTATCGGCCATAATTATTAGGCCACCCCAGGTTTTTTAAAAGAAATGATGTATTTTATACTATTTTTATGTAGATAATTCTAAATGAAAATAGAATGGCTCTTTTGTTATTATTATTTGCAACATTTTGTAAGGCAAAGAAGCAAAGATGAAATCGTCTGAATCACCATAAATTTTCTTCATTCTTTCATTGATGAAACTACAATATAGGTAATTATTAATTATTTATAAATTCATTTGATGCACATGTTATTGTGCAGTATTAACAAAAGGATCATTCTATTTTCATTTACAATTATTCACTTGGCAATAAATACTAAAAAATAGTATGAAATACGTCATTTTTTAAACGGCTGGTGTGGCCTAATTATTATGACCGATAGTGTAGCTGGTCAAAGTGAACCTGTTAACAATACAGAGTTGATTTCATTCTCCTCAAAACATTTCAATCAGAGACATTGCTGCTGGATGTAGTTTATCGTCTAACCCAGGACGAGCTCAGTTTCGCATCCCAACGTGAACAAAGGAATTTGTAAAGAATGTGATGACGTTTTTATTTATTAATCTGATAAATTTTATTACTTTAATGTTATCAATATTAATTAATTATAATGTTATCCTCTAAAATAACGTTTAACGGGCTGAAAAGGTGACGACTGGCTCATATAATATATACTGGGTGAGATTAAACTATGAATTCCTTCTTTTTCGTGTGTCCCTTCTGGGTGTAGGAGATCATGGACGTCCATTTGTCTCTTCTAACTCATAATATCTTTCCTCTTGGTATCTCTCCCAAACTCCGCACCGCCATCCATTTGCTCATGTTCATCAAATATGTTTTGCACTGCTTCCCCTTGTCTCTTCTATCCGCCCTGTGAGTATAAGATTCTCCAAACTCTCTTTCCTCATTACGTGTCCCAGGAACCTGTGCTGTTTCTTCCTGATGTTAAGCGGTTTCTTTTCATTTGCATCCTCTCCAACACCTCGTCGTTTCTCAAGTACTTGGACCATGGTATCCTCAGTATCCTTCTGTAGAAGCACATTTCTGCTGCCTCGAACCTCTCCTTCTTTGAAGAGATCGTCCAACATTGGCTGAGATACAGGAAGACAGATCTCATAGTCTAGCACTCTTTTCTTTGTTTCCAGTGAGATTATTTGGTCTCTCAGCAAAATACCTGAGTGAATAAAATGTTAAATAATGAAAATTTCAGTCTCGAGTTATCATTTTATCGGCTCACTCGCTTCATTACACTGTATGTGTGAGTGGGTGAGTGTGTGTTTACACAGTTTTTATCGCATAGAAAATAATAACCTTTCTCAATGAAATATTGTCGATACCGAACATCAACTGATATTCAAAAAAAATTTTTAAAATATCTATTTTTTTAAAAATCTTTGCTTTGATATAAATCATCACTTTCATAATGTGATTTTCTATTTCATCAAATTTCACCACTTGACTTTATTTTTATCTGTTGGTTTTCATTTGCTGATTTTCGTGTATTTAGTGCATTTTTTAAAAAATTTGCTTATTTCGTACGTATTTTTTATCTTCGTAAATATATTTGCTTTTAAGGGAATCACACACGAAGGATGTCGTTATTTGCCGATTAAGCAAAATCGAACGGTAGTATTCGTCTGGGTCAATCAGCAATCAAATTTGACGAATTAGTCGAGTATTTTTTATGTCTATGTGTGCGCGTGCGTGTGTGTTTCATGGGAAATTTTTTTTTCTCGATCTCAATCTTTTTCGGATGATTGATAAACAATTACATTTTTTCTTTTTTATTGCTTTTAAATCCTTTTTTTTTTGTTGTTGTTCCTTTTTTAACTATTCTCATCTAAGCCTACGGGTGTGCCAATAGACATTTTATTCGGGACTTTTTATTAGATTTTATTAGATTATTTTATTTATTTGCTTAATGTGACTAGTCTTGTAGAAACTAACTCTTTTTACTGAAACGACAGACATCAAAGGGAAATAGTAGAAAGTGGACGTTTCATTTTTTAAAATAAACGTCGAATAAAATCGTTGTTTTTTATTTTATTTTATTTATTTCTTTGTTCATGTAAAAAATCTGCTTTCTAGCATTCTTTCTTTATTCCAATGTTCTCTATTATAATAAAGAACGTTGTGTATATATATATATATATATATATATATATATATATATATATATATATATATATATATAGGTGCTACTATAGTATGAGGCCCTCCTCAATATAGCGTGAGGTCTACCTCTAGTTTCGACTATCACGTCAGGTCTACCGCAGCATTGAACTATAATAACCAAATTAAAGCTCAGCTGAATTGACGGCAACGTCAGGGAAGGGGGAGGGTAAACCTACTTGCTGCACTTGGGTAGAAGATATATTGAGGTAAACCTCATACTGTTGTAACACACACACACACACACATATTGTAAGGAAGTGACAGAACACGTAGATTATTAAACCCACTGTTCCAGCATTTACTTTTATAAAGAGTGCCCGATACAATGTAGAGCTTTATATTGTAATAGTTGTTACAATGATTTATAAAAGCATAGTATCACTACACAAAAATTCTCGTGTTTCAGAGCACAAGTGCTCTTCCTCGGCTGATTTTTGGAAGTGAATTAAATGGTGGAAACGATTTATTTTGGGGAATGGGTAGACACTTTTTATTTTACTACTATCTGTGAGTGAATAAAATAGAGATACTTTTTAGTGTTGTATGGGATTATTATATTTTATTAATATAATATTCGTTTTTTTATTTTAACTTTAGGAGAGAATTATTTTATGTGAGTTAGGTATCTAATTGGGCCGCATAATACTTCAAATAGGTAAGTAATTTTAACTGTAAGTTGCTTTTTATATTAGAGCACGAGTTATGACTAATGCCTTTGATTAATTAAATTTTAACGAAATATTTTTTCGATGTTTACATAACACTGCTAATTCATCCCTATGGTTCAAAAGTTCACCATTGTTGGGCTACATTAGAAATGTGCTGCTTTTCACTCAGACATAAAGGGCAGATGTCGTTAAACGAGTTACAGAATTCTCCATTTTACTTTGTGTTTCTTATTTGTGTCCTTTTAATATATATATATATATATATATATATATTCCCTCCTGTCACGCTTATGGAAAGAGAGGGAGAGGGAGAATGAGGAAGAGAGAGAGAGAGAATAACGAAGCAGCTCAGTTTCTTTTCTTATATATATATATATATATATATATATATATATATATATATATATATATGTATATATAAAAGTTGTGTATATATGCTTTCCTTACGATTGAGCTCTCTGGAGAAGAACATTTTGAAAACAATAACCACTTCTGCAATTTACGCGTTACTCTTAGCAATAAATTGAGTTCTTCCGTGGACTGCCGTGTGTATACACCGCTTACATATAACTTCCCTTCTCTCATTCTATGGCTTAAGGAGTAGACACTCCGACTGACACTGAAGAAGTCGAGTTTCGATCCGGGCCAGAAGCAAATAAATGTCTAACCATAATGATGAACTGTGATACAGCGAAACAGGCTTGTATATATATTTCTTTATATGACGCACATGGGTGTAGAATTTTCTTATGTCTTAATCTAAAATACTTAAGAATTGCTAATTTAATACATTAATCTTAATAACTAAAATACAAAACATTTCCGGACGTATGCATCAAAATTTTAAATGTATTTTGATGCACCTATATATATATATATATATATATATATATATATATATATATATATATATATATATATTCCATTTATAAAGGAGTTATTACGCAACCTAGATTTCTACCATGAGTGGTATCTTCAGGCGATTTTCAATAAATCAATAAATAAAGTTATTTATATAATATATATAATAAGTTGTTGAAAATCGCTTAAAGGCACCACCCATGGTAGAAACCCAGGTCGCGTAATAACTCCTTTACAAATGGAAAATATTCAAAAGTTCTACAATATAATTGTATTGAACATTTTTAATGCAAATGTGCACTGGTCTAATCTTATTATGACCAGTGCAATTTTGCATTAAACAATATCGCACCTGCTTTCTCAGCTTTCTATTGTTTCTTTCTAACTAGCTTGTACTCCTCACTCTTTTCTAATTAATCTTTTTACATTTATGTAACCTCCTGCACATCAGTAGCGTTTCTGCCTTGCTCGGGGTGAAATGTATATATATATATATATATATATATATATATATAATTATGCATTAATTGTACATTGCGACAGGGAAATTTCTATGTTTCGAGATAAATTCTCTTCATCAAGCAATGTTTACATTTAAACACAAAAAACCTTCAGTTTGCTGTTTATGTGTGTGGGAAGATATAAAATTAATTAATCAGAGGGAAGACCTATTTTGGAATTTGACCGCAAAGAATACATACTATTTTTTCTCTTTTCCCCTCTTTTTTCCCTTTTCTGCCTTTCCTCATTTTTTCTTTTCGGTCAAGATGTCAACCTGTTTTTGACCTAATTTTATCTTTTTCATTATTCACTTATATTTTTTTTTTTCTTCTCACTTAGTTTTATTGTCTTTGATGTGATGTGCCATTTTAGTACCGAGACTGTCCTTTTCGCTTTCTTATCATTTTGGTCTCCTCTCCTAAAGAGGAGATCAAAATGATAAGAAAGGATGTGCGTTGTGGTCCAGTGGATATCGACTCGGAACGAGAATCCGGGGAGCCGAGTTCGAATTTCAGTTGAATCCACTGTATTCACTTACGCGCAAATACCTTTGGGAAAGGTATTAATCCATCTCTTCCTTCCAGTTATGGGTTAAATAGCAGGACAGATTGGGTTCTATAGCCTTGGCGGCAACCAGTCTACCGCAGAAAGCAATGGCAACCTACTGTGGGATAATCTTCTGCCCAGTCAGTCATGTCTCTTTCGAGACATGATCGCCCAAGCGTGTATCGCGTATGGCACTTAACTGACTGACTCCTAAAGAACATGTGAGGGGTGAAGAAAGAGAACTTAATCTTCTTACCATGGCTTTTCTAGTTCCAATTTTTTCAAAATATTTGATTCATAAGTAACATTTTTATTTTCCTAATTTATTCCTGCCATCCTTATCCTATTTTTCTAATATCTATTTAGTTATTGTAAAGATTCTGTGTAAATTTTTTTATATAAACAATTCTATGTACTCATTTCATATATTTTGATATATCGTCAGTTATTATTTTCCTTATATATATATATATATATATATATATATATATATATATATATATATACTATCGGTCATAATTATTACACCACCCTAGTTTTTTTTAAATAAATAATGTATTTCATACTATTTTTAAGTGGATAATTCTAAATGAATTGTTTTTTGTTATTAATTTAAAAACTTTTACAAAGCAAATAAACCAAAGATGAACTCGTCCGAATCTCCCTAAATATTCTTCATTCTTTCACTGGTGAAACTACAATATAGGTAATTATTAAATATTTATAAATTCATTTGATGCACATGTTGTTTTGCAGTATTAACAAAAGATCCATTATAATTTCATTTACAACTATACACTTGGCAATAAATACTAAAAAATAAATTACATAAATCTTTAAAAGCACTGGTGTGACCTAATAATTATAGCCGGTAATATATATATATATATATATATATATATATATATATATATATATATATATATATGTATATATACTAGTAAAACACAGAAAAACAACAATCATAGCCTCAAGGAACATCGGCAATTAACAATCTATTAAAATGAAATTAAAAAAAAGAATTCCCTAAAGCCAAAATTAAGATTAAACATGCAAACTTACATTGATTGTAAAAACTCTGCTTAAATAAAAATAAATAAAAAATATCCACGTCAACTATTATCGGTTCTTCTCAGAAATCCATTAAGATGTAGTCTAACCAACTGATAATTAGAATTTACAACGCTCCAGAATCAAAGACTCACATTAATCACTTTAGAAACACCCCAAATAAACTCCAAAGGTCATAGACTGATTCCCCTATCTCGCTAACACCCACCAAAACACGCGCCACAAAAAATTCCAACTGTCAACGAAATATCACAATATCAATAAACCCCAGCCAACACCCCTAACAAAACTAAATAAATATAAAGGAAAAGGATTTCCAGTACTTTCCACATCGCCTGAAGAGGCATTGGACACCCAATGCCGAAACGAACGTGGCTTCGTCACGATTATATATAGAAAATTATGTACATGTTCTAAAGTATAATTTATAATAAATATTCACAGCTCTATATAGTTATTTATATAGAGCACTGTTTGAAATTAATGTTTCGGACTTTGAAAGAATTCTTCATTCTGTATTCACTCGGATATACATATATATATATATATATATATATATATATATATATATATATGTATATATATATATATATATATATATATACATACAGGGTGTAAACGATAAATTGGCAGTAATTTCAATCCGCAATTTAGGTTTTTAAAGCGGCATTATCAGTCTGAAATGTTAGTTTCTGTACTCTTTAGAGTCTGAAGTCCAGATTAGCCACCTAAAAATACTAACAAAATGAGTGCCAGTGTAGAATTTAACCATAGAATGGTTATTGCTGAATTGTTCCGCGCCGGGCATAAGACATCTGACATTATCAGAGACACTGGCTATGCTCCTAGGACTGTTTATCGTATTGTAGCAAACTTAAGGGAAGGTAAAGACATGCAAAGGAAGGTTCATAGCCCGAGAAGTGATAAAATCCCCACCAAAAGTTTTGAAATGATCCATTGCAGCAAATCCATCACAGTCAATGGTTGACCAGGCGAAAAAGGGAATGTAGCCAAAATGACCATTTCTAATGCAGTACGGAAAGATCTTGGGATGAAGTCATATTGCAGACAATGTCGTAACATTCTTACTGCGAAATCTAAGACCATTCGTAAAGAGAGAAGCCACTTGCTACTCAATCACCCGAAACACCATGGTGGTACCGTTCGCATTTTTGTGGAGAGAAAAAGTTCGTGGTAGACGAAGTCGCCAACTGCAGAAACTCAAGAGTTATCGCCATTGACCCTTCTTGTGTTCCTCCAGTCATGCAGAGTAAACACCCTGTCTCTGTCATGGTGTTTGGAGCTATTGCCAGCGATGGGAAAGTCATGCCCCGTCACTTCATTGAAGTTGGCCTGAAGATCAATATGGCGGAATATCTGAAGATTCTGGAAGAAGTTCTCTTATCCTGGATTAAGAAGAACGATGATCCCAACAAAGTGATATTCATCCTGGACTCTGCACCTGCTCATGGGTCAAAAACAGTGCAGACCTTCTTGAAGAGAGAGTTGCCGTTTTTTGTGCCCTCAAATATCTGGCCCTCTAGTTCGCCAGATTTGAACCCCTGCGACTATTGGTTATGGGGCGATGTTGAGAAAGTCTCTAATGCTCGCCCCCATAACAGTGTGGCCTCACTGAAGACCTCCGTAAGGCGAGCATTCCGCGATATCAAGAAAGAGTTAGCTGTCAAGGCCTGTCGTGCTTTTAGGGCTCGCATTCAGCAAGTTGTGGACGCAGAAGGTGGACGCATAGAATAAAATGTTTGTATTTAATAAAACAGTTAAATAAACATACGCAAATCTTAAATGTCTTTAAATGTCCCTTCTTTATCAAGGTTTAAAGTCTGAGATCTCAAACTGCCAATTTATCGTTTACACCCTGTATACATGCCTACATACATATATATTTCCCCATGCATGTGTGTGTGTTTGTGTCACTAGTTAAGATAAAAAAAACATATAGTAACAAAAGTAACATATAGTAACATATAGTAACAAAAGTAACATATAGTAACATATAGTAACAAAACCTTCATAATATTTTAACTATATGGTATTTCTGTAATACAATTTATAAATATCTCATAATCTGGAGTTTAGAAGATCCGCCAACATGTAAATATCCCCAAGCAATGAAAAATAATTAAATAAATTATGAAGATAAACATCATCGTGTATCAGAACGATATCTTGTTTGGTAGCATAGCGTTTTATCAATTAGAGAAAGAGGAAAGAGGAGCGCTTGTAAAAGAATGTTCTTCAAAATGTTTCGCGTGGATCTTTGCCTCGTAGTAATCAACAGAAGATGGAAAGTGCGACACGGAGATCCGAAGGCGAGTTGGCATGGCAAAGGACGCGTTCCAGAAGATGAACAAAATACTAACACACAGGAAAATCTCAATAGAAACGAAGAAACGAGTGCTAGACTGCTACGTGATATCAGTTCTTCAGTACGGCAGTGAATGCTGGACAATATAATCGAAAATGAGGACAAAACTGGAAGCGGCCGAAATGTGGTTCTACAGAAGGATGCTACGGATATTATGGACTGAGCATACAAGCAACGACGAGGTGTGAGAAAGAATGGCAACAAAAAGGAAACTGATGCTGAGCATCAGGAAGAGACAACTGAAGTTCCTGGGACATGCAATGAGGAAAGAGAGCCTGGAGAACCTGATACTGACTGGTCAGATAGAAGGAAGGAGAGACAGAGGAAGGCAGCGGATTATATATTTGGAGGGTCTGATCAGGTGGATGACGGAACGGGGGTTTCCAGGAGCAACAGGAGCAAACATACTAAGAGCCACAAGGGATAGGGAGACTTGGAGATCCATGATCGCCTACGTCCTGAAGAGACAGGGCACATAGAAGAAGAAGAATCACGCAGGCCGGAGAATGTCAGAAAAACTCTATCGCTTTCCTTTTCGTTCTCTCTGTATCTTACTGCGAATAGTCTTTAAAATTGTTCTACTCTGAAAAAGAAAAACGATCAATTCCGACTATATGAGTCGTGAAATTTAGTCGTGAACACGAGAAAAAACTACTCTCCCAGTAATTATTTAATTCGATTTTCAGCGAGACGGCGTGATATCAACTTTGATATATTGGTCACAGAAAAGTTGTGGAAACTAACTTGACAACGCAACCAATTCGATATATAGCCGAACAACGGCAACCGTTGCCATGTATCCCTTTTAGTTAATACGGCAAACACCAGTATTAAAGATTTCACTGATAAAATCACAGAACTAGAGCCACATACAGACCGAAACCTAATATATTGTCACAAAATCACACGAGTTGATTTTTCTTCTACAAGATTGTAAAATGTGACGAGTGCGTTCGGCACGTTTGATACTGCATGTCATTATTTAGCTGTCCCTCCCAGTAAGGGCAACATATGACACATGGTCAGTTTAAAACTGGGCTTTCCGGACTATATGGCCCGGCCAAAAAATGTCTGTCTATTATTCCCCAGTCGTGCTTCTACCCTTCGGTGGAACCACGACTGGGTTATTGCTCTCTGCTCTGAAGCAGAGAGCGCCCTCTACCCGAAGACAGAGTGCTGACAGTGTCATCGAGCCGTGTAGTGACGACAGTGTCAGTAAAATGCAAATGGCCGCGTTCACTGGTCCGTATTATATAATATGCAAAGGCAGGTAATTCTGTCTCAGCTTGGTTCGCAGGGGCAGACAACTCTGTACACATCTACACAAAGGTCTGGACGGAATGTACACTCCTGATCAAAAATTTAAGACCACTTAAAAATCTTTAAAAAAAAAAAAATTATGGATAGATAAATTTTAAAATTACCAATACTACAATCTAAAAGGTTATGGAAACAAAAAGCTACATTCCAAACATTTTATTTAGAAATTTACATTTTTATAAAATGAGGCGATTTACACATGATCAAAATTATAAGACCAGGGCTATAAATTGTTAGATCTATGGCAATTCTAATGTTTTTAGTTCAGTTAGAGGTTAGCAATCACTGCGTAAAGGTGTTACCATGCCTAAAGCAAGCAAACTTACCAAAGTTGAGCGTTCTCGAATTCTAGAATTCCATAAACAAGATTTGTCACAGCGGGCGATCGCAGCTAAGGTAAATCGCAGTAAAACTGTGGTTTGCAACTTTCTAAAGAACAGTGAGAATTAAGGAAAAGCAAAATCCTCTGCTAGGCCCCAAAAGTCCCGTAACCATCAGACGACACTTAAGACAAAAAGGCAAGGTAAATAAAAAGCGTAAACAAATTCTTCGGCTGCTTTCACGTCACAAGTTGGACCGCTTAAAGTTTGGTTGTGAATACCAAACATGGGACGTTGAGAAGTGGAAGAAAGTCCTGTTTTCTGATGAGAAAAAATTCAATCTCGATGGTCCTGATGGCTTCCAACGATATTGGTATAACAAAAACATGCCTCCTGTAATTTTCACCGTACATCATAGTGGTGGAGGGTCCCTAATGGAATGGGGTGCCTTTTCTTACAGAGGGACGATGGAGCTCCAGGTGATGCAGGGTCGTCAGAGAGATGCTGGTTATTTTAACATGCTACAAAAAGCATCTTTGATGACGGAGGACCATCGTTTGTGTGGGGATGGATGGTTATTCCAACAGGATAATACTGCAATCCATGCTGCAAGACGGACCTTGACCATTCTACAAGAAAATGGGGTCCATCTCTTGGGACATCCTGCTTGCTCACCAGACTTGAACCCAATTGAAAATGTTTGGGGATGGATGACAAGAGATGTTTATCGAAATGGCAAACAATATTCAACAAAAAATGAACTCTGTGAAGCCATCTTCTGAAGCTGGAGCAACATCCCCCGCACCTTAATGGAAACGCTTATTTCTAGCATGCTCGACAGAATTTTTGAAGTCATGAAAAGCAGTGGAGATAGACTTCATTATTAAATTTGGTTGTTAAATATTTTCATACACTTTTTGTACAATTTCGTAGAATTTTTGTCTGTGGTCTTATAATTTTAATCATGTGTAAATCGCCTCATTTTATAAAAATGTAAATTTCTAAATGAAATGTTTGGAATGTAGCTTTTTGTTTCTATAACTTTTTAGATTGTAGTATTGGTAACCTTAATTGGGAGGAGTTTAAAATCTATCCATAAAAAAAATTTTTTTTTAAAAGATTTTTAAGTGGTCTTAAATTTTTGATCGGGAGTGTATGAACTCTTTATGAATATCTGGAGAAACGGTGCATACGCTTTGAAAACATTTCGTCATTTTTACTCGTATTTTACTAACTAGTTGTAAACAGCTGCATTATCTGGCTGCGTGTCTTGTACTTGTGGCAATAATTCAACCACGTCTGTTATAATTTTCATATGGCAAACTGCAAAAAAATAGTTAAATTGCTAAAAAATAAGAATAACAAGAAAATGCCCTCAGGATTCACAGAAAGGAAGGAAGGGTGATGAATCTAAACAGCATAATCGGCAACAAATCCGGAATGATAAACAAACCATGAATTTAGAAAAGCTCACGGACTTCCCATGTGTTTGCGGTTGGAAATTCAGATCCAAAAAGGGAGCAAAGACTCACCTTACAAAATGGTTTGTGATTCTCTGAAAACGGTTCAGGTGCACCGATCTGTCAACGCCGATAAGACGTCGGAAAACCAATGCCAGGATGCATACCACAGTTCTGAGGATACCCAAGCTGTTGATTCGAAGGATGGGACGGAACACAAACTGCCAAGAATCAAATTTCTACCAGCATTCGACTCGGAAGAGTGTTGTATGCTAGAAAACATCATTAGCAAAACATTACTCGAAGAGCTAGGAAGATATAAATATCATGACTGATCGTGAATGCGTAATGAGGTTCACGTTGCATTCTCGGAACGCGAGTTTTGTCGTTTTTCGAAATTTTTTGTAAATCTAATTTCGCCGTTAGATATTTGAGCTAGTACATCTACAACACTTGTATATCGTTAAAATGGAGCCTCACATTAGTGAAGGCGGCCGCTGTTCAAGTAAAACTGTTGAAAAGAAGGCCCCAGAACGGTGCACATTATCTCCTGATGACCCCAATTTAAATATAAATTCGAGAGAAGCACAAAAGAATTTTATTGAAGTCAAATGCCATGGAGACGCTCGGTGGAAATGTGCTTGGCATGAGGAGCATTACATATTCAGCTCGCATCAGGTGAGGTTCAATTACTTTCCAGTAATTACTTTCTTCAGCCATGTCTGTTATAATTTTGATACGGAAACAGTGCAGAAATAGTTAAATGCAGCCACCACTTCTACTCGAACAGTTTTCATTTCTCCCATTTTCCGCCGGTGGAACTCCTTCCGGTTTATTTGCTTCCCTGATAGCTGAAATCTCCAAAGATTAAAAATCCAATGCCAAATGCCATCGTCTATCTTCTTGAAAGTATTTGAAACTCACTTGAATGTGTAATGCTCCTCATGCCAATGACATTTCCATCGAGCTTCTCTACGGCAAATGACTTCATTAATTTCTTTTAATATGTTCCTTTCTCTATTTCTCATATGCCCTCCTCGTCGACAATCAACTACTATGATTATTCGCCGATTTGGGATATTTACATTCCGCACATCATTGGACGGATAAGAGTTATCTCTCTTAGATCGTATGGAATGGACAATAAAATTAAAATAAAACTAGATAGATAAGATTATTGTTCGTTTAGTATGATCGAATATAATTTTTTCAAGGTGCTTCTTTATGAACACACGAACTGAGCAACAATCCAAGGGATGAACACAAGGCGAAATGGTTTCGATATAAATTTTAATATATAAAAGGAACAAAGCAACAATCAGTTATAAAAATAAATAATAAAAAAATAAAGTCTGATTGAAAATGTTCAATGAACAAACAACTGGGATTTAGTGGGGATAGCAAAATTTGTCGAATCACGACGAAATATGACGAATTAAGACGAATGCAGAAAATCAAGATATGATAGAAAAATAGGATAAGATATACACAATATTATTGAGCATGTGGTAAGATGTTTGCGATAACATATTGTTGTTGGATGTATGCATTTAATTATAACACGGGACCAAAAGTATAATGATTTATCTTTATCTATTCGGTTCTCTTTTTCTCTTTCTTTTCTTTTCTCTCTCTCTTTCTCTTTTTTCTTTCTTTCGTCTTTCTTTTCTACATATACTTGGGTTCGAATACTGCCCGAACGTAGCAAACTTCTCCGCAATTTTCTTCACTTTCGTTCCTTCAACCGAACGTTATATTCTCTGCAAGCAAACTTTTCTGCAATTTTCTTCACTCTCGTTTCTTCAACTTAACATTATATTCTCTGCAAATCGGCATCGATATCTTTCTTATCTGATGATCGATTCGGTCCATCACAACCTCTTCCTTTCCTTCCGACGTACCTGGATTTTATATTCTTAGCATATTCTGCAATCTCTCATCTAAATCTTCTTGTTAATTTAATGTATAAAACACATACCCGATGTTTTTATCCGGAGTTGCTACGACTGACTTAGTTGAGTTACATCATTATAAAATGCGCCTCCTCATTCAATCATTAGTCTGTCAGAGATTCAGCGTAGAAATATTGTTACCGTATCAGTCGAAATCTAGCCCGAAACTGTCTGGATTTTCTGATTACCTCGTGATTCACATTTTAGGCACGAATTTTGGATGCTGCTGATTCTTGACCTTTTATATTTGGCTTTTGTCTAGACATTTGTTGCTAGGTGGATATTTGGATCAGTTTAACCTCTGCCCTGACTCCAAAACTGATTATATGCTCTCTCGTGACTATCCTTTGTTGGCTAGTGGGGTCTAACTTAGTGTGTTTGTGTGTGGGGGTTGATCTGCATTTGTAACATATTTATCTGTCTTCTCTTGTCAACTATCCTGCTAACCCAGTACACAGGATATTGTGAAGGTCACCCAGCGTCAAAACACATTGATAGATTCTAGATTGCTTGAGGCGAAATGATTAAAAACGAAAAGGGATATACGAGAGAAGAAGAAAAATTCACTCCTAGAAATACTGACAAAATGCGATCAAATAAATCAATTTCATTCTGAATTCCTTTTGTCATTCAGAAAACTTTTCAACATCTCCTAGTAGAGATGTAATTGCAAAACAAAATGTCTGTTGGTTGTTTTTGTTTTGCGACATATCAATCTAAATGTTTTTAATGCTTAATATTTATATACAAATATTTACACGATATTTATTATGCGGGTGTAGATAATAATAGTTTTCCAATGGTCATTCAATAAATAAGGTGACTTTTTGGGTATAAGAACTTCTAATTCAAATAGAAGCTTACTTTTTTAAATTTTTTTCCTTTACTTCTTTTTCAAAGTGATTTAATTTTTTTGCAGATTGAAAAAAACCTTTGAGAGTTTTGGAGATTAACTAAGATGGCCGACCAAGAAGCATGCTCCAGGAGTGAACACAGGTTAGTTATCAAGTTTTTGGTTGCTGAAGGGTACAAACCAGTTGAAATTCATAGGAGAATATAAGCTGTGTATGGTGCCACATGTTTCAGCCAAAAAATATCTACTAGTGGGCTAAATTGTTTAAAGAAGGACGGAGCCGTGTTGAGGATAAAGACAGGTCTGGGAGGCCCTACAGAAGTGAGGTGAACGAACCAATCAATAACCTCATTCTGTCTGACAGAAGGGTGACAGTGGATGACATTGGAAAGACTTTGAGCCTATTCGTTGGAACAGCACACAAAATTTTCCATGATGACCTTGCCTACTCGAAGATGGGTTCAAGGCCTCACACAGCAGCCCAAATTTGCAGACCATCAACGAGCTGGGCTGGGAACTGCTGCCTCATCCCTCTTACACGCCAAACCTTGCCTCTTCAGATTTTCACCTGTTTGGACCCTTGAAAGCGTTCCCGAGACACACGATGAAGTCAAATGTGCTGTGAGCTGAGTTGGCTGAGATATCAGTCCAAAGATTTTTACGCTGAGGGAATACGGAAGCTTGTGCACTGATGGAAAATGTGTGTGACACTGCTGGGAGACTATGTTGAAAAAATAGTAAGCTTTTATCTGTATTAAAAGTTCTTATACTGAAAAATTCACCTTATTTATTGACTGACCCTCGTAATTATAAAAGAAATCATAATTAACGAGCGTAACCCTTTTTTTTGAAAATCAGAAAAGATTGTCCAAAAATTGGAAAATACGATTATTTTTGTCGGGAAAACTAGCCAAAGTCTTAACAAGTGGAAATACCCAGATGCAAAGTATACTGAGTACAAAATTATTTTGAAGCGAAACTATCAAACTGATTCCAGTCACAACATCTATCAATGTGAGGATGAGTGACCTTTGTTTAAAATGAAACCTTCACAATATCCTGTATACAGGGTTACCAGGACAGTTGACAAGAGCATACAGACAAATAGAGAACGTGTGTTTACTATTTGAAGTTGAAATGAAGAAATGTAATTGTTTTCATTTCGAGCTAGTAAAAGTTATACTGGGAGGGAAATAAAGACCTTACATCCTTCTTTCCCACTCTGGTTGGGGTGCTTTTTTAATAAAATAAGAATGAAGAGACGAATTTAGTGCGTCGGCTTCCGTATTTTAGAAGAGTTTGGAAAGATATTTAAAATACGGTTGGCCTGAAGACTGGCCTGCCGTTGAAAATAGGAGATGGGAGAGAGAAATATTGCAAATTCAACCAACTGATTGTCCCGTAGAAATAATACAACACGAATATTCTACTGAAATACCAGCCAACTGATATTTCTTTTCCGTCACTTATTTTGACTTGCTTGTAATCTTGTAATTATTCGAAATAAATAAATTTATATATAAATCTACGCAGTGTCGTTGCAGTCTTAAATCTGGTTTTTATCATATACTAATCCTACGCATGTCTAGACCAACCTCATCAAGTGATAATAAGCGTTCCTGTTTTGGCTAATCAGAGATCAACAACACAACGTGGGCAGAATGGGCCAAAGGTCAGGGAGTTTAACTGGGCGCAGCCACGGGTCGGGTTAAACCAATAGCTGGAGAGAGAATATGTGCATTTATACATTTCCCAAGTGTATTTGCGTGTATATAAAGAATTCAACTTGATTTGGGACATGGCTACCTGATGCTTTTAAAAGAATGCTGAGGTTCTTCTCTGATGAAAAGAATTTAATCCAATATCAGACGAGCAACAGGCAGAATCACAGGTGGATATGCAAAGACATCGAGGAGGTTCCCGTCGTGAAGCATAGGAAGTTTCCATCCTCCGTCATCTCCAGCGAAGTGGCGTTATGTCTCCGTTCCATTTTCTTAAAGACCTGAGACTGACCTAAGATTTACCAGGAGGTGCTGAGGAGCGTGGTGAAGCCATGGATGGACGAGATCGCCGCTGGACGCTACTACGTCTTCCAGTAGAACTCCGCTCATGCATACAAGGCCAAGACGACCCAGGCGTGACTGCTTAACAATGTTCCTCACCACTGGTCGGTGGATTTGTTGAAGCCCTCTCCACCCAACTGCAACCCCGGTGACTATTTCTTCTGGGGCGTGATCTAGGCCATGACCAACAACTACGCCCACAACACGGTCGACGCCTTGAAAGCTGTCATCGTAAAGGCGCTGGCCTCTATGAACAAGGACATGGTCGTCAAATTCATGTCATGAGATGGTCGTCGGTTACATTGAAAAATAATGTAATATTTCAATTTAACTGATGATTAATAAACTGCCACGTTTGTGCCTATACAACTTCAGTTTTCATTGTCTATTTTGTTTTCTTTTTTGTCAAGTGTTAGATTGTGCTGCAACACTCTGTTTAAAGAAATCTATCTAAAGTTATTTATAAATGGAACTTTGTGTGTGTGTATGTGTGTATGAGTCTGTGCGTGTGTATGTGTCCGTTACGTATAGACTCCGAAACGGCAGAACCGATTTTCTTGAAAATTTACGCAGTTGTACTATAAGCGTCTGCGAGTGTTTTTAGCTAGGTTTTGTGTCGAATTACCCCAGACAAATATCGAAAATCGATAATCGAAAAAATCGGGTTATAGAAGGAGTGGTCTGATTTTAATCAAATTTGATACACTCATAGACAAAAACATAAGAAACGATATTCAGAAATTTCAAGATTGCAGTTCTTACAATAGTGCAGAAAATTTGTAAGATATATATATATATATATATATATATATATATATATATATATAAGGCAAGATGTTTGTGTGTGTATCTGTTTATCTACCTGTATGTCTGTATATTTTTCGGTCTTTTTATTTTCGTTTTCGCTTAGGGTTTGGCTTTAAGTAGGTATAATTGTAGTTCTTAGTCTCAGCCATGATACCATTTACTTAGAGGACTTATTTAGCCTTCAAAATTCAGTTTATGACGAAAAAAATTATTTGATATCGATACCAGGAAATCAGAATTTGATTTAAATCCATTCATTTTTCTTTCAGTCTATGGTTTCGCTTTAACTGGAAACAACTATTGCTTTTAGTCTTTCGTGTCAAAGTCCAAAGAGTCTGGATCCAGGACCATGGATTAGTTTTAAGGCTTTCATTTTACCCGAGCAACGCCGGGCTATACTGCTAGTATATAATAGTTGAGATCAATCAATTCTATTGCGGGTTTCAATTAAAGTGATATATTAGGAAATTTTAATCTTTTGCATAGGTCGTCTCCTTAATTAGAAATACTTTTTTTCACACAGACATATGATGCATTATTTCCAACACATACGATATATTTGCTCTATTTCATTAATCTGCAACATCAAATCAGTTATCAAAATATTTCCTGAACTTTCCGTGATACTATAAAGAATTATAATACGTAAGACAATGATTCTGTTATTTATTCAATGAATGATACGATGATGTTTTCACTATCATCAGAATCTTGAAATTACTGACTAGAAAAGAATTAATTCAAGGAAATATACAAATAATGGTTTCAACTTGATTCCTCTGGAGAATACGCATTGTGTTGAGGGACGTCTAATTCCCGTTCCTTGATCCATTACTGCAACTGAACCATAAGTATTTGTCTAAACATTGCGCTAACTTTCGACGGAGACAAGTTTAGCTCTGTCCTTAAAAATAGGACAAAATGCGTATAATACCCAGATAAAAATTTGTAGAATTGCGAAAAAGATGATTTTACTACGAAGCAGAACAGATGTTGATATCAATAGAAGCCGCTTTGTCTACTAACAGGGCCCCGTATAAGAAGCATACACAAGGAAGAAGAACGGATGTTGTTAACAATAGATGCTGCTTCGTCTATTAACATGGCCCCGTATAAAAAGCGTTTAAGACAAAGCAGATATGTCATCCAATACAAAAAATAAGTCATCCAAGGATAAACTAACCTAAATAAGTCCATGAAAACTTGTCGTACCCATCGAGAGTAAAATTGGAGAATATGAGCCATATTGATGGCTGAATAACGGTTTTTGATCAGATTCGATAGAATATCGCGAGTATCAATTTCTGATATCAGGGCAAATGAGTCGTCTGAGAAGATCTAATGTTTTTCATGTAAGTTTGGAAAGTTTTCGATACTAAGTTTAAAGTTATGTCTAGGAAGTCAACCTGCTTGATATTAGGGTTAATTAATAATAAAGACTAAAGGATTTAAAGACTTTATGGATTAATCTTCTAGTTTTATCAACCTTTACCTCCAGTAGATGTATTTATTATCATGAGTCCATAAACTCTATGGAGTCCTATATTGGTAGTGTCAATGTCTTTATTTGCCGTGAGGTTGTACAACGAATAATCCGATTAGATCCGAAGATTCTGCAGAATCCAGGGCTCCCATATGAAAAATCTTCAAACAAGCAAGAACAGCTAAATCAATAAAGGAACCATGCTTCCGTTGTCTTCCAGAAAAAATTGAAATCATTTAAACCAGAGGCATTAAACCACAGTAAACTGCAAGCATATTAACGAACTAACGTTACAATCATGCTAAAAATACTAACGAAAGCCAGAACTAGGACCCCTTAGAAATTATACAACTTCATAGTACTAACAACTCTCTTACATACACCACAAACCGTGATCTAATTTTTTTTTTATAATTTAAAAAAAGTTTATAGAATAAATCGATTTCTTAAATTCAAAATTAAGGTTAAATATACAAAATTAGATTAATTATAAAAACTGTGCTTAAATATACACATTAAATTTTACCTCTTACCTTAAATACAAACATACCTATTACCTATTTACCTATTACCTTAAATACAACATTAAATCTTACTTTCTACATTAAATTCTACTTATTACGCACCCATTACTTACTTACCTAATACCTTAAATACTAACATTAAATTACATTACATGAAATCTTGCCTATTACACACCACAAACTGGGATCTAATTTAAAATTTAAAATTTAATAGGAAAAATGAATTTCCTAAATCTAAAATTAAGGATAAATATACAAAATTGGATTAATTATAAAAACTGTGCTTAAATACAAAAATTTTCTATAGTTGTACAAATAAGCGGTAAGTCCAATCCCATCCCCCACTCCTTACACCTCCCTACTCTGCTCCTCTGAGAATCCCAAAGGATAAAGTCTAGTCGTAAGATCATAAAACTTACAATCCTATCTGCTAATGTTAAATCTGTCTACAGGAATCCAAGACACTCATTAATCAGCTGTGTTCACTACCCACACAACTTTCTTCAAAATTCAAACGGACAATTCACAAGACTTATTCCCTTATCACTGGCCCCCACCAACATCCCAAACACAACTCACCAAATATAAGAAAAGAGGCTTTCCATTCCTGTCCACCCCACCTGATGAGACATTGTAGTTTCAATGTCGAAACAAATGTACGATTTGTAGTGGATATATAAAAAATATTTGTACATGTTCTTAAATATAATTTAGAATAAATATTCACAGCTCTATATATTTGTTATATCCCGGGAGGGGATAAACAGAGAAAGAATAGTGCAAGAAATAATTCTTAACCCTGAAGATAAGTAAAGAAAAATCTATTATACCTCAGTACAATAAACCAAATACACGTACACCAACGAACAGTTAACAAAAATAACAATCAAGAAGGCAAGTCTCTGTATAGGACGTAGGCGTCCGTCTTGAGAAGAAGGCTTTCGTTTCGTGACGTCTAACTCACGTCTAAGGCCAATGGCTCTCGATCTCTTGTATTATGACGAAGACTCTCGATCACTCACGTGTAATGACGAAGACTCTTGTATAGTCAGGAACACTCTGCAGTTCGTTCTAGTCCCGGTTTTTTATAACCCGAGACATACCCATTCCTGGTTAAGACAGGATATTCCTCCACAACAATATTATATATATGAGCATTGTTTTAAATTAATGTTTTGGACGTTGTAAAAACACATTTTTCTTCGTTCCCTGTTCACTCGGATATAATATATATATATATATATATATATATATATATATATATATATATATATATATACAAACAAGGTTTACATTAAGTGGAAGAAGACTTACGGCCATATCATGTTGAAAATAAAAATTTCTTTATTGCCGTTTGCGTCAAAGTTCATTTTCCGCGACACAGGTCATTAACCTGGACGACATTTATGTTTAGTGCCATAAAAGAGAAACACAACACATTTCAATTTTCCCTCGTAAGTTTCTCATAAAGAAAGATGAAAATAGAAGATGTATTTTCAAGAGAAACTGTTCTAAATTTGTTTCTTTGTCTGGGCATCATGATAAAAGAGTACCTCTAATAATAGACCAAACGTTTATATATGATAAATTTATTTTAACGTATATTAGCGGATGAGAGAAGAGGCATAAACCCTTTTGTTAACAGAGAATCATTGTTTTACCCTAAAATATTTCCTTTCGTCCAGTAGATATCCTGGCTATGCATATCCGGGAAAAATAATATTAAGTAAAAATAGATATGAACGTTTCCAAATTTACTGATTACATAAAATAACTAATTCGGAAATTTTAAAATATACCTGACGTGTCGATATTATTCCACCAATTTTTTTTTTTGGCTGTAGAAATACACTTTATATATATATATATATATATATATATATATATATCTATATGTGTGTGTGTGTGTGTGTGTGTGTGTGTGTGTGTGTGTGTGTCCAGTCCGTAAATGGTTAGGATAATACAACACGATTAACTTGATATAAAATATTAAGTGTTATCTCTATATAGAGATGTTGTCCAGAGCAAATTATATTTAAAAAGGAAAACAGCATATTCACTTCAAGTGGTTAAAAAGTATAGTTCATTTCTGTGAGCTAATTGGCTCATTTCATCAGACCTTACAACATTCCTTCCATTCGGTACAAAAATTCTGCCGGAATAAGCATTTACTTTAACTGAAGAGAAGGATAAAAATAAAAAATAAAAATAAAAATGAAAATAAAATAAGAAATAAAAATAAGAAAAAAGAAAAGCGAAAGTGAAAGGGAAAAGAGGAAAAAAGTACGTATTTAGGCATTGGCGTCAGATCTGTCTGGGATTGCCCCGGCCGTCGTGAAGGAGTTGACCTGTAAAGGAATTTCTAATTCTTTGGACTCTGGTGTTTGCTTGATCCCATAAAACGAACCCATCCATTTATACTAACTTATATTCATATATACATATGTGTACATTCCCAAATATACTTACAAATGTGACTTTGTTCATGTCTACATATATTTACCGCATTGCACGTTCTCGTATCTACTTACGGATCCTGGTAATCGTGTATTCATACATATACATTTCACAAAGACGGGATTTTCGCTCGTATAAGTAGTTTTACAGATATACACATACATATAATTGCTAGTAATTCTCACACATATTCCCAAATTACGCCATTATTTTCATACTTCAATACATCTAGTGGATTTACGTATATATACCTACCCATCCGGATATATGTATATGTATATACAAACACAACTATAATTATATAAGTACACGTGCAACGTTTTTATCTCTCTGCATAAAGACAATGTACGTCTATGTATATTTAATTCCCAAATGAGGTGGTATATTTGTTTTTCATACGTCTTAATAAACCTTGCTCATGTATATCCATATATACCGGCTTTTGGATTGTTGATGCTAACCCGTACACCTATGGGTAGAATGATCAGTAAATGGGGGTCCATGAGTTCTAGGAATGTATAACTGATTGTGTCTAAAATTAACATAACTTACATATGAACAATTGTTCTCACATGATGGAAAAACGTATACATAATTAGGTCCATTCTTATATATGCGAAATACCTATACCTAGGTGCCCCCTTATACACAATTATGCAAACAATAATACATATAAACATGCCCCTTTCTCTTTCTCTTTTCTTTCTTCTTATTTTTCTTTCTTTTTATATTTTCACTTTCATTGTTTTTTTTTATTTTTATCCTTCTCTTCAGTTAAAGAAATTGCTTATTCCTGCAAATGTTCTTGCACCAAATCGAAGGAATATTGTAAGGTCTGATGAAATGAGGTAATTAGCTCAGAGAAATGAACTATAGTTTATAACCACTTGAAATGACGTCTTGAGTTTTCCCTTATATATATATATATATATATATATGTAAAGTCCTTTTAACATTCTCTAATACCAGAGCTGAAGTCGATAAAATGTTCAGCATTTAAAGAAAATTCAAATTATTGCATATAATCATCGGAATTCTCTTCATTATCACCAGATGTCAGTATCTATCTATCTATCTATCTATCTATCTATCTATCTATCTATCTATGTTACACGCACGCATAATCACGAACGTGTGTATAGCATTTCAGATAAGATTAAGTAAATATCTGTGAAAGTATAGTAAAAAAAGGACCAAAACTAAATGTATCTTAGCTGACGCTTTCTATTTTATGATAGACATAAATAGAATGCAATTAAACAACATTTCTCAGAAAAACATAAGCATGTAGGTAATATCAGACAGATTTCAGTCAACAATACAATAATCCTCAATCATACACACAGTAAAAAGAACCTTCAGATATTGAAGGCCATCTACATTAAATCCAAACATCCTACACTTAAACAATCACGTTTAAATCTGGCCATAACACACTACATTGCATTTGAATACATGGTTCTGTTAACATTTTGCGATATCACGCGGTGTGACGTCATATAACTGCATTACACATTTGCGAACTGCGTTTGCTATTTTTGGTAATTATTGCCGTTGCTTAGCGGAGTTTCATGTCAACACAAGATAAAATCGTCGCTGATGATGGATGTTTTTGTGTTAACGTCTTTGCATCCTCCCTGAAGATGGCTTATATGAGCCGAAAGCTTAAAACCAACTTAATAAAAATTTAACCAAATGTTGGAGAATTTTTTCTTTATTTTCAACTGAAATTAAAGTCAAAATACGATGTTTAGTACGGCTCATTCATTTTGTCTTATATTTAACAGTATATGTTTAGAAAATTATTTGGTGCCTCGATACACTATATATATATGTGTGTGTGTGTATTATACATATATATATTTGTGGATATGTGTATTATATATATATATATATATATATATATATATATATGTGTGTGTGTGTGTGTGTGTGATACGATGAATAAATTGTCGACTAAATTAAGCAAAAGTGAAAATAACTCGTGAATCTAATTTTAACAGATATATCTACCAAAATTAATGGACCTGGGCATGACAGTAAACTGCATCCAGCAGCAAGGCCTCTGATTGTGAGCTTGTGAGGAGCATGGAACCACCTTTTAATTGCTGTTTTTCTCAGGTCCACCCTGACTCAGAGTGGTAGCACCTGTTAGGGTCCCAGCTATGGGCAAATAGTTAACTCCCAAACTGGGTCAAAACACGATGAAAATATAAAAATACACGTTTATAGAAATATATACATAAATATACCTTTATAGAAAAATATACATTTTTGAAGGAAAATTTTACCAACAATACATTTTTAAAGAAAAATTATTGCCATAACACAGTCTCGAAGGAAAAGAATTATTTCCAGCAAAACATTTTTAACACAAAGGTAGAAGATATTTTCAGTTTCTAAATTAAAAAAGAATAAAAATAAAAAGATTTTCATTAAATCTGATTAAATCAAACTTTTCATTATAACCGAACTTTTTGGCATTAAATAACCCACAGAGGTTGATATGCCGTTAAACAAAACTCAACAGAAAACTACCAAAATTAAACAAAAAATATTTTAAAATACGAAAGAGTAAATTTATTCAGTAAAATTGCCATTGGCTTCAACCAGAGACTCAAGTAGATAGTGGAGTGGACGATGAAAAGAGCATGAGAGAGAGGATGAAGTTTAGTGAGACAGAAGGTGACTATTGACTGTACATTAAAATTCTTGGAAATTGCAGCTGCATCTACTCCCGACGATCTTCCTGTTTAATTTCTGAATGCTGCCAAAGTCCTTGTCTTCTACCTCATGTTTGGGGTCACAAGATTTGTTGGCTTCTCGGTTATCTCCGTCCCACACATAATAATTAATAGCGTTGGGGTCTGGGGTGTTAGTTGTTTAGTTTTAAGGGATTATATGGCCATGCCTGGTTTCTCCTGTTTGTATAGGGTTTTCCGTAGCCACATTCTTGACCCAAGGCAGAACTACCTCTGAAAAACACATGATCTATGCCACCTGGTTGAGTGTGAGGCATTGTAAGTAGTTTAGTGGCGGTATAACATCGCAGTCGATAATGATCACTTTAAACGCCATCATGTTGACTGAATATTTCATTTCACACTCTCCGAATCATCTGTGCTGTCTTCAGATTGACACCAAAACATTCTGAAATTTTCTAATTAGATATTTCGGTGAGAATGCCAAGTAGTAGAGCATCTAAATTTCTGGCAAAGTGAATTGCGTCATAGCAGAATAATACCAGACGACCTATGCAAGTCGATATTTATAGAACTGCCGAAGAAACTTGGTGCAAACGAGTGCAAACTACACAGAACTATCAGCTTAATGAGTCACATTACAAAACTGATTGTCAGAATCCTGATGAATAGAGCGAGAAGCAGAATCAGGCCAGAGAAAGGGCAGGAACAGTGAGGGTTCGTCAAAGACACTGGAACAAGGAACGCCATATTCATGATTAGGATGCTCTCTGAAAGGGCATTACAAATGAAGAAAGACTTGTACCTATGCTCCATTGACTACGCGAAAGCATTCGACAAGATACGACACAAAGAATTGATGGAGATGCTCGGCAGCCTCGACATTTTCGGCAAAGATATAAGAATAATCAAGAATCTCTACTGGCAGCAAACGGCCTGCATACGGACAGGTAACGATCTCAGTAGATACACAAAGATAGAAAAAGGCGTAAGACAAGGATGTGTTTTTTCACAGGATTTGTTCAACCCATACAGCGAGAATATTTTGAGGACCCTAGATGACACGACAGGATTTGTTATTGGAGGCCACAACCTGAACAGCATAAGGTATGCGGACGATACAATGCTGATTGCGGACACGGAAAGGAAACTACAAGACCTCATACAGAAAGTAGCAGTGGAGAGTGACAAGAAGGGACTACAAATAGACTTTAAGAAAACTGAGTGCATGGTCATCAGCAAATTATATAACCCAAAATGCCAAATACAGGTGGTAGATATTAGAATCAAGCAAGTACAAGAATTTAAATACCTAGGAAGTGTTCTAACAGGATATGGAAAGTGCAACACGGGGTTTCGAAGGCGAATTGGCATGGCAAAGGACGCGTTCCAGAAGATGAGCAAAATACTAACACACAGGAAAATCTCAATAGAAACAAAGAAAAGAGTGCTAGACTGCTACGTGATGTCAGTTCTTCAATACGGCAGTGAATGCTGGACAATATCATCGAAAATGGGGACAAAACTGGAAGCAGCGGAAATGTGGTTCTACAGAAGCATGCTGGATATAAAGTGGGGGATCAGTTCCATATTACAATCAATATCTAAACTGAGCCCTCACTTTGTAACCACAGCAGTTTCTATACATTTATATTCCTGAGATCCAAAAGCACAAGGATGCATTCAAGAATATGTGCAAAGTACTAACACACAGGAAAATCTCAATAGAAACAAAGAAAAGAGTGCTGGACTGCTACGTGATGTCAGTTCTTCAATACGGCAGTGAATGCTGGACAATATAATCGAAAATGGGGACAAAACTGGAAGCGGCCGAAATGTGGCTCTACAGAAGGATGCTACGGATATCGTGGACTGAACATGCAAGCAACGATGAGGTGTTGGAAAGAATGGCAACAAAAAGGAAATTGATACTGAGCATAAGGAAGAGTCAACTGAAGTTCCTGGGACACGCAATGAGGAAGGAGAGCCTGGAGAACCTGATACTGACTGGACAGATAGAAGGAAGGAGAGACAGAGGAAGGCAGCGGATAACATATTTGCCGGGCCTGATCAAGTGGATGACGGAACGGGGTTTGCCAGGACCAACATGAGCAAACATACTAAGAGCCACAAGGGATAGGGAGACATGGAGAACCATGATCGCCTATGTCCTGAAGGGATAGGGCACATAGAAGTAGAAGAAGAATCTTTTTCTCAAGGATGGTGCCCAACTGCACCTACTAATCTGTGAACTCAACAATTCGAAAACAAAATAATGCTAATGCATAAAGTAAAATAACATATTGCAACAATTTACCAATCGCACCTTTCCCTCTCTGTGCTTTTGAAAAATGATGATTATGCTGATTATATTGAAAACAAATGTTATCATGAATTAGTGTTTTTCTTTTTGTTTTCCTACGCGCTTACAGATATAACTTTACACAAGGTAAATAATGACAGCCGAGAGTAACATTTTCCACCTTTTATGTTATGGTTGTCAGAACGGACATCAGATTATATATATTTCTCAACAAAGCATAATTATCTAAAATGTCTTGAAGCATTTAAGTGACGTCTTAACATTCATATTGACAAATTGTAAATGGAATATAATTACTGCGTAACTAAGCCTCCAGACATTCATAATTAATACCTTCTGTTTACAAAAATATCAATTAAAATAATAGCTCTCATGATTACTGATGATTTCCTTTATTTTTCAATTATACGCATTTGTTATAGGAATTGATGGCTAGCCTATTGTTTAATGACGTGCAAACAGAGAAAAGGCTTAAGGTTGTTTAGGCTCACTTAGTGCAAATGCATTTTGTAAAGAAATGCATCCCTTCCACCCACTAGGGTTCTTCGTTGCTAGCTTAAATAACCGTGAGACAGTTATCCTTCTGTTTCCTATCTCTTGATGATCATCTTTCTCTACATCTTCCTCTCCTCTGAAGCTCTCTAAACATTTTGTATTTCACTTCCTCGTTCAATGATATGTTCGCTTTTCGTCCGTTTTACATGACTCCCTGGTTTTTTGAAAGTAAGTTGAGCTTTATCCCGTATTTCCTTTTTAGTATCGACATTTTTTTTCCTTCTAAAATCTTTTCATTCTCTTTTACATCCAGTAGCTCTGAGTGTCTTAGTAACGTCATAAAAAAAAAATATTTGTATTACCTTGGTGGCAAAACGATACCTGATGCTGTGTGCTGAAGTATCTATAGCACTATATCCATGCTAATGGATATTAAGTACAAATAAGACAAACACAGATATGTCGGAACAGCAATAATCAGTGTCTTACTGTCATTCCGAATTATTTACCAGAAGCCCGAGGAAGATGCGACAAAAGGCCAATTAACGTAGGTGAAACCGAACCCGTAAGCACAGACAAAAAATTTTGTCTGCTTTTCCAAAGCCGAAACTCTAAACTTCAGCGGAGCCTTGTCTGGTTTCTTTTCCACCCGAAGGTAGAGAGTCTGACGAAGTGAACGATTGACGCACGCAGACAATCCTCTCAGACTCAATGACACTCTGAATTATTTACGACATACCCATGTGGGCAGAAGCCTGAAGTAAATGTGGCACAATGCCAATTAATTTGGGTAAACTGAGCCTTTAAGCTCGGTTAAAATTTCCCAGACAAAGCTCTACTCTTCGGCGGGGCCTCGTCTGGGTTCCTCTTTGCCTAAAGGCAAAGAGTTCTACAGATCGAACTACTGACGCGCACAGTCAATCCTCTAAGACTTTCAATGAGAATTTGAATTTTTAAACCATCCCACGTGAGCAGATGCATGAGGTAGATGCGGATCAAGGCCAATTAATTAGGTAAAAGCGAGCGTTTAAGCTCGGGCAACAGTTCTTGTCTGCTATCCACCAGACGAGACTATCATTTGAATTTCAATGACATTCTGAATTCCTTAATTTTATTAATTAACACATACAAAATTTAAGTTCGTTTTATTCGTTCAATCCATTCGTTCAAGCACACTAGGTAGGTGGTGTTTACCGCTGCCTCTCTTGCCTTCAAACTGTCCTCTGAGTATCACATCTTCCAAGTATTTCTCCCAGATGTTATGTATTCAATAATTTCAATTGTCTCTAAAATTTAGAAATGTTCAGTCTATGGTATTCTGGGTATCCTTCTGTAGAACAACTTTCTGTTACTTCAATTCTCTTCTTCATCTGTCAGAAGATTATCTAGCACGCACTGCCATATAAGAGAATTGATTTTACATAACAATCCAGTTCTCTTTTCTCTGTTCCTACTGATTTTTTCTTTTTTATCGCTTAACATTCTGAAAACATTTTTCGCTATTCCAATGCGACTTCGGGTTTCGATGACGCATATTTCGCTTTTAGAAATCTTCGCAAATATTTAATTTGTTGTACTTGATTTTGGTAACTCTCATTTCTAATGCGTAAGTTGGATCTATACAATTTGGCAATCGCTTTGATTGTACTAGCATTCTACTAGACAAGAACAAGAAGCTGAAGTAGATAACCCTATTTGTACAAACTAGTCTCTAATTTCAACAGTCACCGTTGATGAGAAGAAAAGCCTTCAGTAGTTCGAGAGGGCATTTTCTTTCATTTTTTCAAGTGAGGTGCAAATCAACATTACTTAATAATCTAAACTTATTTACAAATGAAACTTTGTGTGTGTGTGTGTGTGTGTGTGTGTGTGTGTGTGTGTGTGTGTGTGTGTCTCTGTGTATGTGTATCCGTTACCTATAGACACTGAAACGGCTGAACCAATTTTCTTGAAAATTTACACAGTTGTACTATAAGCGTCTGCAAGTGTTCTTAGCTAGGTTTTGTGTCGAAGTACCCCTGATAAATATCGAAAATCGATAATCGAAAAAATCGGGTTATAGAAGGAGTGGTCGGATTTTAATCAAATTTGATACACTCATAGAGAAAGATATAAGAAACGATATTCAGAAATTTCAATGTTGCAGTTCTTACAATAGCGCAGAAAATTTGATATCGATACCAGGAAACCAAAATTTTATTTACATCCATTCATTTTTCTTTCAGTCTACAGTTTCGCTTTAACTGGAAACAACTATTGCTTTTTAATCTTTCGTGCCAGCGTCCAAAGAGTCTGAGCTCCAGGAACATGGATTAATTTTAAAGCTTTCATTATACCCGAGCAACGCCGGGCTATCCTGCTAGTGAAAACATAAAACCAAAAATAGAAATAACATAAATATTTTGAAACATTTGAAAATACTTAGAAAAATGAGGAGATGAATATTTATAGTATCATGTATGTCGTTCGACAAAAGGATGCTGAACATAACATGTACCGAACATGTGAGTGAAAATGATGTTCGAGAGAAAATAACAAAAAGAGGAAACATGTGATTAAAATCAGGAAGACAGAGTTGAAATTTTTAGGTTACACAATGAGGAAAGAGGGGTTAGAAAATTTGATACACGCAGGGCAGTAATAAAGACAGAAGAAATTATTGAAAATAATAGACACAGAAGAAAGCCATGCGCAATCAGATTGGCGAGCCTGGGTAAGATTTTAAGCAAAATAAATTTAAACATAAATATGTTAAGCATAAAAATACTTTTTTAAAAACATATCTTTGTTTAAAGTATTTTCGAAAGTAATTTTCTTTAAAAAAAAAGCTTTAAAAGAAAAAAGTGTTCGGTAGACAATATTAAACAGAAAATTAAATACAATAATCCAGATAATGACGAAAGTGCCAATGCAGTAAAAACCACACTATGCGGTCACAAGTGTTTAACATTAAAAAAAACACATAGTTAATTTACAACCGATTTCAATATTGAAATATATATATGTATATATATATATTGTCATCCGCAGACAGATCTGTTTCAATGTATCACAGCACATCAGTACGGTTAGACTCCGATTGCTTTTTTACCCAAGATTGAAACCCGACGAAAAGGGCGTCAGTCGGCGACTCTAACCCTGGGATATGGGCGTTCGGCGGAAGTAGGCAGACTTTTTAGCGCGTATCATTATACGTGCCCAATAGCTAGAGTGCTCTAATTCATTTCACTGAATGAGCGATGCGTACCCGCCAGAGTAGCTACTGTTTATTAGTCTACTATTTTCCCAGAGTGCTCAATCAGGGTGTGAGATCGTAAATATTGTCATTATATATATATATATATATATATATATATAATAGAGTGCAATACTATTAGGACAAGAACTATTTTATCTTTTAAGAGGCATCAAAATAAAGTTTAAAATTACCCCTGTTCTATCGGTAGTGTGCAAAAGTATTAGAACAAGGGTGATTTTCCTAAAAACCTCACTGAAATTCGAATACAGGGTGAAATGCCAAGTAAATTGCTAATAAATATTGATTATTTAAAACCAGGTTTAAAAGAGATGTATTAAAAAGAAGTTATATTTACTTTTTCCTATTTTCTATTAAACAAGCTATTTTGAAACTAATCTATTGAACATCTATGGAATATTTTAGATAAAAATATGATAAATTTAATGTTACTTCGCAAGACACACTTTGGTAACAAATACAAGCTGCTTGGCAGGAGATACTATTAAATACATTATAGAAACTTGTGATGTCAATACCTGACATAGTGAAAGCTGTGAACAAAGCAAAAGGCTATTATAATAAATATTAAATTTATTTTGTAACAAGTATTTTTATTGTTAAAGCATTTGTTGAGTAAATCAAATAAAATTACTTTAATTAAATTGTTTGTTTTCTGTCAATATGCTTCATACAACAGAAAATAATTCTTGTCCTAACACTTTTGCACAATACTATATATATATATATATATATATATATATATATGTGTGTGTGTGTGTGTGTGTGTGTGTGTGTGTGTGTGTGTGTGTGTGTGTATATATATATATATATATATATATAACGGAGAAGAATCGCAAAGGAGAAATAATTAATATATAGAAATACTATTAATTTCAACAAATCGTTTTGAAACGAATCTAATAGTTTACAGCCTGTAGGTGTTTTTTGAGATTTTAGATTGAAGTTTTTCTTAGGATTGCAAGAAATACAGAAGGGATTCAGGTGAAAATTGGCCTCCACCGCAGTGTCACTAAAAATTAATGATTTTCTCCATGACACTCTGGTAAAAGAGTTAAATACGGCCATGGGATATTCTTCAGAGAATATTGCGGTGAAAGATTTTCCAATTCTTAGTATAAATTCGCAATAGTAGCGTTTCCAGCAAGGAGTAATCCGAAGAGATCTTAACTTAACGGCAAGGTGCAATATAAGAGAGAATGGCAACCCGTGAAGACTGACTGGATAATCCAAACGATTTTATCTAAATAATATAGATTATCAGTTAGATAGAAATAAAGAGCTTAATGGATATTATCCAGAGCAAACTATATATATATATATATATATAGTTGTCAGTCCGTAAAACAGTGAGTATAATCCAACAAGATTTCCTTAATATAAATTATTAATATAGAGAGCTGGATGGGTGTGAAAATCACAAGTTAAGTACATGTGTGAATGTACACATAGATATATGTGGATAAAGATTAGTATAAGTAATTGTGTTGACCTGATGGGGTCAAATAGACACCTAAAGTCAGGGGAATTGTTTTTTTCAGAGGTCATACCATCTAAGACAGTCAAAATAACTTCAAACGGATACTACCCATATTTGGAACTGGACTCTATTTCTTTCTCCCCTTTCCCTCCCGATCTTTCCTTTTCTTATTTCTTTCCTCCTCCCCTTACATTTATTGTCATTTATTTGTTTGTAATCTTATATTTTTTATTATTATTTCTATTATGTTCCCTCTTCATTTTAAGAAAACGTTCATTCCGGCAGAAATTTTATGCCAGATAGAGGAAATATTTTAAAAGAATCGGATGATATGAGCTAGTTAAGCTCATTGAAATGAACTATAGTTTATAACTAATATGACGTGTTGAGTTTTCCTTTATAAACTCTCTCTCTTTCTCTCTCTCTCTCTCTGTATATATATATATATATATATATATATATATATATATATATATATATATATCCGAGAAACCAATGGTAGTCAAAATTCGGATCTTCGATTAAAGTAATAAAAAAACGAATAAATTTTTACTTTATTTGAGAAGAAAAGTTTGATTGTAATTTTGAATATTTTCAATAATCATTATAAAGGAAATTAAGAAGTATTTCTTGCAATCAAAATGATTAACACGCACGCACATATATTCTTTTTGACTTAGAATTATCTTTCTTAAGCTTATTAATGAGCGTGGTTTTCTTTGTTCCAGATTGGCTGTAAACTTGAATTAATGCACAGTATAGAAAACTACAAAAAAACTTTATACATGAAACTTTTCAGTTTTCAGATAATATTAGCCTTAGATAATGAGATTTATATGGAGATCCAATTTTATCAAACTATTTAACAAGAATTTGTTGTACGCTAGAATGTTTAAAATATTAGAAAGTTCATACTGTAATGAACAGCAATAAAAATGAATGCACGGTCATCAGCAAAAGGTGCAACCCAAAATGCCAAATACAGGTGGGGGATAGTAAAACCAAGCAAGTACAAAAATTTAAATACATAAGTGTTCTACTAAGAGATGGAAAGTGCGACACAGAGATCCTAAGGCAAATTGGCGTGGCGAAGGACGCGTTCCAAAAGCTGAGTAAAGTACGAAAAACACAGGAAATTTTCACTAGAAACAAAGAAAAGAGTCCTAGATTGCTATGTGATGTCAGTTCAAATTTCTACCGTTCATTTATTGCCAGAGATCTTTTGCTCAAAACGTCCTATCATATAATCTGAATCTAAACCTTTTAAAAAGTTTATATACTTCTGCTATAAACATAGCCGCTCTTTTAGAAGTGTGCACTGAAACAAATACGAAAGGAGTGATCCGAATCTGTAGATGTAGAAATCAAATAAGTTACCTTCTAACATGGCTGCCTTCTTTTTGTCCCCTTTTTGTTTACCTCATTTATAGGAGACTATCTAATGCAACAGGTGGTTTACCCCACTTTCTTATAATGGAACTGCCCAACACACTTGCCAGTTTATAACATCCACGGTTAATCCACAGCAATTTCTCGAGGGTGCAAAAAAAAGACTTGTTAATTTTTTCTAAGATAGTTTTGCTGATACTTTCTATTTCCGATCTAGTAGGAGTAATTAGACGTTTAGATGACTTTGTTCTGAAATGTAGACTGACTACACCAATTTACTTGTGTGCCAAGTCACTTACTATTAACTAATATCCAACATTAGAGAACATGATAACTCATAAATAATAACTGGCTGGTCCGTTATTGCCATCTCTCGGGCTGATTGAATCTTCACGTCATTAGTAGAGCCTGACAGGTATCTAATTCATCCTACCTGCGTGACTTTTGTCTAAATATTAAAAATGTTTTCGAGCTAGGGATACACACTTTTACACTGTAGCACACTGTCGCGGTATTGGGTTAAATGCCTCCGCTGACACAAGTTTAGATCAGAGAAATCGTATCACTGTTTTTTTTTCTTTGTTGTGCACACTGCTAGTGGAGTGGAAATGTTTATACTGTAACAGCAGCAAGAAAACTAGTGCAATCATGGTCAAACTTCGATCAAATGACCAAAAAGTATCAATTACAAGTACGCATGTAATCTAGTCATGAGTACTATTATTGAGAGAAAATACATGCTGCTTTCAACAAGTTTGAAACAATCGTTTTGTAGTCCCAATATATATTTTTTAATACGAGGATTTTCAAGTGTATAAATAATAAATATAAATAAACTGAAGAACTAACTAATCAATTTTTGTACTGGACAGTAATTCGAATTTCTACAATTATATACGCTGGGGTTAGTTTTATTATACCAAGTATTAATATTTATTATATATATTATATATATAATATTTATTATACCAAGTTTTATTATACCAAGTATTAATATTTATTATATATATTATATATATAATATTTATTATACCAAGTTTTATTATACCAAGTATTATTTACTGCATACATCAAGGTTTTGAATTTTTTTACTTGTTGAGTACTTCATTATTATATTTTTAAAAATATTTTGGATTTTTTAAAAATATTTTGGATTTTAACCGCACGACAATAGCTTAATTTAAGTGTATTATTAGTAAATATCTTAGTAAAGGAAATAGTTTGAGGAACATGTTTATAAATATGGTTTAAGAATTTTTATCCTAATTTAGTTTTAACCATCAAATTGAAAAGGGGAGTATACCAGAAGGTCTTTCTAGATCTTATCTTCTTATTATGGTCATTATTAATGGGATTTTGGAATTCTATGGTAGGGCCTTTAAAACCGTTATTTTTAAGAGGAGAATTATAGAATTAAGTATGTTTATCGAAGATTACTTTGCTAGAATAATTTGCGTTTATTCTGAAATCAGTTAAAACAGATACATGCTTAATGACTGATGGAGGATGTTTAGAATTAAAAGGTTCATATAAGGTTAGAATTATCCTTCATAAAATGTTGAAAAGAATTATTGTTAATGCCCAAGTTAACAAAAAAGTTTACTTGTTTTATGTTGGTATTTATTTTGTCTTTATGATCTAAAGACTTTAGTTCCCTATGGATCATTTTTCTAATACAGTCTACTTTATAATTTTTAGTAGAATTGTTAACTATTAATGTGCCATCATCTCCATATAATTCAATACTATCGGTATCAACACAGTCATAGATACATAACTTATACAGAATAAACACTATCACTAGGTCAGAGGCTAGAATGGAATCTAATGAGCACATTGAGATGTCAAAGTAACCAATGGAAGTTTTTTTTCCCTTTGTTCTTCATTATAGAATAACTTCTGCATTTTAAAATAATATCCAATTGACTATCTGAAATTTTGGAGTATAGCTGAGTGAAATCCAAGAACAAAGTGAAAAAATCTTTGGAGATGGATGGATAATAATCAATGATGTCAAATTGTAAGAAAGTACAGTCATATTTATTTTATATACTTTTGAACCAGTTAATAACATCCACGGTTAATCCACTGCAATAGTCCGAGGATGCTTATTATAGACTGGTTAGTTTTTTCTAAGATAGTTTTAATGATTCTTTCGACTTCCGTTCTAGTAGGTGTAATTAGACGTTTAGATGACTTTGTTCTGAAATGTGGTTTGTAATCGTTTAATGGAACTTAAGTTTTCTTAGCCTGTAATTTCCTGACACTGTCACTTCTACAATATGTCCGTAATGGATTTGTTTACTCAGCTAATTTTATCAATCGGATTAAAAACAGCAGTACCAATTTTCTTATAGCTTTTGGTCAAATTATTTTTAATTAAGGTGTCATAATCTTTAGGAATTAAAAGTTTTCAATGTTATTGGATTTTACATAGACATTAGCGTATTTATTTATATCCTTAATACTGTTATCAGTCGTTTTTAAGAAAAGTTTATTTTTCTTATAAAGTTTTAATCTGTTTATGATCTCCGGTAGATCATTTTCGAAAGCAGATAGCGCCCCAATAATTGGTGCTGTTTTTAATCTCTTAAAAGCATAGTTTTCATAGCTAAGTAAGTCGTAACTGGTCCTGGTTGAGAGGAAAGAAATGTGCTTTCCATCTTATTCTTCAAATAAAATCTTCAGTTTGTAGAATCAATTTGGCAAAATATTCCCGCTTGTTTGTGGTGGAAAAAATTTTAAAAGATATTCCAAAATTGATTTTATCAACAGTATAAAATTACAGTAAACATTTTTCAACTATAATACGAGCAAATATCTATATGTACGGTTTATGTGGATGGAATCAAATTACAATATCCCAGCTACAAAAAAAAAAAAATTCTCAGTGCTCAACACAGAGTAAAGCAAATATTATTACTTCAAATTCACATAACATGTTATAACATCACCACAAACTATCTTTTTTGTTTCAACACTTCTTGTGCTTGTCAAGAGATGGTTTCGATTGCAAGTTGAAGAATTTTAAAAAGTTCAAAACTTACCAAATCTAAATAGTAGTTCTAAAGAGTAAATAGCAATTCGAAAAAGTGACAACTTAATCCAAAAACATGTTATTGGTGCATTGATGTTTATGTTAGATTAAAATCTGTATTATTAATTGACTATTAATTTTATATTTAAATAAAAATTGAAAATTGATTTTGAAAGAATTATTACAAATTAGGTTAGAAATTACGAATTTCAAATTCTAAATTTAATTGAGAATCAGGTTTAAAATATTACAGTTATATAACGCGGCTAGCCAGGGTCTATCCTGTTCAACACGGTAGCAGACTGGACGACAGACAACAAGCCGCTAGCCGTGATGTCTTCGGCACAGAAGCAGGTCTTGAAGTCGTCTGTGAATTTTGACCCTAAGGGAGTCACGTTGAAATCTGCCAAGCTGTCTCTTTACCAAGTTAACCAGACCGACCGCACGCGCCCAACTGGATAAATGAAAATGGAACCAAAAGTAAATTAAATGACGCCTGAATAATTTGCGGAAAAAGTCTTTATATTCAAACAAAAGAACAAAAAAAAAGTAAAAAAGAAATAGAATATAACAGTCGTTAATTTCTTTTTTTTAAAACGGAACGAAAGCTTCTTCTAAGAGTTGTGTTTGTCTTCATACATTAATTCAAGCATTTGATTGGTAATGTCTGCCACTTCGAGTTTTCAAGTTGTGACGATTCAAAATGTCTCATTCGAGCTTTTAAGTGAAGCTTTACGGAAACTGCCGAAGATTGGTCTTTGTGTGTGTGTGGATGACGGCGGCGGTAAATTCATCTTATCTGTCTTAGCTCAGCGCAGCAACTAGTCTTTAACTATGGTTGGTTCGTTGTTGGACTCTTTTCGGTGGGTCGGCCGCAGGGTTCTCTACGAGTCTTTACATATTTAGACAGGACTCTATCGGAGGCGACCGTCTCTGTCTCTACCCTTGGTGTGTAAACATCACTGTCTCTACTGCTGGCACCCAACGGCGTGGCACTTATCTCTGTCTCTGTACATCTTTAGTCAGGAACTCTATCGGAGGGACCGTCTCTGTCTCGACGGTCGTGACTCTCCAGTTGGGAACCGTAACTTGCTTGTCGTTACATCTCGACTGCAAACCCCAAATTTTATGATTTTGGTCCTCCAGTCCTCTATTTTTACGCTTGTCCCAAATTCTCTTAAGGGACTCATGACGGACGCAGGATGTCCATGATAATCAAATATTTAGCCAATCAAATCACTCCTGCCTTCGTATTTTGAGGCGGAGTCATCTCCTTCCCTTAGTTTAACCAATGAAGTGGCAATATTTCTAGTGACATAATTTTTTTCGTCTTCTTCCCAACAGATAACGCCATTAATTTTTCAGATTTTAACATCTGTTCTCAGCGAATTTGATAATTTGAGGATTTAACCTCACTTGGCCTCATCAAACATTTTGTCAATCCCAGAACAATATTTTGACTACAGCTTATTTTCTGGCTTCACCAGCTGTAAGGCTTTCGCTTTGTAATGTGATGACCCCGTCTGATCTTCCGTTTACTCCTGCAATGTTTTTCAATTCACCCAGCCAATTTTCAAGATTTTCAAAATTTTGCAATATATGTTTTTCATAATTTATTTTTTTTTTATTTTGCAATATTTTCTCTCTGCTAATAATTCATTGGCTGCGTTCATATTGAAATTCAAATAAACAATTTTTATCATCTATTTGGATTATTTTCTACTCTACTCAGATTGGAACAAATAATCTGCACAATTAATAATGCAACTTTCACTTCCTTGTGCTAAAATAGTGTTACATTTTTCCGCATGCAGAAAATAGTGTTACAGTTATTCAAAGTTGGAACAGGGAAACACACACACACACACACACACACACACACGTGTGTGTGTGTGTGTGTGTGTGTGTGTGTGTGTACATAAATACACAAACACAAATACATACACATGTTTTGTAAATATTGTTTTTAGTGACATATCATTTTTTCTTCATTAAATTCAACGCTGGTGTAAGATGTATGCATGAACACTACATATCGTTATACATTCTTTTGCTCGGGGTAAAATTTTGCCTAGGAGTACGTTCATATTGTATGACGCCGGGCCATACAAGATTTGTAAATAATAAATAATTTTATTTTGAAATGTCAGAACATGCGAATGAAAGCAAGAGACAATCTGAGTTTTGGTTTGACAAACACAGTGAGGTCGAGGTCAAAGATATGAGCAGTGAACTATAAACAAAATGCCCCAGAGTATCATGTGAAGGGCAAATCATCACGTGACGGGCAAAGCTGGACTATTTAAGGGAGAGATGAAGAGAAGATTAGACAGTTTAGCAGTTGATTTCAGATCAGTTCTGAACAAAGAAACCAAAAACAGCCACCAGCTGTACTCCAATGCGTGTGTGCCTATTTCTGACCAACTCAAATTCTATACCAACGTCAACGAAACAACGGAATACAAATATAATTATATATTTTATATATACATATTGCAGTTTGTCATTTTTCATGTGAAATAAATAAGCAGATATGGCAGCAGTTTTTATTCATCGTCGTGACAATATGAATGCTACATATTTTTATATATTCTTTTGCTCGGTCTAAAAGTTCGCCTAAAAAGGGCATACAACGATATAATGAAAACATGGAAGACTGAATTCAGATGATAAGATGTGCAGGGAAAATTTTTATGTAGATGTCAAGACAAACACAGTCATAGGTCAAGCTCTTTATCTTCGGTCAGATACGACTTAGTCTGGGCTCTACGGACAAATAATAGACAAAACAATCTGTCCGATAACGCAGTTGCGGTGAGTGCGTAAATTTTGACAATTTGCCCAAAGTTCATAGGCCACCTGTGTACACTCGGCTTAAAAGAAATCCATATTAGGCCCAATCCGCTACTAGAGACGAAAAAGAATCAGAAACGAACGAAAAATCCTTTAGTGAATTCATAAAAGTTTGAGATAAAAGCTTGTCGCTAACGATGAGAGACGCCTCAGGTGACGGAAGAAAATTCCTACGAATACTACGCAACCACCCAAAAGAAAAACCCAGGGTAATCTCAACAACCCCTTAAGTTCCCTTAAAAATGGAACGTAATGAGAGCGTCACCGAATACGTTTTAAGGACTGAAACACTGTTAACAGCATTGAGAAATAACGGACAAATAGTAAACGATGATTTAATTATCGCAAAGATACTAAAAGGCTTAGCAGAACAATGTAAACCTTTTTCCATGCATGTGACTCAAAACTGCTAAGAGCTAACGCTCTTGGAATTTAAACCTAATTTTGCGATATCAAAGACAGATGTAACACAGATAAAACACGAAACAAAACCCAAGCTGAGACGACATAATGAGGTTGACTTCTTCATCCTCAAAATTACAAAGAAGAAAAGAGACATATGGCCAGAATATGCCCTAATAACAGCAAAGAACAGGCACAGCGGCGTGGCTACTGCAAAAGCACCGACCACCAAAGGAAATTGTGACATTATAAAAGAAGAAACATCTAAGAGACTAATAGTTGACGCATGACCTATATTATAAAGGGTGTGAAGATATTTAAAAGAATAAGACAAGACATTTCAGTCGGAAAACCACAAATTGGATGAAACTAAAACTAGTGGCATACCACTGAAAAGGATGATTGCGAGGATGAAAACCATGTAACAGTTACACTGAAGAAGGCGCTATAATTTCACCGCATCCACAGGGTATTGTAGGGAATTGGCTAATGTTTATTAATTCAGCTTTGTGTCATACAAAGTCAAATTTCCTACAGTTTACAAGATTTTATCCAGAATTATCTTCATCAGAAATGTGAGTTTTAGTTTTATTTAATGGCATATCAACACCTCTGTGGGTTATTTAATTCCAAAAAAGGTGGAAGTTTTAAGGTATTTTTAAATGTTCGGTTAGAGTGTTGATTTAGTCCGATTTTAATTAAATTTTTATTATCTTAGAAAACTGAAGATGTCTTCTAGTTTCGTATTAAAAAAAATGCTGGGTATAAAATTTTTTTTCCTTCAAAAATGTATTATGGCAATAATTGTTTTTTAATTAAAAAATGTGTCATAGTAATAATTTTCATTAAAAAAATTCATATTTTTCTATAAAGGTCTATTTTTATACTTTCATAGTGCTTTGACCCCAGTTTGGCGGTTTAACCATTTACCCATAGCTGGGACCTTAACAGGTGCTACCACTCCGGGTCAGGTTGGACCTGGGAACAATAATTAAAACGTGGTTCCATGCTCCTCACAAACTCCCAATCAGAGGCCCTGGTGCTGGATGCAGTTTAATGTCATATCCAGGACCTGTCGGTAGATTGGAATATGTGGAATAGTGAAGTAATAAAATATACATTTTTCATGTTAAAATAGAAATTCATTAAAAGGAAAGAACAACAAGAATAGGTAGTAGCTTGAAGTAATGTTCAATGAGAAACAAATAATGAGTCAAGGGTATCAAGAAAAGTTCGTAGTAGTTATTGGTTGGAGAGAGTTTATGCGTACGTACGTATGTATGTATTAGCGTTTGTTTGGTAAGAATATCTTTGAATGGAGAAGAAGAAGTAAAATGAGTTAGCACACAAGAAAGAAGGAGGAAAATAACACGCTGCCACGTGACATTATGTCTGGGTCGACTTGAAGTTGAAGTTACTTTTAATTGTGTCTCTTTCTCTGCTTCCATCTGACTAACTTGCTGACGCTGACCGAAATATTAGTAGCATTTAGACATTTTCAGACTGGATCGCAAAGTCCCTTTAGTCTTGCAATTCGCTTATATTGGTCAGAAAATTACTTTAACATCTACTTTCGAAATCCGGTTTCGACTTTTTCTTTAAACACATGGTCAAGATTTTTTCTATTTGGAAAAAACCAAGATTTCACATATCATTGTGAATTTTTGTAAAAGTGAAGAAGATGGTTGATTTTAATTCTTAATATCCTACCCAACAATATATCCTCTGTCAAGGTTGCAACTATGTTGGGGAACCTTCCCTGTTTACACTAATATGGACTCTTCCTAAGACTATATATAGTAGTATTTATTAGTGGACTATAGAGCATTAACAGTGTTAGTGTATCCCAGCGATCTAGTTCTGCGGGTAATATTGCCAAGTCTCACGTCTCGTACTATCTCAGTATTCTCTCGTATTCGACTAACCGTATTGTACGACGTTCTACTAACTCTCCCTGTATATATTCCTCTTTAATATATTGCGTTTTCTACCGTATTACTCTGCGCTGTGTATTTATTGGATCTAACCCCAGATTCACAACAAACTAAAACTGAACAAAAATGATTTTTAAAGGGATAAAGATGATTTGATACGACAGAACGGTACAAAATTCAAATTACACGTCTACAAATATACTATATTATTTTCCGACCATAAAGAACAACAAAGATTGCCGTTGCCAAGCATGTTATGATATTCTCCAATGCCGCAAGATACGGAGACACTGCACAATTATACAATTATAATGAGAATAAAAGGAAAAAAGTTTGATTAATAGGGACTGTAAAATCTGCACTCAGGGAAAATTTTCCTAGAGTCGAAACAGACAATTTGATAAACAGACAACATCCCTCTTTGTGTTAGTGCAAACAGACCGAGATGGGCCCATAGAACCAACGGACATAAATAGATACAAATACGCTGTATCATTTACCGACGATTTCTCCAGAGCTGCATTAGTGTAATTCTTCAAAAAGAGAAACTCTACTGTGTCAACCATCAAAATATGTATTACAGATGTTCTCCCTACCGTAAGATAAAAAAGATTTCGATCGGACAACGGCTCAGAATTTAAATCTAACAATTTTCAAATATCAGACTGCTATAATAATATAAAACTTAAGGCATGAACTCCATATTTATCCAATCAAAAGAAGCAGCAGAAACGAATTAGCGAACATATTTGAAATTGGTGAGGTGCATTACTGCAGAAATTATCCTACCAAAATATTTATATATCTATACTGTTAGGACATCTGCGGTAATCCGCAAGAGGTGATTCAGCAACCTTCTAGGATCCCATTTTTTGAAAATAACAGGATGGAAACCCAATCTGTTATATATGAACGGTTTAGTTCAGTGTTTTATGCTTAAAAACACACGAAGAAAAAGTTAGACCCACGTTGTGAAAAGGGAATATTGGTTTGGTATGCTAGGAACAGCTATTTTATCTGCTTTATTGCCTTGAAAATAGGGAGGTTCTTAAACATAGTAAAGTTAAATTAATCACTACCGTCATTGAATTAAAAAAACACAAAATGACCTGCTGAATGATGATGACGATGTTCATGATGATCACCGCAAAAGTAATATATACAAAATCAAAAATGAAAAGAACCCCTAGACACCCAAGCAAACGTTGGAAGCCACCTATATACTAATGGGGATAAGCATGCGAACCGATATTCAAAAAAAGGAAAGACAATTCTTCATTAGCTAAATGACATCACAAACACTCAAGACGAAAATGACTAATCAATGTCGATTATGGCTTCACAAAATATATGTCGTGTGCCAAAAACCTATAAGGAAGCTGCGAAATCCCAAAATGCACTATCGGATCAAATCAAATCAGGAAAAGATCAAATCTATAAAAGAGAATTACATTTTCAAACTGACAAGCTTAGTTGAAGGCAAAAAGGCGGTAAATAGTAGATGTATTTACAAAATTAAATAAATCCCAGACTGATCGCAAAAGTGCAAATCCAAATTTGTTTCCAGGTGATACAATCAAGTAAAGAGACTAAATTATGAGGAAACGTTTTCACCAACGGTAAACATTATATCTATACGTATATAAATGAAAATGGTTGTACAATATGATCTCACAGTACATCAAAAAGACGTAAAAATAATCATACCTACATACCCCGATTATGAAAATATCCTGGAGCAAACAGAATTTGAAGTAATACCAAATACAAACAAAAGATCAGTCTCGAGATTGAACACATATCTTTATATTTTAATAGAGTCAGGCAAAAACCGTAAAGAATCCTTATATGATTTTCTTCACCAGAATTGATTTGATGCAGAATCAAATCGATCACAGTGTCTACATTACAAAGCAAGGGTTAAAATCATATAATAGATCGATGATTTGATTTTTGAGGCTGACAAGATAACCTCACTAAATGGCATTAAACGAATGCTAACATCAAAATTAAAGTTGAAGGACCTCGGACAACTTCGTCATTTCATGGGAATGGATTTTAACATAACTCGAGGGTTAATACAAATGTGTCAAGAAAAGTACATAATAAAAGCATTTGAAAGGAACTGCACAAAGCCAGATTTCATTTCATTGTTAATAAGCTTTCACAATATTTATTCAAACCATATGGACAACCACATGAACCACACTAGTACGAACTTTGCTGCAGGAAGAATAATGACTCGACTATCATAGAGTAATGCAAATTGGGCATCAGACAAAAGTAACAGTCGCAGTATATTTTGATTCTGCTTTAATCTAACCAAAGATGGTCTATCCATTTCCTGGAAATAGTAGAAGCCACTCACTGTCGCACTACACATATGTGAGGCTGAATAAAGGACCTTAGCAAAAACAACAAAAATATTTATAGATCATTCAACTATTGAATAAAATGGATCCTCTACAAATATATAACACCCAGAAAAGTATTCGGTGCAACGGCATTTTCTAAAGATCATGTACATCGGAAGACATTAAATACCAATGTATTCAATAGTAGAATAGATATTATTATTATTCGAATGTTGATAGTAACGAATGTATTGGCCAAATAAATAACTAGAGAAGAATGAGAAAAATTAATTATTCTAATTTTAAATCCATTCATATGGTGATCATTTATACGGTTAATCTAGCCGCACTGAAAATCTGTGATACAGTGAAACAGGCCCGTCTGTGGATGTTTTTTTGTGCTCTCGCTAGGTGATTGAGCATTATAGAGAGGGTAAAATTTTATAAACAGCAGTTATTTTCAGCTTTACGCTATGTTCTCTAGTTACCGTGTTGAACGCTCATTCGGTGCGCTTACAAGATAGAACACCCTCAATCAGCGGCGTATTTACATTTCGTAAAAACATTACACGGTATGAAAGCTGCCTTTTCTTTGACGCGCTCAAATAGTCCGGTGGGTAAATTTGACAAATCAGTCGGGTTCAAGTCCTGGCTTGAGACCTACGGTTAATCTAGCCGCACTGAAGAGCTGTGATATAGCGAAACATGCATATCTGCGGATGGCTCATATATATATATATATATATATATATATATATATATATATATAATGGACACTGAAGACAATACGGAGCAACGACAGTCTATTTCATGATTGAACGCAATTTTGAAACTTAAAAATTGCATTTAAGCTTGAAACAGAATATCGCTGCTCGTTGTTGCTATAAATTACTATTGCTGGATGTTTATGTTTACATACAACCACTTTCTGGTATGCTATATTTAAGACATAAATATAGCATACCTTAAAAGTATATATTTTTTATCAAATTTATATATACATAATTTTCTCTGATGACCATGCATTCGGTTTTCTTGCAGTTTTTTGTAGTCCTTTCTTGTCACTCTCTTCAGCTACTTTTTAGGAGACCTTGTAATCTAACCGCACTGTAAATATGTGATACAGCGAAACAGGCACGTCTGGTTTATTTGTGCTCTCGCTAGGTGATTGAGCATTATAGAGAGGGTGAAATTTCATAAACAGCAGTTATTTACGGCCTTACGCTATGTTCTCTGGTTACCGTGTTGAACGCTCATTCGGTGCGCTTACAAGATAGAACATCTTCAACCGGTGGCGTCTTTACATTTCGTAAAAACATAACACACTATGAAAGCTGCCTTTTCAATGACGCGCGCAAATAGCCCGGTGGGTAAATCTGTCAAACCAGTCGGGTTCAAATCCTGGCTCGAGACATACGGTTAATCTAAAGTGCTGTGATATAGCGAAACAGGCATATCTGCGGATGCTTTACACACACACACACACACACACACACACACACACGCACACACGCACACACACACACACACACACATATATATATATATATATATATATATATATAAAGTAATATGAGATGATGTTGGTGTGTTGAGAGAATTTATCAAAGTTTGATATCTCCGACTGTTATCTCCACTTTCCTTAGCTCTCCTGTACCAAAAGTTTAATAAAAATTTTCCTCCTATCTTGTACAAATATGTTTTGTTCCTCCGTTCGAATATTTGTCAATTCTTAACCATTATTCCACAGCATAAAAGATACAGCTCCAGTTGGGTCGTAGTATGCCCGAAGACAGTTAATTTGACAATTGGTGTGGTCACAGGACACTAGATATTTAACATGTCTTCCCATTGACATAGAATGTGACACAAGGTCGCATCTGAGGTCGGAAACACGAGCTCCTACACACTCGACAGGGATAAAAATTAACCCAGCTCCCGCAACCACGGAATCGGGCATTTAATATTGTCTTCATTTTCATCCGTATGAAGAGCTTCGACTGAGTCATACTCAACACAAAGTTTGACAATTGCAAATTTATTCGGAACTCTGTGTATGTAATTAAAGTTTTCTCATTGAGAACGGATGTGAAAAATATCGGACAACATGCGGGTACACTTTTTAGACAAGGGCCAAAGTTATTTAATGTTACTTAGCCGATGCATTGAATTGGGAACTATGCATATTTATGTTTCTCAGCTGAAGAGCAGTCCAGAGACCAAACCCCAACAATGTCGTTTTCTGCCAGAAGACAGAAAAGTTAATACAGTACAACTTCTCGTGGATCTCTGAGTATTTAAACAAAGTCATGTCCGCTGGGATATGATATGACACAAGGTCATGTTTAACGTGGGGAACCCGAGTAGTACACACGAGCCAAGGTTCAAAATTTTCCCAGAATTTACAAACGCGGGATCAAGTACTTTTCTTGTTTATTTTTCTCAGCCAAGTCGCAGTGCGTAGATTGAGCCCCAACTGATTGGAACTCTGTCCGAAGACAGATAAATTGACTGACAATGTTGAGCTCTCGTGTACATTTGGGTATTTAATCAAGTCCTGCCCACTGAAGAGGGAAATAAAACAATATCAATTATTTATATGGACTTTCTGAGCGCTTACACTCGGCTCAAAATTAAATAGTTCCCATATGCACGAGATCAGACTTGTGTGTCTATCACCCGAGTCTATGCTCATAGACATAACCCCGACCGAATCGATCTCTGCCCGACAACAACCAGCTTGATAAGTACGAGTCCTCGTGGAACTCTGGGTACTTAAGCAACTGAACTTTTTTTTTGGTGTGTATATATGCGTATTCTTTTTCTTTAATTTCCTCAATATTGCGCCTCAGATTTAGAATTCTCTGACATTCATGCGATATTTCTTGTAGTGTTAGTTTTTGATTCAGTTTCAGTTTCTTCCGTGTTCTAAAATGTATTTCCTGGCCTTTGAAAGAAGAAAAGTTATCCTTTAAACATATGCGTAAGAAATCAGATGGTTTTTTTGTTAATTATTCCAGCATTCGGCAGATTTTTTTCCGGCAGATTCATACACTTCTGACGAGTATTGAATAACTTACATTTTCGATAAAATATAACTAGAATATTTACTGTTTCTTCAAAGCAAATTTCACCTGATTTTCTTGGTTGTACAAAATTACAATAATTTTTAATGCTCTACGCGTGCTAATTTTCTCAACAAAATTTTATTTTTTTCGTCTTCCCAGTCGCAACATTCCTCTCTATAAAAGTAATTCCATCTTCTGAATTGTATGTAATTTCACTTATTGCATTTGTTCTGCTGTTGCTGTTATTGCTGCTGTTATAATTTTACTACTTAGGCTAATAATTATTCTATACATAAGAATAGCTGTTTGTTTTTCTTTTTACTTTACTCACACCAAAATAAAAAAAAAATATATATATATATATATATCAACGTGGCTTTATTATCTTGTCATCACTGATAGTATTTTCTGCACAGCAAAAAAGTTTTTTTCTTACCCCGTATAAGCTTCGACGCCTCTTCGCCACTGCAATAACTCGCTACTAATGGTTATAATATAATGTCTTGACTGACTTCAAAAGTACTCCATCGCACATTCTTTGAATGTATCAATTCTATCAGATCTCTGACGATGAACTTACTTTGATTTCTTTCATTAAATCGTCTTGACTTGTTCATTTTGTTACCGGGGAATGATGTCTTATTTATTTCATAACAATACCCATTAGATCAGTCGATCTTAATAATTTTGTGACCTCGTAATCTTACCTACCTTTGCCGAAGAAATGCTACATATTACACAATAGATAATGGTGTGTTTTATTGATACAAAACGTCAGTTACTACGTTTTAATCTTTACAAACTGCATATGACTGCATATTTGTGCAAAAACTGTTAGTCAGTCAGTTAAGTGCCGTATGTGGTACACGCAAAGAGACATGACTGACTGGGCAGAAGATTATCCCGAAGTAGGCTGCCATTGTTTTCTGCGGTAGATTGGTTGCCGACCAAGACTATAGAACCCAATCTGTCCTATTATTTAACCCAGAACTGAAGAGAAGAGACGGAATAGTACCATTACCAAGGGTATTTGTGTGTAAGTGAATGCAAGGAATTCAAATGGAATTCGAACTCGGCACCCCGATTTCTCGTTCCGAGTCAATATCCACTGCACCACAACGCATATCCGAAACAATTTAATTAAAAAGGCTATTGGTTTTTAATTAAATTTTCCGATAGAAAACTGCAGAACAAAGTGCGTTTCCTTGCACTTATGAAACTGTTCCATTATATTTTTCTTTTAAAAGCAGCTTTGCTTTCACGAATTTTATTGATTGTTGTATTAATTTATTATTATTATTATTATTTAAAAAATCTCGCAACCATTCAAAGAGATTATTATTATAACTATATTATTAATGTATAGGATTTGTAAAATCTCTGGTCTATTAGGAATTAAGCCGATTATATTAAAGATAAAGATTGATTATATATGTAATATTTTTGTTTAACGTGAAACTATCGATTATTTCTACTCTTCTGACTGTTGATTATTGCCATGTTTATGAAATTTCAGTCTTTGTATACTCCAGCTTTCTTCAGGTAATAGGAATTTCGATCCGAAACTTTTATTTCGATCCCTGGTGTATATCATTCTCATTTCATGAGCTATGCCACTTTTAGATGCCATGTAATTAACTCCTTTAACTCAACTCTCTAAATCATTTGCTCACTACTGCTGTAGCCAGAGATTGAAATCACAATCCTCTGAGTCAAGTCTCTGGAAATATCAGCTAACCAAAAGTCATAAACATGGCAGTAAAGGTGAGGATAAATATCCAAACATTGTAAATAGCGTAAATACTATCACATCTTAGAAATAATGACAAATAATGAGATGTCTTCTTCTCTGTGTCTTGTCTTTTCAGGATGTGGGTGATTATGGTTTTCCATGTCTCTCTATCCTTGGTTGCTCTTAGCACGCGTTCTCCTATTACAAAATGCAACCCCCGTTATGTCATCCAGCTGCTCAGGCCCTTCGAATATATTATCTGCTGCTTTCCCATTTCTCTTTTTCCCTTTTATCTGGCCTGTTAGTATCAGGTTCTCCAAGCCCTCCTTCCTCATTGCATATCCCAGGAATTTTATCCGACTCTTCTTGATGCTCAGTATTAATTTCTATTTCGTATCCATCCTTTCCAAAACCTTATCATTGCTGACAGGCTCGTTCCATGATATTTGCAGCATTCTCCATTTTTCAGTTGCTTCAAGTTTTTCGTCCATTTTTGATGAAATTGTCCAGCATTCACTGCTGTATTGAAGAACTGACATCACATAGCAATCCAGTAGTCTATTATTTGTTTCTAGTGAAAGTTTTCTGTCTCTTAATACTTTAGTCAGCCTCTGGAACGAGTCCTTCGCCATGCCAATTTGCCTTCGGATCTCTGTGTCGCACTTTCCGTCTTCTGTTATAACACATCCGAGATATTTAAATTTTGTATCTGCTTGATTTTAATATCTCCCACCTGTATTTGGCATTTGGGACTGATTCTTTTGCTTATGAACCTGCATTCGGTTTTTTTGCAGTTTATTTGTAGTTTTTTTTTGTCACTCTCTTCAGCTACCTTCTGAAGGTGGTCTTGTAGTTTCCTTTCAGTATCTACTATCAGCACTGTATCATCTTCCATCATCATGGTTGGTGATAACCTTCAAGAGAGCAACTCATCGTTTCTTCTTGGTCTAACACTTTACAGTGAAATCGCATCTATTTTGTTGTTTTTTATATATATGCCTCGAGATTTCTGACAGAATCAAAAGAAGAATTAGCAGTGTTATAGCATTTTATCTGACATCCAGGCACATTAGCTGTTTCTTGCTGCTGCTCAGCATTAATTTCCTTTTCGTCCCCATCCTTTCCAAAACCTCATCATTGCTTACATGCTCGGTCCATGATATCCGCAGCATTCTCCATTTTTCAGTTGCTTCAAGTTTTTCGTCCATCTTTGATGATATTGTCCAGCATTCATTGCCATATTGAAGAACTGTTATCACATAGCAATCCAGTACTCTCTTCTTTGTTTCTAGCAAAAGTTTCCTGTCTCTTAATACTCTACTCAGCTCCTGGAACGCGTCCGTCACCATAACAATTCACCTTGGGTGTTGCACTTTCCGTCATATTTTAGAACACAATCCTGGAATTTAAAGGAGTTATTGTAGTTTCGCTTTCTGTGTATGCTATCAACACTGTATTATCTGCGTACTTTATGTTCTTGAAATTGTGGATTCTGATGACAAATCCTGGTATAGCATTTAGTGTCTTCAGACTCGACAAGGTACAGCGGAGGGTCTGTAATGTGATCGATACCAACTTGGCAGACAACCTGCAGTCTCTCTCTCTCACCGGCGCGACGTGGCTTCCCTGTGTCTCTTCTATAAATACTTTCACGGCTTCTGCTCCGATCAACTTAGATCACTGCTGCCCCTAGATAAGAATTTGCACGAGATACTAGATCAGCAACTAGATCCCACCCTTTTACAGTGAAACCGATAAAATGCAACCGCAATTTCTACTCCAACAGTTTCTTTTCTCGCACTTCTCGGCTGTAGAATTACCTTCCACGTGATTGCTTCCCTGACAGCTACAATCTCCAGAAGTTTAAATGTAAGGTCAATACACACCTCTTAACACACTAACTCGTTCCCATTCTTTCAAACACTCCTCCCATCTGCCCAACCCTCATCCTCGGCATCCTTACCCATCTATCACCTTCCTTCTGACATTTCCTACACCTAACCACACGGCCTCTTTACCTTCCCCTATGTAGCCCCATGCGCAATAGTGGCAATGGGATGCCTTGCTTGGGGTGAAATGATTAAAAAAAAATAAAAGAACAGTCTCAGTATAGAGACTTGAATAGATCCGGTAAAAGAACATATTCTTGTCTTACGTGCCTTTTTATCTTTGTATATGTGCTAAATTCGTTGGTTGTCCGTATGCAGGCAGTTTGCTGCCACTAGAGATCCTTGATTACTCTTATGTTTTTCCTAAATATGTTGAGGCTGCTGAACATCTCCATCAATGTTTTATGGCGTATTTTGTCGAACATCTTTGCATAATCAATAAAACAGGTACAAGTTCTTCATTTGTATTGCCCTTTTTCAGAGCACCCTGATCATAAATATGGCGTTCCTTGTTTCATTGTTTTTGACGAACCTGCACGGCTCGTGTCCTATCTATGGCCTGATTCTGCTTCTCTCTCTATTCATCAGGATTCAGACTATCAGTTTTGTAATGTGGCGCATTAAACTGATTAATCGGTGGAGTTCGCATTCGTTTGCATCTGGCTTCTTAGACAGTGCTATAAAAAACGACTTGCTTAGGTCGTCTGATATTACACCACTATTATAAATTTCCTTTATTATCCTGTAATATCGGTTGCTCTCTCTTATGGAAAAGATATTTTATATATTCTTCCCATCGCTGGTATATTTCCTCTTTCTCTAATATTATCGTTCCTACCTTGGATTTTAGACATTCTGTTAAGGAGCAGGTTTTATTGCCCTGTCGATTCTCTTATTTCTTTATGCATGTCTGCTTTATTAATTCTGCTCAATCTCTCTACTTCTGCACATTTGTTGTTGAGCCATCCCTCTTTAGCCTGCCTGCATTTGTTCCTTATTTCCTTGTATAATTTCCATTCCATGTATTCCATTCAATGACTTGGCATCAACTTCTGTCTCCTTTGCATCATATCAAAAATCTCTTCAGTTATCCACTCGTTTTTACTTCTGCGTCCGATCTCTTTTGGGGCAATGTTGTTTGTTGATGTCACTATCGTTTCAACTACTGAGTCCTATTACGAGTTTATTTTTCCAATTTGTTCTTCGTATTTGATTTTTACGCTGTTAGTGTATTCTTGCAGGTTCTTATCCATAACCAAGGACAATGGATAAAAATAACACTGTAAACGAATTTGACATCACAATGGGTGCGCTGGACTCTGCAGAGTCCTTCGATCTCATCGGCTTATTTACACTGTATAATCTCACCGCACACGAAGACATAAACACAAAAGACATAGGACTATATAGATACGACGGTCTAATGATAGTAAAAAAAATCCACTCACTTAAAAATAGACAGAATCAGAAAGCTGATCCATAGAGAATCCAAAGGATTAATCTTAAAAGTAATAGTTGACACAAATTTAAAAGTAGCAAACCTCCTCGATGTCACACTAGATTTAGTTAACAACAATTGCCAACCATACATAAAACCCAAAGAATATTCATTATACATCCACCCAAAGTCAAACCATAATCAAATATATACCCTCATCCACAGAACATAGAATTAGTCAAACTCGTACGGCAAAGAAATATTTAACAACACAAAATCTCTAAAACAATTCCTTAAAAAAAGCGGCTACAGAAACCAAGACATTCAATACATAACAAACTATAACCACAACAAGAAAATAGAAACAGAAAAATCATTTGGTACACACCTCCTTTCAACCAAATGATCAACACCAAGCTAGGACAAAAGTTCCTGAACTTAATTAAAAAACATTTCCCCACAAATTACCCTCTTAGTAAAATCTTCAACAAAAATACACTTAAACTAAGCTACAGTTACACAAACAACATAGAAAAAATCATAACAAACCATAATAAATACATCCTAAATCAACACGCAGATCAAAATAAAACCGACAACCAAAATACAATCAAACACAACAATGAAAACATATGCAATTGTAGAAACCCTAGTAACTGCCCACTACAAAATAAATGTAAAACAAACTCAATAATCTATCAATGCAACATAACATCCATCGAAAATCCAACTATAAATAAAGTGTTTATCGGATGAACCAAGAACACTTTTAAGCAGCGTTGGTACATGCACTTAACTTCATTCAAAAACAACTTATACCGAAACCAAACATCCCTTTCTGCATATTTTTGGAATTTAAAGAACTCAAAACAGAAACCCAAAGTAAAATGGAAAATCCTAGAAAAAACTAGAACTTGCAACTCATTTGACGATATCTGCCCTTTATGTCTAAGTGAAAAGCTATACATTCTGTAGTATCCCAAAAGTAGCGAACTATTAAACCGTAGAGACGAAATAGCAGTACTATGCAAACATTGCAAATATTTCTCGCGAAAATTTAAATAAACAAATAAACACCCCACCCACAAAACCAACCCCCAAAAAATGCAAAAAATACGCATAACCAAACCTGTTAATAAACAGAACAAAAAAAAACGTAGAAACAAAAGAAAAAAAACCATACCACACCAGCAATAAGTTCAGCTACCGTAAAATAGTAGAAAAATAAAAGAAAATATAGACACTGTAAAAAGCAAAAAAACACATACCCCAATAATTAAACGAAGAAGCAAAAAGCCCAGAAACAAAACAACGTATACCAACCCCTAAACCAATTAGCAACACCCACGGCACCAACAGGCTACACCGAGACAAGAAAACCTATCCTGAACTTAGCCACCCCACCAAACACCTAACCCTAAGATGTTAATAAGGTCAACAGAATCAAAATTACAACCCAACCTCACTTTCACCTAAAACAAAATAAATTCACCACAAATAAACGGTCTTTTCAACCAGATAATTTTTATACCAACTTGATCACCCGAAGAAGAAGAGGCCATGACACATGGTCAGCTTCGAAACGCGAAAAAATTTGTGAAGTGATACTATGAATTTATAAACCATTGTAACAACTATTACTATATATATATATATATATATATATATATATATATTATTGTCATCCGCAGACAGATCTGTTTCGCTGTATCACAGCTCATCAGTACGGTCTGACTCCGATTGCTACACAACCCAGGCTCGAAACCCGACCGAATTGGCGTCAGTCGGCGACTCTACCCCTAGGCATCGGGGCGTTCGGTGGAAGAACGCAGTCTTTTTAGCGCATATCATATTACGCGCCCAATAGCAAGGGTGCACAAATTTCATTTTTACTGAATGAGCGATGCGTACACGCTAGATATATACATATAAACATGCATATACCCTAATATATATTCACTAAAACACACACACAAAGTACATAAGTTTTCTTGCATATAAATTGACACACATAAATACATAAACATTCGGGTATATATATATATATATATATATATATATATATATATATATACGTATATATATATATATATATATATATATATATATATATATATACATATATATATATTACGTGGCGTTTTTTTAAAAATTTTTTATTATATTTGTGATATTCTGGAAGCCTGATATGCAAATACATATTTCGAGGCCTAGGGGTAGAATCGCCGACTGAGGCCAATTTGGTCGGGTTTCGATCCTGGGTTAGGAAACGACCGGAGTCTAAGCCGTAGTGATGAGCTGTAATACAGCGAAACAGATCTATCTGCGGATGACTATAGTATATATATATATATATATTTATATATATAGACATATGCATATATATACACGAACACACATATATGCGCACACCCAGATATAGACATAAAATATATATGTATATATATATAAGGATATAGATATGAATATACATATACACTCACACAAAGAAACACACACACACACATATATATAGATAGATATATATAAAGAGAAACATACACTCGCAGATAAATGTACACACAAAACACAGCACACACACACACACGCACATATATATATACATATATACAGTAGTATATATATCTTTATATAAAGTCATACACATACACATATATGCATATATATACATACATATATATATATATAATGTTTTACCTTTTGTAGTAGTATGTAGTTTTTACAAGTTTTAAATCATAAATAATAATTAATAATTATTGCTCTATTTTTATATTTATCAGTGTTTTAAATTGATGTTTTGAACGTTTCAATTATTTTCTTCATTCCTTATTCATTTGGAATATATATATATATATATATACTCGCGCATAAATGTTGACAAGCATATTTATACACATGAATTTATATATGTGTATCTATGTATATGTATATATGTATACATATATATATATATATGTATATATATATATATATATATATGTATGTATGTTTGTGTGTACGTATGTATGCATTTGTGGTACATACATATTACATTTGAGTTTTAGTTTTAATTTATTTTGTTAAATGTGTTTCTTTCTGAAATTCTGATAAACAAACCTGACTATGAACAGTGACCTTTTATACTCTTCTAGGAAGAAGAATATTGCGATTTTTTTCTGGTCAAAACGAAATAAAACACCAATAAAATTTCTGTACTCACTATAACCGAAAATCGATAATTTTTAGATGTGTCAACATTAACGCACGTAAAATTATTCATGTTGTTGTTGTTGGAAATTTTAATTTTTTATGAACAATTTCTACGCTCCTACTTGTTGAGTACTTGTGCTTCTTGTCACACCATTTTGTTCCTACCATTTCCGTTTTAATTTTTTTTAAAATATTTATGAGAGAAAAAAACGAAAAAAAGAAACCAACAATTTTACTTAATCTTTTATTATTTCCACAACATTTACAAGTCACGTTTTCATAATTTTTGGAAATATTTTCTATGTCCAACAGCGATTCACAATGTTATTCTGATGCTTATTAGATATTTTGTCTTTTATACTGAATAAGAAACCTGAGAGAAAAATCGGAAATAAACACATGAAAGCATTTCTCATCGATATTTCTTAAGGAAAAAACAAACTCTTTGTTCCTCGGAAAGGCCACTTCGAATGTATTTTGCGAGATTTGCGTCTTTTAAGCTAAACTTTTGTCGATCTCAATAAGAATGAAACAACGAATTACCGATATAATTTCTTAATACGCTTTTAAACTTTCCTGAATAAACATTCATTGTTAAGTACAAAGCGACTATAATGATAGGTCAAACTGTATAATTATTGATTGGCGTTCGATTCCGAATAAAGTACAATTTCCACTTTTAATTTTTTAAAGCAAACATGCAGATCGAAATATAAAAGAATCATCAAAATGCAACCTTACTTCTTCACTGTTTCTTCTTCTTCTGTGTGCCCTGCCACTTCAGGACGTAGGCGATTATGGCTTTCCACGCCTCCCTATCCACGGTGGCTCTTAGCACACCTTCTCATGTTACACCATGCAACCAGCATTCTGTCATCCACTAGGTCAAGCCCATATATCTAGAATATAAATGTTTACAGACTAGTATGGCCAGAAAATGAGGGATTAGTTTATATAATAATTATAATATAGAATTGATCCCCCATTTTATACCCACATTATAATTTCTATAAACAGTTGGCATATATATTTTTCTTCTATGTGCCCTGTCACTTCAGGACGTCGGCGATCATGGTTTTCCACATCTCCCTATCCAGAGTGGCTCTTAGCACACCTTCTCATGTTACACCATACAACCCCCATTCTGTCATCTACCAAGTCAAGCCCATAAATCTAGAATATAAATGTATAGAGACTAGTATGGCCACAAAATGATGGATCAGTTTATATAATGATTATAATATAAAATCGATCACCCATTTTATAGCCACATTATAATTTCTTATAAACAGTTGGCATATATATTTTTCTTCTATGTGCCCTGTTTCTTCAGGCGATCATGGCTTTCCACATCTCTCTATCCGTGGTGGCTCTTAGCACGCCTCCTGTCACACCATGCAACCCTCGTTCCATCATCCACCTGATTAGGTCCTTCAAATATGTTATCCGTTGCTTTGACCTGTTTCTTTTTCCCTCAATCTGGCCTGTTAGTATCAGGTTCTCCAAGCCCTCCTTCTTAATTGCATGTCCCAGGAACTTCAGTTGTCTCTTCCTGATACTCAGTATCAATTTTCATTTTGTTTCCGTCATTTCTTAGACCTCATCATTGCTCACATGCTCGATCCATGATATTCGCAGCATTCTTCTGTAGAACCACATTTCAGTTGCTTCAAATTACTGTTTACCCTCTGATAATTTAGTAAATATCTCATTACAGTAAGGAACAAATCATGTTTGTTTTTGTTAATGTTGACTAATTTGGTAAGAGCTTTTGGCTAGGTTATGTTAGTGTTGTGGATCCCGGGAATGTGAACCGCACAAGATAATGAACATCACACCAGATATTTGAGAAAGAAAAGTAAGTATATTGAACGTAAAGATACAAACTTGAACGCAGGTTAGTAATCCAGGAATACGATTAGTATGAAATATATATACCAGTCTCTGAAGTGAAGCCGTTGTAGAATTAGTATGTTGATGTCGGAAGCTGACGGGTGCTGCGTAGTAATCTTCTGTCTGAGTGGATCTCAGAGCTACTATGAACTACTAACGCTGTATTCTCCGTGAAACCTCAGTATCTTTCGGTATCTCTCAGACTCTTACGGAAACTCACGTATCTCATTATGGCCGGAGCATATGTATATATTATCATGGAAAATGGGGAGGCCCCAGAACACTCAGCTTTGTTAATTTCATGACTTTCTCGATCATTTTTTAATTATTCCACCCCAAGCAAGGCATTCCACTGCCACTATAGCGCAGTGGGTTACATAGAGGAAAGTGATGAGAAGAGGGGTTAGTTATAGGAAATGTCAGAAGGAGGGTAATAGACGAGTAAGGGAGTATAGAGGAAGATTGTTTGAGAGAATTGGTGCGAGTTAGTGTGTTAGGAGGTGTCTATTGACCTTACATTTATACTCCTGGAGATTGTAGCTGTCGGGGAAGCAAGTATGCGGACGGGAAATCCACAGGCGGGAAGTACGAGAAAAGAAGCTATTGGTGTAGAAATTGCTGTTACATTTTATCGGTTTCACTGTAAAAGTGTGGGATCTAGTTGCTAATCTAGTATCTCGTGCAAATTCATACCTAGGGGCCACCAGTGCTCTAAGTTCATCGGAGCAGAAGCCGTGAAATTATTTATAGAAGAGGCACAGGGAAGCCACGTCACGCCGGTGAGAGAGTCACTGCAGGTGCTCAGCCAAGTCGGTATCGATCACATTACAGATTCTCCGTTGTATTTTGTCAAGAATCCCGAGGAGAATAGCCGGGGCACCCGAGCAGATGTGGTAGCAGTATTCAATAAACGGGTGGTTGATAAATTTATATATGTACAGGATAGATTCAGTCGGAAAGAACTTCCGGGCCCTGCACAGAGAACCGACATTCATAGCAGCGCATTTAGCAATGGATTCGATATAGTCGTTCCACTTGAGGTCCGCTGAGAGTGTGAGGCCAAGCAGGCGTAGTGTTTTACTCTCTGAGAGAAAAGCATGTTCCATTCTAATGGGAAGTAGGTGCAGTTGTTTATGGTGGTTAATTGATAGCAGCTTTGTTTTGGAAGAATTGAAATTTACGAGCCATTTCTTACCCCAATCCACCACGGATTGGAGGTCCTTTTCAAGCTCGGCAGCGAGGTTAGCCTTGTAGCCCACATCAGATCTTTGATCGAGGCGAGAGTAAACTGTGATGTCATCGGCGTACATGCCTACTTGGGATGTTATGGCATCGGGGAGATCATTGATGTAGATCAGAAAGAGCGTAGGACCTAGGATAGAGCCTTGGGGTACAACCGCGTTTGTAGGGTAGTTGTGTTCTTGTCAAGATTATGTAAAATGATAATCAGTTGTGGATAATTTTCTTTCGCCTGGTTAATTTTTTTTTTTTAATCATCTCACCCCAAGCAAGGCATTTCACTGCCACTATTGCGCATGGGGCTACATAGGGGAAGGTAAAGAGAAGGAGTGGTTAGACATAGGGAATGTCAGGAGGAAGGTGACAGATGAGTAATGATAGCGAGGATGAGGGTTGGGCAGATAGGAAGAGTGTTTGATAGAATGGGAGCAGGTTAGTGTGTTAGGAGGTGTCTATTGACCTTACATTTAAACTCCTGGAGATTGTAGCCGTCGGGGAAGCAATCGTGTGGAAGAGAATTCCACAGTCGGGAAGTGCGAGGAAAGAAACTGTTGGAGTAGAAGTTACGGCTGCATTTTATCGGTTTCACTGTAAAAGGGTGGGATCTAGTTGCTAATCTAGTATCTCGTTCAAATTCCTATTTAGGGGGCACCAGTGATCTAAGTTCATCGGAGCAGTAGCCGTGAAAATATTTACAGAAAAATTAAAAATTAAAAACAATGTTACATTATTTAATTGATCCTTTCAAAATGGCTATGGTGTAACCTTTTTATTAGGTTAATCTAACACGATTAACTTAAATATATATATAGATTTATCTGTTTGATCCTTTCAAGAAAGTATATTGTATTAGCGTACTTTGATTGAATTATGCTAGCTTGGATTACTTATATTGACTTATTTGTTTGATTGCTTCAAGAGTAGATATGGTGGTAGTATATTTTTCTTAGTTTAGGCCAGTTTAGTTAATTGAATGATATATTTGGCAATTTGTTTGGTTGCGTCAAAAATGGATAAATGTTTTTATTGCGTTATACTAGCTTGGTTGATTTAAATCTATATTTCGTTGTTTGTTTGGTTGTTTCAAGGATAATTATGTTAGTAACAGAATTTTTTTAGGTTTCTTTAGTTTGATTATTTTAAATGGTTACTGTGTTATTTTTTATTGTTTCAAGGATGGCTATATTGCTAACAGAATTTTAATATGTTAAATTAATAATTTGTATTTAATTCTGAGATGAGTGATTTTCAATAATCTTGGAATTATGTTGAACTTTTGTTCATATAGATGTTATAATAGACACAACGATTCGACTAAGTACTCTGTGGTCATCATCAGGTGTTCATAGATTGGCTGATGTGGATTATCTCGTTGATTATTGCGAAATATCCTGTGAAATCAATTATTGTCCTTTCATGTTGCTATTTGGTTCGCCACTACAAAGTACAAGGATCGAACCCATAACCACTAAATTAAATACACTTGATTAATATATAGACATAGAGTGTTATTTGTTTGAATTTTCAAGCATGGCTATAGTGGTAACAAACCTTTACTAGGTTACTCTGCTTTGGTTAATTTAAATATATATTGGTATAATATTAGCAGATATTTATAATGCGTAGAATAGTTGATGTATTAGAGAGAATGAAAACGAGAAGAAAACTCGTATTAACATCAGGAAGAGACAGATGTGGTATCTGGGAAAAATAATGAGGAAAGAGGGATTAGAGAATTTAATACTCACAGGATGGATAGAAGGAAAGATAAACAGAGGAAAGCAGCAAGAGACATACTTAATAGGCCTGAGCAAATGGATGGTGGAGCGGGGTTTGGGAGAGATACCAAGAGGAAAAATATTGAGAGCGACAAGAGTCAGAGACAAGTGGAAGTCCATGATCGCCTACAGTCTGAAGGAAAAACACACACGAAGAAAAGGAAAAAGCATGTATGTGGCACAATATCACAAGTATTGAGAATTAATGAGGATCAAACCTACTAGTTAGTTGTAAATGGCCATGCGTGCTAACCATTTTATGTCGAAGTGCCAAATTTAAATATTCATAGCCTAAGTTGTCAAAATTATATAGTTTCGTAATGAAAATGGCCTCAGTTTACTGAATAGAAAAATCTGCATTTTAATTTACGATTCAAATTTATGGTAAATTCGATTTTTTATTCTTTATTAATTAAACGAATTCAGGACGAAATGACTTGTCTCCTTTAAAGAATTCTTTATTCTAAAAAAATTCAAGTTCTTTTTAAAAAAATTTGTTTGTAAATTTATGAAAAAGAAAGCAAGCTAAAATTCCAAAAGAAATCTTTAAATCTTTCCAAGTGATTTCATGAATGAACTGTTTCGTGTTTGCAGTAGGCCTCGTGTACCAAACTGGCAAAATCTAACAATCGACAGGTTACATAGTTGCATACAGAAAATAAAATGAACAATTAACACATCTTATTATCTACGCTATTTATATTCTCACTATTGTACTAATCTTTGTGGTTATATGACTGCAATTAAGTCTTTGGAATCTTCAGTCTTCATCAGGTGTATATCGATCTAGATAAATTACAAGACTCAGATCTGAGATAACCTATTAGTGCTATGATTTTCTGGAGACTTTATGAACTTGCTGGGAAATTTTAGAAATGACTTGTAGAAATTGTTTTTGTTCATTTGTTTGCATGTTAAGCTATAGCTATAAACTGTTCATGTGTTAGAGATACATAAGTATGACTCAATTACATTATTATCAAATTAAAAATAGAACTACTGCAAGTTTGCATTTTGTCTTTATTAGTAAGGTTGTACTGGATGCTATACACATAAGCTGTTAAATTGCTTAAAATAAACGTTATTCATGCCAGGAAAGAGAGGCGTCTAACACCTTCCACGTGAGATGTATCCAACGTATATTGGGAATCTCATGGCAAGCCAAGGAGCCCAAAACTGAGTTCCTGTCTCGAGCCGGTCTTTCTACCATGTTCACACACCTTAAACAGCGCAGATTCCGCTGGTTAGGATATGTTCACCGCATGCCAGACGGTCACATTCCGAAAAACCTCCTGCATGGAGAGCTGACCTCTGGAAGAAGACACACTGTGCGGCCACCACTGCGGTATCGTGACATCATAAAAAGCCATATGAAAGTTGGGGGCATCAACACGGTTTCACGGTAGATCGTAGCATTCAACCGGTTCAAGTAAAGAGGAACCCTGACCTAACAGCTTAAATCATGGGAAGAGCAACTAATCCAATAATATATATTATTACAATATATTATGCTCTCATTACGATTGAGCTCTCTGGAGAAGAAATTCGGCTATAATGCGTGACTCTTCAGAAATGAATTGAGTTTTCTCAGTGACTGGCGTCTGTATACACTGCTTATATACAAGACGTTAAAATTTCCCTTCTCTGATGCCATGCGCCGATGGCTTAGGGAGTAGAGATTTCGACTGACACCAAATCGGTCGAGTTTTGATCCCGGCTAGAAGCAAGTGGATATGTCTAGCCACACTGATGAGCTGTGATACAGCGAAACGGGCTTGTATGTGGATGACTAATATAATATATATATATATATATATAGTTGGGTTTTTTTTTCTCTCTTCTTTCCTTTACCCCCCACCCCCTGGTTGGTGGTCTGGTTCTTTGGTCTTTGTCTTAGTGGTGCCTATTTATTTGGTTAATCATTGGTTTGCCTTTGCCCTGACGAGCCGTTGTGTGAAACCGCGGTAGGTTTTGGCTATCTTGTGATTCTTTATGTGTCTTTGCTCTACTTTTGCTTTTCATTTGTACTTTTGCATTTGTTTGTATTTGTATCGAGCACTTTTTCTTCTTTTTTTGTGGTTGGTTCCGTTTGGGTTTTTTTTCTTTCCTGCGGAGTATTGTATGTCTTGTCTTTACTCTGCGGATTTCTTTTTTCCCCCCCTCTTATCCAACGCCTTAGTGCGACGGATGTTAACGGAATTAGATTCTGTCGGTTATTCGTTTTTCTTAAAGTTTTTCTTAAAGTTTACCTTTGTAGAATTTTAGGATTTAGATACTTACAGAGTCAGTTTAGGTATTATTTTGAATATATATATACATATATATATATATATATACGACTTCACTTCAAGACTTGTATATAGTTATTTGTTATTAGTAGTATTCCTTGATTTACTAACCTGCGTTCAAATTTGTATATTACATTCAATATAACGAACTTTTCTATCTCCATATCTGTTTTTGTTGTCCATTATTTTGTGCGGTTTCTCACCCGGAATCCACAACACTCCTATCATATAAAAATATGCAGTCTCTTGCATTATATGAACCTGCACTCCCCTTTTGGTAAAGGAAATCGTTGTTAGATGCGGCCTGTTTCTCCTGCAAAGAGGGATTCACGCTTGAATTCTGCCTGAGAGAACTATTTTTTTCAGATAATTATGCATCCAAGAATCACGAAAATTGAAATAAAATTTGATAAATATAGATTTAAATTTTGGATTCATTAAGAAGTCTAAGAAAAAATATTCTGCATATCTACGGAAGTTTATGTTTGATTTCCATGACAATGTCGTTTACTTCTTAGATTTATTTTGTCACTTAAGTGCCACACGTTATGCAACTGGGTCGATTCTATCACTAAAGAGACATAATTGATGCAACAGAAGATGCTCCCGCATTAGCTTTCCATTATTTTCTGCGGTAGGCTTATTTCCAACCAAGGCTAAACAAACTCACTCCGGCATTCTATTTAACCTATAGCAGGAGTGAGAACCGTTGGGTTAATTAACTTTGTGATTAAGTGAATGCAACGAATTCAACTGAAATTCGAACTTGCCACTCTCGTTTATCGATTCAAGACGATATCTACTGCACCACAACGAACATCGACCTTGCAAGAATTCATGACCTATATTTACTTCACCCGATATTATTCCGAAAGAATTGAATCAACACTTAACATTCTGTCTGTATATATCTAAGCAAGGTATATTTTTCTATATGTTTTCCTCTGTTTTTTTTTTATTCTTTATGCAAAGTATATTTTTGATTAGGTAATATCGGCACTTGTGATCTTGTATCCTTTATTTTGAGCTTTCTTTCCGAATCTTTACTTAAATGCATTCTTCAAGATCTTTTCTAAGATGGTGACTTATTTAAGTATTTTTATCTTCTTCCGTTCAGGAAGTATTGCACATGAAGTAATTTTCTTTTTCTAATGAAAATAAATATTTTAAATTTTCATTTTTACTAAACCACATATCATCAATTTATTATCAGCTCAATTTTGAGTGCAACTCGCAAGAGATCAATTTTTTAAAGATGGTGAGAGCTAATCTAAGAACAAATATAAAAGAGAAGTTTTGCTAAGGAAGTTTTCTAAATTAACGAGAGAAATTGACTTAACTTCGATCAGTGCACGAAAGTCACACATACATGAAAAACGAATATAGAATACTTAGCTACAAATGTTAGCCATTAAGGAGAATCTCGCGTGATCTGATTAGATTTTATTCAATTTGAGAGACATAAGGACACATTTCACCCAATATTTGTTTAATTTAATTCGTTAGATTCATACACACTATAGGGAAGTATGTAACAGGACGTCTATATGAAATACGTAAAAACATCGGTCATTTCTCATTCGATATATTGGCAAAAATTGCTTACAAATGAATTTATTATCTTGGCAACCTGAAGATGAAACTAATGCTCTTCAGTACATTAAAATAGTTGTCGTCGTGTTTTACTAATATATATATATATATATATATATATATATATAGAGAGAGAGAGAGAGAGAGAGAGCGCGAGAGGAAGAGAGAGAGAAAAAGGGAGAGCGAGAGAAACATGGATATGAAATGTCCAAACTAGATAGTTATGAAATTAAATAGATGTATATGAAATGACGATATATATATATATATATATATATATATATATATATATATATATAGTTATGAATTAATTGTACATTGCGACACGGAAATCTCTATGTTTGGAGATAGATTATCATCAACAGGTAATGTTTGATGTTGGTTGTGCAGATGATTTACATTTAAATAACAAAAATCTTTGGTTTGCTGTGTATGTATGTGAGAAGATATAAAATTTACATGTGTGTTTCTTTTGACTAATCAGAGCGAAGATTCATTTTGAGATTTCGCTCCTAAGAATACATTCTAACTTTTTCTCTTTTGTTCTTTTTTTCTTTTTTCCTCCCTCATCCTACCCATCTCCCTACTTTCTTTCTCTTCTTAACGGTCAAGATGTTAACCTGCCTTTAACCTGATCTTATGATTACACTTGTTTTTTTCTCTCTTCCTCCTTTAGTTTTATTGCTTTTGATGTGATATTCTCATTTAGTACCAATGCTGTATTTTTAACTTTCTTATCATTTTTGGCCTATCTATTTATTTTTTGTCAACCTTTAAAAATAATTAAATGAATAATTTTATGTTTCAATTTATTTTGATAGTTCGTCAGTAATTATTTTCCTTTAAGCACTTGTTGGTTATATGCATGTTATTTCAATTAGTTTTTACCCATTTTCTAATGTGAACAATTTGCAATGTCTACTAATGACAATTTACAATTAATTCGTAACTATATAATTATATTTATCTCTATAATAATTATTATAATGAGCACTGTTCATAATAAAATAAATGCCGGGGCACTCAAAGCAATAAAACCTTGAGTCCTCTTTACTTGGAATTATATATATATATATATATATATATATATATATATATATATATATATATATTGTGATGGTTGTTACAATGTTTTTAAATTCATAGTATCACTACACAAAAAGTTTCTCATGTTTTTTCGAAACATGAGAATTTCTTTGTGTAGTGATACTATGAATTTAAAAACATTGTAACAACCATTACAGTATAACGCTCTACATTTGTATCGAGCACTCTTTATAAAAGTAAATGCATGAACAAAAAGGTAAATAAACCTACGAGTTCAACAACTTAGTTAAAAAATATATATTATCTTTACCGATACTCGTATTTAAGTAGATATCCTCTTTTTAATTAAACAGTATTTTTCTATTTATATCTACCGGCCTGATTATTTACTATAAATTTTTATTACGAAAATGTGTACTATCCAGCATGATTCGAACCTGAGACCCCTATTACATAGGGGAAGCATACCATTTGATCTGGTACCGTCTTGACCACTCGTCCATGAATAGCCTCTTGATCAGACAAGGTTTTTATCCTGCTTATATAACACAATTTTCGATTTCACCGTAAACAAACATATCTTCTCTGAAATGTATCGTAATGTCAACAAATGTAAACATGTTACGGAAATTAACGAAGAATAACGAAACTTGGTTATAAGCAACCGACAATTTGTAATGAATTATTTTGAACATTATTTTTACCGATACTCGTATTTAAGTAGATATTCTGTTTTTAATTAAACAGTATTTTTATATTTATATCTACCGGCCTGATTATTTACGATAAATTTTTATTACGAAAATGTGTGCTATGTGAGATTAATACAAATAGAAGTACATTTAACAGTTAGATATTTACTTTTAAAAATATTATATAGGATGGTAGAGCAGATATATATAATATTATTATGCCATTTTTCATTATAAATTGATTTCTGAAATGGTGGCCCTATCTACCAACTCTGCAGGAAGTGGTGTGTTGTTATGGCTCCGTTTCATTATTTTTCAAACCTCCCTAACATCCCTAGCGTTACATAGACAAAGTTCTTCTTAGTGTGTGGTGTATATTTAGCAAGACAATTATTTGTATATCTCTTATACTACAACTTAATAGCCGTAACGTTTCAGTGTTTAAGACACATCAACATCATTTATCTGCCTGATAATGGTTTCTTAAACACCGATACTTTAAAGCTATCAATTTGCAATACGTTTCCATTACAATAATAACTATATATACTGATGAGCTCTGATACAGCCAAACGGATCTGTCTGCGGATGACTATATATATATATATATATATATATGAAATCACTGTCAAAGATAGTGAGGTGTTTGTTTAGCAGAATAACTTTTTTTAAGCTCCATTTAATGACGAAATTTCATTTTCTTGAGAGCGTTAATAATTTTTTTCAAAATATATTTCTGGTAATATTTTTCTCTTTCTGTTTTATCAATAATGCATTGCTGGTATTGTTACTTTTTACAAAAGTGTATTGCTGACAATATAACAACTAAAAATATTGCTGCTCATATTTTTAAATGTTTTGCTGCTAATTCTTTTACTATAAAAATTCATATTTATATTTGCATAATGTTATGACGCCATGTTTGTCAAGAGTTGGGATCCTAACAGGTGACTCCACCCCGGGATTGGGTGTAGCTGGAGACAAAAGCAACTAAAAGATGATTTCAAGCAGAATAAATCTTCCGAGCTGCGTCCTTGCTGGTGGATGCAGTTTTATTTTTATTCAGGACATGATAATTTTATAGATAGGTAGTTTATGTATTGACAACAATACTTAGATATGCAAAGACAGATACGAACAGCTATATATATATATATATATATATGTGTGTGTGTGTGTGTGTGTGTGTGTGTGTGTGTGCAATTATATTGCTCTATATCAAGATATAGAGTATTAATAATTATAATGATAAAAACTAATAACAATAAATAAATGTTCACTTTTCTTGCCTGTACTTCTGTCCTAACAGCTTCTTTACTCGCACTTGTCGCCTGTGGGACTTTCTATCCGATTTCTTGTTTTCCATTTAACTATAATCTTCCAAAAATTAAATGCAACGTCAGATTATGATCCTCTTTATTCCTGATCAGATTTTGTCCTTATTGACCTTATCTCATGCATTTTCTCCCTATATTTCGCTTCTTGTAACACACTCCGTCTTAGTTGCATTATTGCCTTAATTGTAGTGAAAATATTTAAAAATTGCTTATCAGCCATCGACCTATCTGTCGTCTATCGAATATCAATCGCAGCGAATACAGCCTTCATGTGATTAGATGGCATCGAGCCTAAAATATCTTAGCCTTATAAATACTGTCAAGGCATGACATATATCATCGCGTTTATAAAGAATATTGCAAATTCTTCCTATTTCTTACCCGGGTTGCAATTTTTTTTCCTGTACACTAACATTAAATATGTTCGGTATTGAATACTTTTAGTCGTCGTCGAAAATGATTTTTTTCATCGCATGACCCTTTAGGCAATTTCATTCTAGAGAATGGAATTACGATACAAAAATAAAAGAGAATCAAATAGAAAGAAAACGAAACGCGGCATCAGTCAATTAAACTCAGTTCGTAGCAGAAAGCATCCGCTTTCGCTTATCTACAAGTGACATTACCAAATGCATTTTTGTATATGCAAGTGCACATTAATAGATTTAACTTTCCTCCTTTCTTTCTATCATTCATTTTGGTTTGGATTAATTCAAACTTCTGCCCAACAATGGATACTCGATAGAAGAGCAATCAAGTTATCATAGTTCGAAGACGAAAATAAAACACACCAAAGGGTCTAAATTATATTTTTCCGTTCTGTCTTCTTTGAATCAATCTGGAATCACGATAATGGTTATGTTTGGCTGAAAAAATAGGATTTTTGGCATTGGGGTTGTCTTTTAAACTACAGTAAGTGATACATCTTAGAGCGAAATCATATAGGTTCATGGAACCGTGCTCTGTCCAAATCTCAGATTCTTCAATCCAAGCAGCTATCCTTTACTCTTCCCTATCTCCTAGCATTATATATATATATATATATATATATACTACCGGCCACCCCAGCTTTTGAATAAAAATGATGCATTGCATAATATGTTTAGTATTTATTGCCAAATGAAAATAGAATGGTTCGTTTATTATTATTACTATGCAAAATTTTACAAGGCAAGAAGCAACGTTGAACTCGTCTAAATCACTCTAAACTTTCTTCTTTTTTTCATTGATGAAACTGTAATATAGGTAATTATTAAATATTTATAAATTCATTTAATGCACATGTTATTGTGCAGTATAAGCCAAAAAAACATTCTGTTTTCATTTACAATTATTCACTTGGCAATAAATACTAAAAAATTATATGAAATACATAATTTTTTAAAACACTATGTTCTCCTAATAATTATGGCCGGTAGTGTATATATATATATATATATTGTCATGCGCAGACAGATCTGTTTCGCCGTATCACAGCTCATCAGTACGGTTAGACTCCGATTGCTTTTTTGCCCAGGACTGAAACCCGACCGAAATGGCTTTGTGATTTAATAGACATCGGCTAAGAAATCTGAGAGCCGAGTTCGAATTCCAGTTGAATTCGTTACATTTACTTATGCGAAAATAGCCATGGGAAAGATATGAATCCATCTCTTCTCCCTCAAGCTGTAGGTTAAATAGCAAGACAGATTTTGTTCGGTAGCCTTTCTTTGCAACCTGTATATCGCATAAAGAAATGACAACTAATTACGGGAAAATCTTCTGCTTAGACAGTCATGCATCAAAAGACATCGTCGTCCAAGCGTGTATCACGTATGGCACTTAACTGACTGACTGATTGGTTTGTCATAATGAACTGACTTACTCTTAATGATACTCCCTGACTAAAACTTCTGTAAAAATATAAGTTCAATCCAAACCACAAATAGAGCATGAATATACTATACATATGGAAAGATAGTCTGTTCCTTGTATCACTTCAGAAAGAATCGGACTCTTTCTGCTATGTAATCTTTTCAAAAGCCAGATGAAGCCAAAATACAGTATTGCCAACTTATCTGTGCTTTGGCTGCCCACTCCTCACTTCCCAGTTTTGAAAAAATAATAAGTGTATTTACGGGAGGTTGTAGGTGTGAAAATAATATCTACCTTGAATATTCTTTTTCCACATATAAAACTTTGGTAGCTGATTGCTAATCTATAGTCGGTTTCATGACATATATTCGTACGAACTAAAACCGATATTTTTTTATAATCATATCGTTCCAAGCAAGGCATTGTACTGTCACTGTTTTGCAGGGGTTACATAGGAGGAACATTATGAGAAAGCGTGACAGGTTTTAGAGGGTGTCAGGAAGTGTGTAATATAAGGATGATTGTGGCCATAAATTGAGGGATCAGTTTGTAAATTGATTTTAATGTAGAATTGATCCCCCCATTTTATCTTTACCTTATAATATAGAATTTTTTTATAATCATATCGCCCCAAGCAAGGCATTTTACTGCCACTGTTTTGCAGGGGTTATATAGGAGGAAAGTTACTCGAAAGAATAACAGGTTATAGGGGGTGTCAGGAAGTGGATAAGAGAAGAATGAGAATACTGATGAGGGTGGAGTGGACGGAGAAAGGATCATGAGAGAGAGGATGCAGGTGGGTGAGATAGGAGATAACTATTGAATTTACATTTAAATTCTTGGGGATTGTAGCTGTCGAGAAAAGCAGTAAATGGAAGGGTATTTCACTGGCGGGAAGGGGAAGAAAAAAGCTGATGGAGTAGAATTTGCGTTTACAATTTATTGGTTTTCACAGTAAAAGTGTGGGACCTAGTTGCTAATCTTGTGGCTTGAGTAAATTTTTTATGTAGGGGGCACCAGTGAGCTAAGTTCATCGGATCAGAAGCCGTGAAAGTATTTGTAGAAAAAACAGGGAAGCCACATTGCGCTGTTGAGAAAGTGATTGTATCCGAGCTGCCTAGTCGGAAACTATCACATTACAGATTCTTCGTTTGATTTTGTCAAGGACACCCAGGTGGATAGCAGGAGCATCCGATCAGATATGGCAGCAGTATTCAATGCATGAGGGTAGATTTATATATGAGCAGGATTGTTTCAGGCGGACAAAAATTCCTGGTCCTACACAGAGAACCTACTTTCTTACTCCCGGTTTTTAAATTGACAACGAGGACTTCCAGTTTACATACACATAATCAGCACATTTTCATTCTATTCTTTTATTAAGTACAAATTACCACAGTTCTACAAAACAGTTACCTTGTAGAATAGATAATTCTTCCTTGCTTACTACAATCTTTGCCTCTTCTCGTAGAGCGACGATAAACTACAACCGGCAGCAAAGCTTTTACTCGGGAGATTTTATATTTATATACTATGTATAAAACACTCATAGCTCAAAGGTAGAATCGCCGACGTATGTTAATTCGGTCGGATTTCAATCCTGGATACAAGCAATCGGATGTTTAACCATACTGAAGAGCAGTGATACAGCGAAACAAGAGAGTCTGTGGGTGACTATATATATAGCATTAATTCATTCATTCCTCCTTTTAAATGATGTGCGTTGTAGTGCAGAAGATATAGGCTCGGAACATGAAATAAAAAAGCCGAGTTCGAATTCCAGTTGAATTCGTTGCATTCACATACGCGACAATACCCTTGGGATAAGTATGAACCCGTCTCTTCTCTCTCCATCTATGGGTTAAATCGCAAGACAGATTTGGCTCTCTAGAATTGGTTGGCAACCAGTTAACCGCAGAAAGTAATGGCAAACTATTGTGTAATAAGCTTCTTCCCAGTCTGTCGTGTCTCTTTGGAAATATGATCGCCTAAGCGTGTATCTTCAGAAGAATCCCAAATGTAGGACGAAACGGCCGTCCAGTGCATTCTTCATTCTGTTAAGGTCGAATACAAAAGCTCGATGAATTACTTAATAATTGTTCAAATCCCGCTACTACTTCTGTCATATATATATATATATATATATATATATATATATATAATCACAAAATTACTGGGGCATCGTTATGATATTTTCACTTGTCAGGGCTGGTTTGCAAACCAATGCCTTACCTCCACCCTGATATCAAGCACTTAATGTTAAAAAACCCACCAAATACATTTTATCAGTAAAACTATTTAAACAACGACAACGTTGCCTCGAAACCTATACACGACTCGACACCATTTATCTAAATCTAAATCTAAACTTAGATATAAATGGAACTTTGTCTCTGTGTGTGTGTGTGTGTCTGTGTGTGTGTGTCCGTTAGCTATAGACTCCGAAACGGCTGAACCGATTTTCTGGAAAATTTACACAGTTGTACTATAAGCGTCTGCGAGTGTTCTTGGCTAGCTTTTGTGTCGAGGTACCCCGATAAATATCCAAAATCGATAATCAAGAATAGTGTTCTAGAAGAAGTGGTCCGATTTTAATCAAATTTCATACACACATATAAAAAGACATAAGAAACGATATTAAGAAGTTTCAAGGTTGCAGTTCTTACAATAATGCAGAAAATCGATAATATATATATATATATATATATATATATATATATATAAAAGGCAAGATGTTTGTGTGTGTGTCCGTTTATCTGCCTGTATGTCTGTATTTTTTTCAGCCCTTTTATTTTAGTTTGTACTTCGGGTTTGGCTCTAAGTAGGTATAATTGTAGTTCTTAGTCTCAGCCATGATACCATTTACTCAGAGGACTTATTTGGCCTTCAAAATTCAGTTTACGACGAAAAAAACTTATTTGATATCGATAGGATATAGGATACCAGGAAATCAAAATTTTACTTACATCCATTCATTTTTCTTTCAGTCTACGGTTTCGCTTTAACTAGAAACAATTATTGCTTTTTTGTCTTTCGTGCCAACGTCCAAAGAGTCTGAGCTCCAGGACCATGGATTAGTTTTAAAGCTTTCATTACACCTGAGCAACGCCGGGCTATACTGCTAGTATATATATATATTAATGATATCCAGCAAATACGAGGCCAAAGAGTCACTAGAGCTAGTGTGTTACAAGCTAGAGGTACAGTTTATAAGAATATGTGCAAATGATAACGTTTGACCCTCGACATGGACAGGTTAATATTTTAGTGACCGGTGAAGCATTCTTCTATGATTCGATTCCATATTGCAGCGGTTTGTAATCAACAATATGAATTGTATTATGAATTTCACATTATCATTGAATATATTTCTAATGAAATCACCTTGCATGATGAAACTTCACCATATGCTGCTCCATTACATAGAATGTTGCATGCAATAGCTGGCTAGTTCCAATGTACACTGAAAGTAATGCTTTTTTCTTTAAAATTATATTAGGGTGTCGGTAAAGATGAATAAATTAGTGGGATTGTGTCTGTTAAATATCAAATAACTAAAAATTAAAGCTAAAATAGATAAAACGTAAAGAATTAAGAATACGAAATCGGAAGGAAATAAAAGGAAGTTGTAAAGAAAAGGAAAATATATATAAAGAAAAAGAGGAAGCAGACGACAAAGAAAAACAAACAGATGACAAAAGGAGAAGGCGAGTTTGAGTTAATAGCATATCAACCTCTGTGGGTTTTTTAATGTCAAAATAGTGGGGTTTTAAGGTATTTTTTAATGTTCGGTTACAGTCAGCCGGTTGTTCTAGTCAGATTTTAATGCAAATTTTGTTTATTTTTTATTTTAGAAAACTGAAAATGTCTTCTGGTTTTGTATTCGAAACTTTTGCTAAGCATAAGTTTTCTTTCCTTAAAAATGTGTTATAGTATTAATTTTTTCTTCAAAAATGCATTTTTGGCCATATTTCTCTTTCAAAAATGTATATATTTCTATAAAAGTGTATTTTTATAATTTCATATTGTTTTAACGCCAGTTTGGTGGTTAACTATTTGTCCACAACTGGGACCCAAACAGGTTCTACCACTCCGGGTCAGTGTGAACCTGGAAACAACAGCAAATAAGAGGTGGTTTCATGCTCCTAACAACCTCTCAATGCAACGCCTTGCTGCCGGATGCAGTTTACCGTCATGCCCTGGACCGAGGAGTAGGGTCGAAGAAGAAGAAGAAGAAGAAGAAGAAGAAGAAGAAGAAGAAGAAGAACAACAACAACAACAACAAGCTGATGTCATGCAGTATAGATGTTTAAGCTACCACCTAATAATGAATCAAGTAAAACCTTGATTTAATGTAAGCAATCACTGATTAGAAAGAAGAAAAGAAATATGAGAAAATTTCCCAATTAACTGGGAAGATATAAGAAATAAATTGCCAAAAATAATATGAGATGTAGTTTGGAAAGAGAGTCTCAACCTAAAAATCAAATGTTCGTTAATACAATAGGGCCTGAACTATGCCAAGATAACTTATACAATTTTTATCTACGTTATTATCTAAAAAACGTACGATTAACAATTACTAGACAAATCCGTACCTCGTCAGGTCAATCTTCAAAAGAAAATTGGTATGGAAAATGATTATCAGTTCTCTTCTAGAAGATTATGCTATCTTCTCTGTATGTTGCACAGCTATTTTTTGTACATATATTTTTTGTACATATATTTTTTGTACATATATTTTTGTCCAAATAAGTAAGTAATTAAGGAATAATATGTTCATCATTTAACAGTTTTCTACTTTAACTTTTTTTTTGCTTTAACACGACCCAGTAGTGACCCAGGAACATTAATATTAATCTGCAAATCCAGGTAAAAATTTTGCTTTCTTTCTGTTAGCACATCGTAAGGACACCTTAATTCAACTACGACGCACCGGTTCATTTGCCCGAAAAATGTAATTTTTTTACAGTTATATATGAAATAAAATCTTACGGTATTCTCATTTCCCTGAAAATCATAGGGAATATTCGTATTTGTGTGTGGGTGAGCGTATTTTAACGTTCATATAAAGCTTACCTTATTTCATAACACTTGTCTTACAAGACACCGTTTCAAATAACAATAGTCACATGCAGACAAACAAAAATATTCGTCTGATATGCATTTGTTACTTTGTTGTTTCTAACATTTAAGTATTTTAAATTGTTATTGCAGTCTTTTATTTATAGTGACTACTTTAAGAAGAATATATCAGTTTTGAAATATATATGATAATATGCACGTTAGTTTTAGAACAAGACAAGGAATTCAAGGATATTCTAAATATGATAGCAAAATAAGTAAGAATATTCTTATTGGTAATCTAAGTCTATATATACAATAACTTTCATTGTAACATGTGAAAAAGAATAATTTTTAATTCATTCAGCTTTAAAACGGTCAAAAACTCTCAATATTAATTAAAATTAAAAACTAAAGAAGCAATGTATTGGCAATCTACTCAAATTATTTATTATATAATTTGTTTTGATCAATCAAACGTTGGTAATTTGTTGAAGTTGAATAATTACTTCGGTTAACAAAACAACAAAATATATTACTAAACAAAAGAGGAGATCATGCTTCGTGACCGAAAATGTATAAAAATTCACATATTTATTCAAACATTATTTTGCAATTTAATTCCTTATATTTATGATTAGTAATCTCAGGATAATAACTTAAGTTCTCACAGATAAATAATATTAGGTTTATTTTTCAAATCATTCTAAGTGAAAACGATACAAAAATGCCTATAACAATACAAAAATACAAAAAATGTACTGGCAAGGTCTGAGGTGAATTGTATTATATATATATTATATGATAAATATTACATATATATATTATATGATATAAATATTATATATATATTATATGATATAAATATTATATATTATATGATATAAATATTATATATTATATGATATAAATATTATATATATATTATATGATATAAATATTATATATATATTATATATAAATATTCTATATATATTATATGATATAAATATTATATTATATGACATAAATATTATATATGTTATAAGATATAAATATTATGTATATATTATATGATAAATATTATATATATATTATATGATATAAATATTATATATATATTATATGATATAAATATTATATATATATTTTATGATAAAATGATTGATATAAAATAATTGAATCGAACAAATAATGTAAGATAGAATTTATGAAAATAATTAATTATAAGGGTAATTATAAGAACATACTTCCTGACACAAATGTCTAATGTACGAAAGTGATGTCTATAGGAGCAACATTAGTAAAGCAAATATGTTTTTAATCGTTTCACACCGAGCAAGGCATTCCACTGCCACTATTGCGCAGGGGGTTACATAGGGTCGGGGAAGTGATGGGAAAAAGGATGGTTACATATAGGAAATGTCAGGAGGGTGATAGACGGGTAAGGGTATCGAGAATGAGGGTTGGTTAGATGGTGAGTGTTTGAGAGAATTGATGCAAGTTAGTGTGTTAGGAGGTGTCTATTGACCTTACATTTAAACTCCTGGAGATTGTAGCCGTCGGGGAAGCAGGCATGTGGAAGGGAATTCTACAGGCGGGAAGCGCGAGAAAAGAAGCTGTTGGAGTAGAAATTACGGTTACTTGTACGGTTTCACTGTACAAGTGTGCGACCTAGTTGATAATCTAGTATCTCGTGTAAATTCGTATCTAGGTGGCAACATTGACCTAAGTTCATCGGAGCAGAACCCATGAATGTGCTTGTAGAAGAGGTGCAGGGAATCCACGTCACGCCGGTGAGAGAGTGGTTGCAGCCGGTCCGCCAAGACAGGATCGATCACGTTACAGATTCTCCGTTTACATTGTGAACTGTTTCGACTTGAAGATGCACTTTAACTTAGTGTGATTTGCATCTTAAGCAAATTTGAAAATATCTCTTCACTGTGCTCTTCAACCTGTGCTTATTCACTAAATTCATGCAAGTTTTTCAAGCTCTTCAATGTTTAAATGCTTAATGCTTGAATTTAATTGATTGTTCTTTTCATGTCGTTGTTCAATGTGTATACTACGGCTGGTCATATACTACCAGATTCCAAACACTTAACAACAACAACAACAAAAACAGCACATCTATTTGTGTGAAATGTATAAAAGGTTATTTTCAGAAAAAAAGAAGCAAAAAACGTTACGTCTGTTGAAATAACATCTATATATTGTTTGCAAAAATATATAATACAAAATAAATTGTTCAATTTTCTTTGCAGTGAAGATTGTTTTATAAAGTAATTAACAATTCGTATTGCGGTTTGAGAAGTGTGGACAGACTTACTTTACAATGCTCAGTGTAATATATTTTTGAATTCGGAAACAAAAGTATTAGTAAGCGTTTTCTGACCAATAGCTTCTTTTGTGCGCGTGAACCAGGCCATAGTCGGCGGCTTCTGTCTGTTGTCACTTCCATTGTGTTTGTGTTCGGGTGAGTGTTTATGTATGCACGTGTAGAACAAACCAGATTCTTAAATTGGTTTGAACCCCGGGCATCAGTAGGCTTCTATTTTTACATTATTAAGGAGTACTAGAAATCTGATTTCACATAAAGGTGTGAACCTTTTGCATGAAAGATTTTCATTACTTGGAAAATAATTTCATACTGGCTCGCGAAAATATTTTTCTCGAATTTGCAGGAATGGTGAAGGGAGTTATTATTGTTATTTTTTAAATGGTTCTACAGTAATTTGTGGTACGTCTACAACTACGTCAACAAGGCATTCCTAAAGAGAGGAAGTTATCTAGAAATTGAGAAATCAGAAGAGAGAATTGTAGGGTTGAGAGGGTTGAGAGCGATGATGTTAGGGAACTTTTCTTTGGGGGGAAGATTTCACACTGGAGGCGTTAGAGAAAGAGATCTTGAGGGGTTTAGATATTTTTTGTTTGACTAGTTTGTTTTTAAGATTCATTATGTTAAGGAGAGGCCTAGAATAGCAGTATCAACCGGTCTTCAAATGTAAAATGAGTGAGAACTGACACAGATTGAAGCTTAATGTGGCCTTTGGGTTGCCCACCGAAGGCACTTGCAGGGAGACCCATTCTTGCGTGACATGACTGTATAAGAAATACGTTTATTATTCAATTGTTGATCAGAGCTGCCTCTTAAGACGATAAGCAAGAGTTCGGACTCCTAACCGCCAGTCGGAAGCCAGAAAACTACAAAGCTGGTACCCTCATTATGAAGAAACGTTGTCACCCTACACCATTTCCTCTTTTTTCTTCTTATTCCTCTTGTGCCGTTTTTCATTCAGGACGTAGGAAACCATGGACTTCCACATAGCTCTGTCTCTTGTCGCTCTCAATATGTTTTCATCTTGGTATCTCTCCCAAACACCGCTCTGTCATTTATTCTTCTTCTTCATGTACCGTGTCCTTTCAGGACGTAGGCGATCATGGACTTAGCCCTGTCTCTTGTCGCACTCAGTATTTTTCCTCTTGGTATCTTTTCCAAACCCCGCTCCATGATTCATTCATACTTTTTCATGTGCCGTGTCTTTTCAGGACGTAGGCGATCATGGACTCCCACTTGCCTATGTCTCTTGTCGCACTCAATATTTTTCCTCTGGTATCTCTTCCAAACCCAGCTCTATGATTCATTCATTCTTCTTCATGTGCCGTGTCCCTTCAGGACGTAGGCAACCATGGACTTCCACTTGCCTCTGTCTCTTGTCGCTCTCAATATTTTCCTCTTGATATCTCTCCCAAACATTGCTTTGCCATTCATTTACTCCGGCCAATCAAGTATAGCTCGTGCAATTTTCCCCTGTCTCTCTTTTCTTCTATCCTTTCAGTGAGTATTAATTTCTCCATGCACTCCTTCCTCATTACGTGTTCCAGGAACATCAGCTGTCTTTTCGTCATGTTAAGTATGAGTTTCTTTCTCGTTTGCAACAGTTCCTATGTTGCTCACGTGCTCAGTCCATGTTATCCTCAGCATACTACTGTAAAACGACATACTTACGACAGCACCACTATTAAGACCTGAGGAAAGGGAAGAAAGCGGGAACATGAAGAGGGAACATCTTCCTAAAGAGGAAACGAGGGAGGAGCTTGTATTTCTATTCAAGGGAAAGTGAAGGTGTAATGACCGGTGAATAGGAGTGCCTATCTATTCATATTGAAGAAAGATTACTAAGTTTTATTTTGGCATGAGCCAAAATTTTCGTATACTAGATAACTGATTCAATAAAGGACTAAAATATCTGTTAAAGCAATATCTCGGAAAATTCAAAAAATTAAATAAATAAAAATAAATATCCAGATAGTAAAAATTTTATTGTAAATCTTAGAAAAAATATTATTTGCAGACATTAAATAAGAAATTTATAGGCAATTAAAAAGAAAGAAAGAAAACTTATTCATGATATTACGAAATTTAACATTCAAATAAGATAAACATTTAGCTTTCATGTAAAATAAATGTTAAAACTTGAAACGCCTAACCAAATTTTAAAATATGTTTACGTCCATATCAAAACTGTTACTTACAGGCATTGAATATGAAATTTAGAGGCAATCAGAAAATAAACAAATAACTCAAGATATTACGAAAATTAACATTCAGATAAGATAAACATTTAGATTTTACAATATGCGGATTAATATTCATTTTCAACATAAAACATAACTACTAATTTTGCGTATTTTAATATTCTCTTTCCTTCACACACACACACACACACACACACGCACACACACACATATATATATATATATATATATATAATTTTCTATTTTGCAGCAATCCCACTTTTATATAAATTGCCATTACGCTTTTTCTTTTAAATATATTTATATATTTTTTTAATCTGACCGCTTTCGGCTCTTATATTAGCATTTATCAAATTTGTTTTTGTTTAGCTATGTCAACTTTTAGCTTTAAGGGTTTAATATATTTTCAAACACGGTCAGCAAGCTGCGGCCGTGTTCATAATTAATATTATTGAGTCTTGGCTTTTCTATTTGATTATTAATGCTTCCATTATATTTAGCCATTTTAAGTAGATGTGACTATTACTATTTCCACAAGTACGTTTCCCATCTTTGTGTGTGTTTAACTTGGTCCTAAATGAGCAAGGGTATGAGTGATGCAATGTATGGCTTCGTGATAGTTATATATATATATATAGATAGACAGATATAACTACGACAGTTACGATGTTGTTGATTTTGCTTGTACTTTCCTTGTAAGAGAGAAAGATTATTTTGCTTATGACTATGTTAGAATTTTTCAGATGTTTTTCTTTTTTTTTTTAATCATTTCATCCCGAGCAAGGCAGAAACGCCACTGATGTGCAGGGGGTTACATAAATGTAAAAAAGATTAATTAGAAAAGAGTGAGGAGTACAAGCTAGTTAGAAAGGAACAATAGAAAGCTGAGAAAGCAGGTGCGATGACAGGTACATGGGCGGAGAGAAAGGGAAGGTGATACAGGAGAGGGGAGAGAGCTAGAGGCCAGTGGTTAGTAGGTGAGTATTAACTTTGCTTTTAAATTTCTGGAGGTCGTAGCCGTCAGGAAAGCAAGAATACGGGAGTGAGTTCCACAGGCGGGAAGTGCGAGAGAGGAAGCTGCAGGAGTAGAATTGTCGTCTGCGTTTGGCTAACATGACTGTGAATGGGTGGGACCCAGATGCCAGTCTGGTTGAACGGGTAAACACCTGTTGAGGAGGCATCAGTGACTTAAGCTCATCCGAGCAGAAGCCATGAAAGTATTTATAGAAGAGACAGAGGGAGGCCACATTTCGACGATGGGAAAGTGGCTGCAGACGAGTCGCCAGATCAGTACCTATCACATTACAGACTCTCCTTTGGAGCTTGTCAAGAACACTGAGGAGAACGGCAGGGGCACCTGACCATAAATGGCAGCAGTACTCCATGCACGGACGGATGGTTGACTTGTATATATGCAGGATGGATTCAGGTGGAAAAAACATCCTGGATCGACATAGTGACCCAATCTTCTTAGCAGTAGATTTTGCTATGGATTCAATATAGTGGTTCCATTTGAGGTCTGAGGACAGGGTAAGTCCGAGGAGGCGTAGTGTATTACTCTTCGGGAGAATCATCTGGTCCATGCTTATGGGAGGCAGAAGAGGTTGCCTGTAATGGTTGACAGACAACAGCTTGGTCTTAGATGAATTGAAGTTGACAAGCCACTTCTTGCCCCAGTTCCCCACATAGTGTAGATCACGCTCAAGGTCAGCAGCGAGATTATGTCTGTCCGCCACGAGAGGTTTCTTACTGGAGCGGAAGTATATTGTAGTGTCATCTGCGTAGATGCCTACTTGGGACTTGATCTCATCTGGGAGGTCGTTGATGAAAATAAGGAAGAGCGTTGGGCCCAGGATAGAGCCTTGTGGGACACTAGCATTCGTGCTGTAGGACGAAGAGGCACGCCCATTCAGAACGACCTTCATTTTGCGGTTATTTAAGAAAGATTGGATTAGGTCAAGCAGGCGACCGGAAATACAATAACCGCGTAGTTTGCATAGGAGGTCAGGGTGCCAAACCCTGTCGAAAGCCTTGGAGATGTCCAGAGCAACCGCGCGAGCCTTGTCACACTCATCAAGGGCCTGTAGCATGTACTCCGTTACAGTAGTTAGCAGGTCGGCTGTGGACCTGTCAAATCGGAATCCATATTGCCTGTTGGAGAACAGTTTGTGGGCGGTGAGATGATGAACTATTTCAGCATTTATTAAAGCCTCGAACACTTTCCCGAATATTGGTAGAAGACTGATAGGGCGATAGTTGGATGGGTCCGAGGGTTCACCACAGTTCTTAAAGACAGGAACGACTGAAGAGAATTTCCAGCATGCAGGAAAGCAGGAAGCAGAAAGGCAATAGTTAAATAGTTTAGAGAGGACAGGGGAAAGTTCAGGAGCACACCTCTTAAGGACTATCACCTGCATTCCATCGTCTCCACACGCCTTATGGGGGTCGAGTTTTGAAATTACTCTGGATACTACTGTCGGGGTAATATATACGTCGTGCAGTTTGGCCTCAGTTCTAATAGGGAAGTAGGGTGGGTGCACTCCGGACGAGTCGAATGTGGAGTTGAATGAGAATCTGTGGGAAAAGCACTCAGCTTTGTCCGCAGATGACGTGAGAACCTCAAATCCATGGATTAAAGGAGGTATTGAGGATTTCCTATTGTTGAGCACTCGTTTACAAATCCTCCAATAGTCCTTGGAGCCGAACTTGCGGTCAGCTATGTGCTGTCGCATTCTCTCAGCAAACAACTGTTTGGCGTCATTTAGGGTTCTCTTGCACTCACTGCGAGCAGATGTGAACAGGCGCCTATTGTGATCAGTTGGCTGTCTCCGGAATAGACGGAAGTAATGGTTCCTGTGGGCAATGGCGGCTGAGCAGGCCGGAGAGAACCACGGAGAGGAATGAGGTTTTAAGCAATACTTCCTGGTGGGTATGAAGGCATCAATGCCAGCTTTCACCCATGACGAGACCTCAGAGGCACAGTCATCAACTGATAGGTCAAACACTTTTCCCCAAGGGACGTCGCAGAGGAAATCGCGAAAGGCATCCCAGTCAGCTTTTTGGTAGAGGTAGGAGGTTCTATAAGTAGGGGGATCCTGGGGGAGTGAGATTGGAAAGAAATACTGAGGGAGACTACAGCGTGGTCGGAGTTGCCGAGAGGGCAAAGCTGCGAGACTTGACAGGCGTCGGGCGCAGAGGTGAAACATATATCTAGCAGTGAGGAATGACCCGAGGGTGTGCTCGGGAAGCGAGTGGAGAAGTCCACCACTTGCGTAAGGGATTGGGAAATAGCAAAGTTCATGGCGTGAATGCCCGCCGAATCAGTCACAGCGTTTTCAAGCCACTCAGAGTGATGGGCATTGAGGTCTCCAAATACAAATATGTGGGCGAATGGGTGATAGGAAATAGCCTTATCTATGTCGTCGGCAATGCTATCTAGTAGGGAGCAGTCAGGAGAGGAGGGAGAACGGTAAAGGAAGAATAGGTAGCTAACCGAACTGAGGAGAGACAAGCGGAGACATATGTATTGGTGGTCAGTAGATTCGAGTGAAGTCACCCTAGTTATGGGGAGGTGTTCGCTGACATAAACACCCAGCCCATGCATGTGGACAGTAGAATCCTTCCTTAAAAGGGAAGATAACCAGGGATGAAGAGGTCAGAGGAGGGAATAGCTGAGTTGAGGTTAGTTTCGCAGAGCGCGAGGATGTCAGGGGACTTTTCATGCAGGAACGCTTCTACACTGGCAAAGTTAGTACGAATGCCTCGGATATTAGTGAAGGAGAGGTTAATGGGCTTAGGTGGTTTGGATTTAACTGGTTTAGGGTCATTTCTGTTTTGTTTTGTCATGTTTTTTGTTTATAGAAAGGAACCTAGGGTAGAGGATACAGGCGGTCATTACCCACGATCTGTGCTGGGAGGGAGACTGGCTAGGGCTGCAACAAGGTGTGGCCTCGGGGTTGCCCACCGAAAGCGCTTGCAGGGACACCTATCCATGCGCGACATGGCACTACAAGAACCCCGATATTATACAACTGTTGATCAGAGCAGCCGCTCTTGACGCTACGCAAGAGTTAGGGCTCCTAACTACCAGTCGGAAGCAGCAACCAGGAAACTGCCAACCCGGTACCCTCACAGTGATGAGCCATTGCCACCAACCGGCCAGATCGCAGGAAACTCACGGAAGCACCAGTACCAAGGTCTGAAGAGAGAGAAGTGAAAACCGGAAACCACATCCTAAACAGGAAACAAGGAACGAGCCTCTACTCCAGTTCAATAGACGTGGGAGGAGTATAGACCGGGCGATAGTGTGACCTATCTACTCCTATTAAAAAAAAACAAAAAAAAAAACAAACGAACACGAACAATCCTTTGAAAAAAAAGACACAAACTTACAAAAGTGGAGTTAACTAAGTTTTAACTTAGTTAAAGTCCAAATGAACTCCAAAAAAGGGGGAAAAAAAACAAAAAAAAAAAACACAGATATATATATAAAAAAAACAAAAAAAAAAAACGAAAAATACCTCACAGTTTAACACAGGAAATTTGAATTAAAGATTCATTCTTCAATTCTTGCTTTTCCCAAAAATCAATATCGAGTTAACCTGCTAGGTAAATTCCCATTCAAAGAACAACACATGGCATGGAGCTGTAATGGCTGCTGATAACTTGGCCAAAGTAGCTTCGCATAACAGAATAAATATAAATTTCAAACTTTTTTTTTCCTCCCAAATGAAGCATGAACTCCAAAAAAGGGGGAAAAAAAAAAAAAAAAACACAGATATATATATAAAAAAACAAAAACAAAAAAAAAGAAACGAAAAATACCTCACAGTTTAACACAGGAAATTTGAATTAAAGATTCATTCTTCAATTCTTGCTTTTCCCAAAAATCAACAGCGAGTCAGCCTGCTAGGTAAATTCCCATTCAAAGAACAACACGTGGCATGGAGCTGTAATGGCTGCTGATAACTTGGCCAAAGTAGCTTCGCATAACAGAATAAATATAAATTTCAAACTTTTTTTTTTCCTCCCAAATGAAGCATGAACTCCAAAAAAGGGGGAAAAAAAAAACAAAAAAAAACAAAACACAGATATATATATATATATATATAAAAAAACAAACGAAAAATACCTCACAGTTTAACACAGGAAATTTGAATTAAAGATTCATTCTTCAATTCTTGCTTTTCCCAAAAATCAATATCGAGTTAACCTGCTAGGTAAATTCCCATTCAAAGAACAACACATGGCATGGAGCTGTAATGGCTGCTGATAACTTGGCCAAAGTAGCTTCGCATAACAGAATAAATATAAATTTCAAACTTTTTTTTTCCTCCCAAATGAAGCATGAACTCCAAAAAAGGGGAAAAAACAAAAAAAACAAAAAAAAAACAAAACACAGATATATCTGTTGATTCTAGATTTTTAGCATTCCCTCGCTGTCCTCAAGAGGAAAATATAGGAGTTTTATTAAGAAGTTAATAAAATAAACTGCTACTAAAATCAAATAGGCGTTTCTATTAGAGAACTTGATTGATAGATGTATCAGAAAACATAATCGAAAAAAAAACATGAAAAATATATTGGTTGCAACTTTCATAATTTTAGATAATTCTAAACGAAAGAATATCTTCTTTAATACAGGATATTCGTTTACTTTAATCCGAGGGTTATTCAATAAATAAGGTGAATTTTTTGGTATAAGGATTTCTAATATCGATACAAGCTTACTTTTTAATTATTTCCTTTACGAAATTTTCAAAGGGATTTAATTTTTTTTTTTTTTTTTTGCAGATTGAAAAAAAAATAACTTTAGGGGTTTTGGAGATTAACAAAGATGGCCAACCAAGAAGAATGTTCCAGGATTGAACAAAGGTCAGTTATTAGGTTTTCGGTTGCTGAAGGGTGAAAACCAGTTGAAATTCATAGGAGAATGTCAACTGAGTATGGTGTCACATGTTTCAGCCAAAAATGTCTACAAGTGGGCTAAATCTTTTAAAGAAGTACGGATCAGTGTTGAGGAAGAAAACAGACCTGGGAGGCCTACAGACGTGAGGTTTCCTGAGGTGATCAAATTTGTCAATGACCTCATTCAGTCTGACAGAAGTGTGACAGTAGATGACATTGCAAAGGCTTTGAGCTTATCTGTTGGGACAGCACACAACATTGTCCATGATGACCTTGCCTACTCAAAGGTCAGCTGCCGGTGGGTGCCGAAGATGCTTACTGCAGAGCACAAAGAGAAGAGTGTCGAGTTGTCCCAGCAGTGTCTCTCCCGCTATGAGAATGATGGTGATGAGTTAGTGAAGAAGGTGGTCACATGTTTGATCCCTTGAAAGCGTTCACGAAAGGCACGAAGTGTGAAAGTGACTTTGAAGTCAAAAGTGCGGTGAGCGATTGGATGAGTTATCAGTTCAAAGATTTTTATGCTGAGGGAATACGGAAGCTTGTGCACAGATGGAAAAAAAGTGTGTGACACTGCTCGTAGACTACGTTGAAAAATTAAATAAATGTAAGCTTCTATCTGTATTTGAAGTTTTTATACCGAAAAAACTCACCTTATTTATTGAATGACCCACGTAAGTGTTAGTAAATAATCTAAATAGGATTGATTTATGTATGTTATATACATTCTATGGTAGTAGTTACATTCTTTGTTGACAGAATTGTGGTTGTAATGAAATTTTGTTAAATGGTTTGGACTGGATATTAATCAGGCTAATGTTTACGTCGAGGAAGTTGCATATTTTGGTATTAGTGGTGGCAGTGAGGTTAAGTTCGTTATCTTTAAAAAACTTAATCAGGTCCTTAGTCGGTCTCTTTGTCGTAGACTTGTATTTTGAAGAAGGATTAATCCGTCACCTCTGTATAGAACGGTGTGTTTTTTTAATTCGAAGATGCTTCTTAGTCTCCATAGTAATAATATGCCGACCATTTCATAGGCCTCCACATTATTATTATTATTATTATTATTATTATTACTACTACTATAAGTCCTTATATCGAAAATTTCACCTTATTTATTGAATGACCCTCGTAGAAGTCCTTATACTGAAAAACTCAATTTATTTATTGAATGACCCACGTACAAACGATCGAAAATTTCGTGATATGGTATTAAAACTGAATATACTGCTAATACAGTCCGTCGTTATCGATGTTACGTTGGTAGGAATATTATTATTGTAAGGATGTGATATGATTGCACTTTGATAGGTCATAGTTAATCTACGAAATAATGATACAATTCAGCATATATATGAATCTACCGTTCGCCCGTGCATTGAATACTGCTGCCATATCTGGTCGGCTGCTCCTGCTATCCACATAGGTGTCCTTGGCAAAATACAACGGAGAATCTGTAATGTGATCGATCCCGACTTGGCAGCTAGGATTCAGTCACTATCTCACCGGCGCAATGTGACTTCCTTGTGTCTCTTCTACGAATACTTTTACGACTTCTGATCCGATTAACTTAGCTCACTGGTGCCCCCTATATATAAATTTACTCGAGGCACATAATTAGCAACTAGGTCCCACTGCAAAACCAACAAATTGTAAACGGAAATTCTACTTCACCAGCTTCATTTCTCGCATTTCCTGCCTGTGGAATTCCCATCCATTAACAATCTCCAACAATTTAAATGTAAAGTTAATAGTCATCTCCTATCTTACTAACATGCATCGTCTTTCTCATGCTCCTTTCAACGTCAACTCCAATCTCATCAGTATTCTCATCCTTATCTTATCCACTTCCTGACACTCCTTGTAACCTGTCACTCTCATAACTTTTCTCTTATGTAACCTCCTGGAAAACAGTGGCAGTAAAATGCCTTGTTTGGGGCGATATGATTAAAAAAAAATCTTTCTTTCTTTCTTTCTTTCTTTCTTTCTTTCTTTCTTTCTCATCCAGCTCATGCTCCTTTCTCTGTCCACTCCACTCTCATAGTATCCTCATCCTTCTCTTTCGCACTTCCTGACACCCCCTATAACCTGCCATTCTTTCTCATAACTTTCCTCCTTAGTAAACCCTTGGAAAACAGTGACAGTAAAATGTCTTGCTAAAAGTGATATGATTATAAGAAAAAAAATATCCCCAGAGAATAGTTTATGGCAGTAAGTTATAATGGCCTCGAACACTTTCCCGAAAATTGGTAGAAAGTTGATAGGGCGATAGTTGGATGGGTCCGAGGGTTCACCAGAGTTCTTAAATACAGGAACGACAGAAGAGGACTTCCAGCATGCAGGAAAATAGGAAGCAGAAAGGCAGTAATTATATAGTGTAGAGAGGACAGAGGAGAGTTCAGGGGCACATTTCTTAAGGACAATCACCGGGATTCCATCACCACCACTCGCCTTATGGGGGTCAAGATTTGATATTACTCGAGTTACTACTGTCGGGGTAATGTATACAGCGTTCAGTTTAGCCTCAGTTCAAATAGGGAAGTAAAACTAATATTAAAAAAATAAACTGCATATTTTACATACAGAGTAAAACTATTCTCAAGGTTGAGCATGTAACATTTGAAAATCAACCAATTAAAAGAAGAAATGTCAAGATATATAAGATATTACAAGATCACTATAAAATGTAAATAGTTTAGTGGAGGCTAAAAGTAGTTTGCTAAATGTCTTCTTTTCTGCAATATCCTAGTCTTTGCAAATTTTAGTAAAGTTAGTCTTTGAAGAATAACCTCCATTCCTACTCCTGCCATCTAATTAAAAAGATTATTAAGATATTCGCTGCGTCACTCTGTCTGTTTTGCCTTCAATATGTCCGACAAATGTTGGATTCTGCGAAGTTATCATATGTATCTTTTTTTTTAATCATTTCGCCCCAAGCAAGGCGGAAACGCCACTGATGTGCAGGGGGTTACATAAATGTAGAAAGATTAATTAGAAAAGAGTTAGGAGTACAAACTAGTTAGAAAGGAACAATAGAAAGCTGAGAAAGCAGGTGCGATGACAGATACAGAGGTGGAGAGAAGGGAAGGTTATACAGGGAAGGGGATAGAGCTAGAGGCCAGTGGTTAGTAGATGAGTATTGACTTTGCATTTAAATTTCTGGAGGTTGTAGCCGTCAGGAAAGCAAGAATACGGGAGTGAGTTCCACAGGCGGGAAGTGCGAGAGAGGAAGCTGAAGGAGTAGAATTGTCGTCTGCGTTTGGCTAACCTGACTGTGAATGGGTGGGACCCAGTTGCCAGTCTGGTTGCACGCGTAAACACCTGTTGAGGAGGCATCAGTTACTTAAGCTCATCCGAGCAGAAGCCATGAAAGTATTTATAGAAGAGACAAAGGGAGGCCACATTTCGACGATGGGGAAGTGGCTGCAGTCGAGTCGCCAGATCAGTACCTATCACATTACAGACTCACCTTTGGAGCTTGTCAAGAACACTGAGGAGAACGGCAGGGGCACCTGACCATAAATGACAGCAGTACTCCATGCACGGATGGATGGTTGACTTCTATATATGCAGGATGGCTTCAGGTGGAAAAAACATCCTGGATCGACATAGTAACCCAATCTTCTTAGCAGTAGATTTTGCTATGGATTCAATATAGTGGTTCCATTTGAGGTCTGAGGACAGGGTAAGTCCGAGGAGGCGTAGTGTATTACTCTCAGGGAGAATCACTTGGTCCATGCTTATGGGAGGCAGAAGAGGTTGCCTGTAATGGTTGACAGACAACAGCATGGTCTTAGAGGAATTGAAGTTGACAAGCCACATCTTGCCCCAGTTCACCACAGAGTGTAGATCCCGCTCAAGGTCAGCAGCGAGATTATGTCTGTCCGCCACGACAGGTTTCTTACTGGAGCGGAAGTATATTGTAGTGTCATCTGCGTAGATGCCTACTTGGGACTTGATCTCATCTGGGAGGTCGTTGATGAAAATAAGGAAGAGCGTCGGGCCCTGTGGCACACCAGCATTCGTGCTGTAGGACGAAGAGGCACGCCTATTCAGAACGACCTTCATTCTGTGGTTATTTAAGAAAGACTGGATTAGGTCAAGCAGGCGACCTGTAATACCATAACCCCGTAGTTTGCATATGAGGCCGGAGTGCCAAACCCTGTCGAAAGCCTTGGAGGTGTCCAGAGCAACCGCGCAAGCCTCGTCACACTCATCAAGGGCCTGTAGCATGTACTCCGTTACAGTTGTTAGCAGGTAGGCCGTTGATCTGTCAAAGCGGAATCCATATTGCCTGTCGGAGAACAGTTTGTGGGCGGTGAGATGATGAACTATTTCAGCATTGATTATAGCCTCGAATACTTTCCCGAATATCGGTAGAAGACTGATAGGGCGATAGTTGGATGGGTCCCAGGGTTCACCACAATTCTTAAAGACAGGAACGACTGAAGAGAATTTCCAGCATGCAGGAAAGCAGGAAGCAGAAAGGCAATAGTTAAATAGTTTAGAGAGGACAGGGGAAAGTTCAGGAGCACACCTCTTAAGGACTATCACCTGCATTCCATCGTCTCCACACGCCTTATGGGGGTCGAGTTTTGAAATTACTCTGGATACTACTGTCGGGGTAATATATACGTCGTGCAGTTTGGCCTCAGTTCTAATAGGGAAGTCGGGTGGGTGCACTCCGGACGAGTCGAATGTGGAGTTGGATGAGAATCTGTGGGAAAAGCACTCAGCTTTGTCCGCAGATGACGTGAGAACCTCAAATCCATGGATTAAAGGAGGTATTGAGGATATCCTATTGTTGAGCACTCGTTTACAAATCCTCCAATAGTCCTTGGAGCCGAACTTGCAGAAATATCAACTCTCTCTTCTTTATTCTCGCGTATGATGTTTCTAATTTAATCTGGTATACTATCCGGGTTCAGTTCATCTATCCTCGCTCCTGCTACTTTCTTTGCCGCGTCACATTATGATATGGGCGATCATAGACTTTTAAATGCGTCTTCGGAACGCTTCCCATGTATTTAAATTTATTTACTTGTTTAGGTTTACTTTACCCGACCTGTTATTGATATTTAGTGGTTTTATTTTTTTAAATCCCACTTTTCTCATCATATTAAAATGCTGTCGTTTAAATACTCTTCCTATCTCTAAATAAATTATCCAGAAATTACTGTCAAACAGAATCCCAGATATTATATATCGTTTCAACCTTATTATTATTATTATTTTTCTCATAAATCTTGTTACTTTAACTTCTGGAAGGAACCATTCATTTTCTATTTAATGCATGTACAGATTTCTTCGTCGGTCTTTCCATCGTCTGTTACAGATATTTCAATTTCTACACCTGTTTAATTTTGATGTTTCTAATTAGTAGCTCACAACTTGGACTGTCACTTTTACTGATGACTGTACATTCTGTCTTGTTACAGTTAATAGTTAATGAGTATTTTTCGCTTTCTTTATTTCTCTAGGGGATTTTCTAGTTTTTTCTGAGTCTGATGTCAACACCGTCTGTATCTTTGTATTTAGATCTAATAAAGCTAAATGAAATTATTAATTTAAGTTTAGTAAAATATTGAGGAAAATATTTGAGATAAAATACTGTTCTATTTATTAAAATACTATAGTATAAATATTGACAATATTGGATATTAATTGATCTGAAATTCGGGATATAGTGAGCTTTAGCAATTTGCGATATTTAAGGGCATCTATATAAATAGAACTGTTGTAGTTTCTATTATTATTTAAATATAGTCATGTTTACAGTATTTACATTTTTCGGACTATTGTCCTCATGTTTGTTGCCATTTGTACGACATTTTGGCCGTTGTACGCTCCGGCCTTCTTCATGTGCTAGGGGTTTCGAACCGAACCCTTTATTACAATCACTGGGGTATACGAACTCAATTTCTTGTGTAAACCCTCGATTGGAAGTCATGAGTTATCTCACTTAAGGACACAGGACCCTGTGGATATACACGTTGCTTAGTTCCCCAATTGACTCTTACAGTTATGAATTAATACCAGGCTACAGCAGTGGTGAACTTGCAGCGTTAGAGGGAGATAACTGAAGAAGGCCGAAGCGTACAGTGACTGAAACGTCGTACAAATGGCAACAAACATGAGGACAATAGTCCGAATAATGTAAATACTGTAAATACTACGTCATCTCAGAAATACAGGCAAACAGAATGATCTATTATTAAACGTCGTACAAATGGCAACAAAGACGAGGACAATAGTCCAAATAATGTAAATACTGTATATACTATCTCATCTCAGAAATATATACAAATAGTCATGTTTAGTATTCCAGCATTATTAGCAATGATGATATGATTAGCGTCTCAACACTACTCTTGATATTGCCGGACTCTCCGTCTTCATGGAACCCAGTCGAGACTCTATCCTTCGAAAAAGGTAGACAAAAATTTTGCCCGAGCTGCATGGCTCGTATCACTCACAATAAATTGTTCTTTGCCACATTTTGCTTTAATTGGGACGCAGTTATATACTACAAACAATTATGATATTATTTAATTATTTAAAAAATATTCTGTATTCTCATAAGTAATTGATATAGGCATAATTCTGTTTATAAATTTACCTTACAAACGTTTTTTAGTATTCATTTTGGACTTGATAATGTTTATTATGATGATATTCTCTTTTAATTACACAAACTTGAGTTAGGTTACCTATGCTAGTATATGATTTGAAGGGTCATTATTTTGTATTTGTAAAATTGATTGCAGTTTGCCGGTCCCACGTTTCAGAAGGAAAAAATAACGATTAGAATAAAAATGTTGATTAAATAGAATTGATAAACATGCGTACAGTACTGATAATTACAATGGGAAAGAATGAATTAAAAAACAAAACAAAACAAGAATAACAGAAAATGATTTAAATAAGATAACCTCAAACTATTTTTGTTCTATATTCACCTTTAATAATTATTATATTCCATCTAATTAAAATTGATATAAGATGTAATGAATAACAACCATTTTCTATTGGGACTCGATTGACCAATAAAGGCTGATTTCAAAATACACTTCCTTGGTTGCATCATTATTTTAATAAGATACCAAATTCAGTCAAGTACATTTTTTACTTGCTTGATTTTGGTATTGGGGCGTTCCAGTAGGCGTAGTCCTAGGCGTCCCCGCATTAGTGTGTATTTATGGCTGACACCAGCCAATCATATTACTATGAGGGGGAGCCAAGGTGTATGCATATTCATTACATCACATTTTAACAAATAACTGATAGTAAAGGTTTTCCTTCCAAAAGCTAAGCATATTATTAAGAAAACTTATATAAAAACAAAGAACATCGTGACATGTGAAATCCTAGTTTTCCCCAAACAGAAAAAGGATTGGCCATGTGCTTAAAGAAATGTCGAAACCAAATTTCGCAAGTAGGTGCTAAGCTGATTTTCTGATCAATGGGGACTTTGTGATCAAGTGCAAAAAATCTGAATTCTATAACCGTCACTCGGTCAGTCAGATGAGTGTCGCGAGACGAAAAACTAAAATGTACTCCAACTTCAAATCGACACGGAGATATGGTCAGGTCAAACTTTGTTCTCTTTCATCTTTCCTTCTCGTGTGATGATCCATTCTACTTCTTCTTTATCCAAAGACATTCCTACCGAATACATATATACATATATACATACGTACCTACACATATACTCTTTCAACAAATTACTACTACGAATATTTTCTACAAATCTTGACACCCTTAACTTTCTTATTGAACATTAATTTCTACAAATTCTTGTTATTCTTTCCTTTTAATAAATTTCTATTTTAAAATGCAAAATGTAATATTTTATTATTTCACTCTTCTACACTAATTCACGCATTCCAACCAGCTTCAACCTTTTGATGAAAACATTCTGATAATTCTGATGATGATAATTCAGCATAAAACTTGTAAGCTGTGTGGAGTTCGGTTAAATATGACACAAGGCCGAATTAAATAAACATTAATTATCTCCCTATAGCTACAAGATAACGATAGTTAAAACTTCTACATTACGTAATGAGCAATTGATATATAGAAAGCAAAAGGGTCAGAGAAGAATATATTGCAACCTATCTAATAAGCATTTGTAAATGTTCGACAGATCGGAATTTAGGAGAAATTGTTACATGACAAAACGTACTAACATCTACAGAAGACAGAACATTAGTGAGACCCATGATCATCAACTACTTGGAAAGACAAGACGCACAGCTCATTTATTCAAGTTGTTCTCTTTTTGCAGGACTGTGTGTCCATTAAACAGTAGAAGAAACAAATATTTTTAAATATATTTCAATTTCTTTCTTATTGTTGTGAAGAAATGTTGTGCTGAAGTGTTTATTAGGTCAATGTATGCGGAATAATTTCATTTGTTATTCAGAAAATTTTGGAAAATTACCGAGGGTGTCAGCTAGGAATTTTTACGTTCAAAGGCCTGTTTAATATTTTATGTGTTGTTTATATCTAAACTCATTGTTGTGTATAATTTGAATCAGTTCAGAGTGACTTGTAGATTTGACCTGAAACGAAAGTTTTCAAGGTTTCTCATAAGTTACTTATGTGAGTATTTCATGTGTAATGGATACCGACTTGGAAGGGTAACTCAGTAAAACTGAATTCGAATTCCAGTTGCAAATACCCTAGGGAAAAGTATGAAGCCATCACTTCTCCCTCTAGCCATGGATAAAATAGGAGGAGATATTGGATTCTATAGCCTTGATTGGCAACCAGTCCACCACAGAAAGAAATAGCAATCTACTTCGAGATCTGCCTGGTCAGTCATGGGTCGAAAAACATGATCGCCTAAGCGTGTATCACGTATAGCACATAACGGACTTAGTTGGTTAATATGTGACACTATTTCCCACTGGTATATATATATATATATATATATATATATATATATATATATTTGCTTGGTTTAATACAACGGAGAGAGAGAGAGAGGAATTAGTATTAGTGGTATTATTAGTTGTACTTTATTGTAAATCGCGATATGAGCTTACATAAAAAACTATTTTAATACTATCATATACTTGTAAAATCCGGGGAATAAAAACATCAGCTAACAGATGAGAAAAAAAGAGAAAAATATAATTATTCTTCTTTCTTTATTTTGTGAGTAGCCATAACAAATCGTCAGGAGTTGCTTGATGAGGTCAAGCAGGGTCAAATCCCCAATAATTGTTCCTTAGAACAGAAAATTGTGGGAATTGAAAAATCTAAAGGTGATATATTGGAAGAAAGAAGAGAGAAAGACATTACATCATGTGAGCTGTTGATATTTTTTCGTCGAGCCATGGCTCCCCGCAAATCGTGTGGGTGAAAAACAATCTCATTTGTCGAAGGCTTCGAGTCGGCTAGATCTCCCGAGAGGATTTGAGAGGGTTATAAAAATAGACTCAGCGAGAAAAATCAGTTGAGTTGGGAGAGAGCTTCCAGGCGACAAGGACAAACCAACCCCAACACCGCCACCGTCACGTCGCCGCCATTAGCCACCTCTGATTCGGCAAATTCCGTTAATCTCCGATAAGGATCCGAAAGAACTTTGTTGATTTAAAAGCTGCATAGAGAATTGACAGCTCTGGTTATAAAACTTTATTCGCAACTCTCCGGGCGTCTGCGACCTTATTCATTTATTTATTTTATTTTATTTTATTTTATTTTATTTTATTTTATTTTAATTTATTTATTTATTTATTTTTGGTGCCGTGTTTATTTTTAACCACAAGTGTACACCAGTGTCCGGTCTGATTCTGGTGGAAAGACGGCTACTGAAATTGCACAACGCGTCTTTCTGAAATCAAATCACACCGTGGGCAGTGGTCCGTTGTTGCAATAGACGTCTTGAAAACCAGCTTTTGTGACGAGATCACCACGACCAGCAACAGCGGCTCGAAAGCGTGAAGAGGCATTGAAAAAAAAAAGCAAAAAAATGGCTAGTATTTGCAATTTCTTTTAAGGCTGAATTTCTGAAAGTGTTTTATAGAAATTTTATAGAAATTTTATAGAAATTTTATTAATATAACGTATTTTACTTGATGTTTACTAGAGTAAAAATAAACGAAAAATTACCACTACCATATTTGGACAAAGCATTTACGTTAACTTGTTGGCGATGAATTAGTTTTAACCCTACAAGCCCTTTCCCCACAGACAAAACATTGTTTGTCTTTCACTACTCTATCACTATTACCATGGCACGTGTTAAGACGAGTTACACTGAGAGAAAATATAAATGCAATGTCGAAAGCAGTAAACTAAAAAATATGCTGGGCATAATGAAAATTTCTATCCGTCACTTAATAACGTAAAAAATAATATAACTGAATATGCAGAACCCCTTAAAAACACAATTTGATATAAAAACTACTGAAGATGCAGCGGCGTATTGGTGCTGTGGATATCGAATCGGAACAAAAATCAGGGAGCTGCGTTCGAATTCCAGTTGAATTCCTTGTATTCATTTACGCGCAAATACCTTTGAGAAAGGTATTAATCCGTCTTTTCCCTCCAGTTATGGGTTAAATAACAGGACTAATTAGGTTTTTAATTCTTGGTTGACACTCAAACTACTGGGGAAAGTAATGGCAACCTACTGTGGGATAATCTTCTGCTCAGTCATTCATGTCTATTTCGAAACATGATCGCCCAAGCGTTTATCACGTATGGCACTTAGCTGACCGACTGACTATTGAAAATGAAAGACTATTAGATAATATACGTGAAAAGAGACAAGAAAAAGCTGAAAAAAGTAGAAAGAAGTGGATAAGATCGCCTAGATCGCAGTCATTTATGTGTTTTGAATAAAAGATGTTTGTCCCTTCTTTTCTTGATTCGGATTGACTTTCTGGTTCCTTTTAATGTAATTTCAACTTTATATTTCTAACGTCTCCGTCTGAACTCTGAAATATTTTTCTCCTCAATCAGCTTAGATAGATTCGCCTATCTTTCGGTTTCTTCTTCTTCTTCTATGTGTCCTGTCCTTTCAGGACGTAGGCGATCATGGTTCTCCACGTCTCCCTATACCTTGTGGCTCCTAGTATGTTTGTTCCCGTTACTCCTGTCAACCCCCGTTCCGTCAACCACCTGATCAGGCCTTCGTCTCTCCTTCCCTCTATCTGACCAGTCAGTATCAGTTTCTCCAGGCTCTCCTTCCTTATTGCGTGTACCCGGTACTTCAGTTGTCTCTTCCTGATGCTCACCTCATCGTTGCTTGCATGCTCAGTCCATGATATCCGCAGCATCATTCTGTAGAACCACATTTCCGTTGCTTCCAGTTTTGTCCTCATTTTTGATGATATTGTCCAGCATTTGCTGCCATATTGAAGAACTGACGTCGCGTAGCAGTCCAGCACTCTTTTCTTTGTTTCTAGTGAAATTCTCCTGTGTGTTAGTACTTTGCTCATCTTCTTGAATGCATCCTTGTGCATTTGTATCTCAGGAATATAAACGTATAGAAACTGATGTGGTCATAAAGAGAGGGGTCAGTTTATATACTGATTGTGATATGGAACTATTCCCCCACTTTATATCCAGCATCCTTCTAAAGAACGACATTTCCGCTGCTTCCAGTTTTGTCCTCATTTTCGATGATATTGTCCAGCATTCACTGCCGTATTGAAGAACTGACATCACATAGCAATCCAGCACTCTTTTCTTTGTTTCGAGTGAAATTTTCCTGTGTGTTAGTACTTTGCTCATCTTCTTGAATGCATCCTTGTGCTTTTGGATCTCAGGAATATAAATGTATAGAAACTGCTGTGGTCACATAGTGAGGGGTCAGTTTAGATATTGATTATAATATGGAACTGATCTCCCACTTTATATCCAGCATCCTTCTGTAGAACGACATTTCCGCTGCTTCCAGTTTTGTCATCATTTTCGATGATATTGTCCAGTATTCACTGCCGTATTGAAGAACTGACATCGCGTAGCAGTCTAGCACTCTTTTCTTTGTTTCCAGTGCGATTTTCCTGTGTGTTAGTATTTTGCTAAACTTCTGGAGCGCGTTCTTTGCCATGCCAATTCGCCTTCAAATCACCGTACACTCCTCAAATGTCTTTTGAAGAAGAGTAAAATTTATTCCATGTTTAGGACAGTGTTTCCAGTTCCTTCTATTTTTTAAAAATTTTCTTTTATTCCTTTTAACGTTTTGCGTATTAGTAGCATTATCGTCTTTTTTAGGCGAATAGATGAAAAAATTGCCCCAAGTTTTGGTGCAGTGGATATCGACTCGGAACTAGAAATCGGAGAGCCGAGTTCGAATTCAAGTTGAATTCCTTGCATTCACTTACGCGCAAATACCCTTGGGAAAGGTATTAATCCGTCTATTCCTTCAAGTTATGGGTTAAATAGCAGGCCAGATTGGGTTCTATAGCTTGGTCGGCAACCAGTCTACCGCAGAAAGGAATGGCAACCTACTGAGGGATAATCTTCTGCCCAGTCAGTCATGTCTCTTTCGAGACATGATCGCCTAAGCGTGTATCACGTATGCTAATTAACTGACTGAATGGTCGCTATCTCACCGGCGAGAGATGGCTTCCCTGTGCCTCTTCTATGAATACTTTCACGGCTTCTGCTCCAATGAACTTAGATCACTGGTGCCCACTAGGTATTAATTTACACAAGCTACTAGATTAGCAACTAGGCCCCACCGTTTTATAGTGAAACCGATAAAATGTAACATCAATTTTTACTCTAGCAGCTTCCATATACTAGCTTCCCTGACAGCTACAATCGCCAGAAGTTTAAATGTAAGGTCAATAGATATCTTCTATCTCAATAACTCGCATCCATTTTCTCAAGCTCTTTTTCCCGTCTACCCCACTCCTATTCTCGTTATTCTACATCCGTCTATTATCCTCCTCCTGACATTTCCTATAACTACCCCCTCTTTCTCATCACTTTCCCCCTATGTAAGCCCCTGCGCAACAGTGGCAGTAAAATGCCTTGTTTCGGGTGAAATTATTAAAAGAAAAAAAAAAACAAACTAACAAACAAAGTATTGTATAAAATTTACAAACTACATTCACCAGAATTTATCAGCTCCATATAATCTTTAATGTATCTGGTTTTAATTATTCTTTCATTGTTAAACTCACTGTAATCATCTTGTTAGAAAGTGTAATTAGATTTCTTCTAAAATCTTTGCAAAATATTCTAAATAATGAAGAAAATGTAACACCTCATTCGACTGTCCGAACAATTTCTCCGGCTGCCGTTCTCCACGCTGTGATGTTTGCCGGAAGTTTGTTGATAAAGATTACAAGATTAAACTATAAGGAACGAACTTCCACAACCTGGATGAGTTGAAAGGATGCTTTATTTTGTTTAGAGTTAGACTTTTCGGCTGGGGCAGGTGAATGTGACACACAGCTCTAACTCTAATTAATCAACAAATCCGAACCGACCGAAACAAGACGAACGGAGGTTCACTTCACTCAACTGACTGACTAACTTAACTGATTCTCTCACTCTATTCTACCCTACTGATCGGCTTGGAAAAATCATCTGTATTTATTTAAAACAATCCGGAAGTGACTAACGACCCCCAGGCTAAAATAAAACTAAAAGATAAGCATTGGCGACTGTAAGTCCGAAATTTCAAGGTACTTAAATTTTCCTTCTTATGATATGTAAATATCTTGCGGACTTAGTATTTTTTTCCAGGATTTTTTTTTAATCTTTTTATCTTAATAAATCTTCTGCCGGAAAATTCTTAATGTGTGGTCAAGATACAGTAAATGACAACCTTTTGACCTGGTCATTCAAAAACCCACCTCCCGAACTCTATTTCCTGAACTTTATCTCTTTATCACATTAAATCACTGAGTCAAATATTTACCGGAAGAGTGGTAGGATTTAAAACAGTAATCTGATCCCCTTGTCTCTTCCACAATTTTCCTCATAAAAGAAAAAGCGTTTATTTATTTATTAATTTTTCCTCTTCTTTTTCACTTTTGTTAAATATGTTTTTAAACTATTTTCTATTCTTAACCATTTTCTATTTTAATTTATTATAATAAAATACATATTTTACAAAGCACCTTAATATACGCCTAGTTATCGTGTCACAAAATATTTCCAAATCTTTTGCTTTCTCTGCGCTTAAATAGCCTGCTAACGAAGTATGAAGATTGTAGGAACAATATTGATTTGCGACATATCAACCGTGTATTTGTCAGAAACATCTTTCTTCGTTTAGCATTTACTCTAAAGCATATTAAATATCTTTTCAGCTACCAGGAAAAGTAATTATGTTTCTGCCAATAAAATTACCGATTGATTATCCGGAATATTTTGAATAAGAAAATGGCATCTGCTTAAAAAGTTTCATGGCTCAAAGCCAAATAACTTAGATAAAAGCTCGACTATACGTATTACCTTAGACACCATATATATATATATATATATATATATATATATGGTTGTGGTTAATGTGTCTTCTTTTTAAAGATGAGCATCACTGGCCGGTGCATGAAGTGTGCTTCACATCGTCTTCAGACCACTTTTCAATAGGAGATGGGTTTGGTCAAGATCCAAAGTAAACAATGTTAATTAAAATCATGCACGCTAAACAATACTACTTGTGATGTCAAACACGTATGTTTGCCTTACATTCTACGTCTCTGATAAGTATCGCTACGAGCGCGTTGTGTATAGGTTAACGATCAAATGCAAAAGCTTTTAACACAACATTTGAAATCTGACCTACAACTGCCAAAAAACAAAAAACAAACAAAACAACAAACAAACAAACGCAGTGTCTATACAAAAAGACAAGACTCTGACAGGTGGCGAATGCTTATGGCAGCGCCAAGGTCAGCAGTAACACGTTAGCCACCAAAATTATGTTAGCTGGTTAGCAGCCGACAAGAGCAGGGTATCACGTGCTTTGAAACTTTGTATATCGTTTATATATATATATATATATATATATATATATATATATATATATATATATATATAACGTAGAATACTTGGTATATAATTCAGGTAAATTCCGATAGTGACGAACTCAAAAGAACTCAATGTTAAATTTGTTTATTAATTTAACAGTGTAATATAATCTAGAAAAAAATTGAACTATTCTACAATTTCATGGTTAATACGTATTTTGCAGGCAAACCTTGCTGCTCGTCAGACAAAATCATACAACAGTTAATATTCAAAATAATCCCTTTTATTATTAATATTAATATTATTTTGAATATTGACTCTTGTATCATTTGGGTCTGATGGGCAGCAAGGTTTGCCTGCAAAATACGTATTACCCAAGAAATTGTAGAATATCTAATGAAATTTTCTAGAGTATATATATATATATATATATATATATATATATATATCACGAGTTATTACGCGACCTAGGTTTGTAGAATAACTCGTTTACAAATAAAAAACATTAAAAGTTCTAAATATAACTGTACTGGACACTTTTTAATACAAATGTGCACTAGTCTAATTTTATTATGACCAAAAAATAACTAGTTAAACAATCAATATATATTTGAAATTATTTGTTTGAACATTATTTTTGACTGATACTCGTATTTAAGTAGACATTCTGTTTATAATCAAACAGTATTATAGTATTATATATTTGTTTCGACCGGCCTGATTATTTAAAAAAAAATTGTGTCATTCTGCGTGCTTCGAACACGCGACACCTATTCATATAGGGAAAGCCACTAATTGATCTGGCGAGTCATAGACCTCTCGATTACGAATGACTAAACGAAGGTAGAAATAACTATATAATATTGTTTAATTATAAACAGAATATCTATTTAAATCGATCAAAAATAATGTTCTAACAAATAATTTCAAATTCTAGGTTGTTTATAACCAATTTTGTTAATCTTCGTTATAAATACACACACACACACACACACACACATATATATATATATATATATATATATATATATATATATGTTTGTGTGTGTCTCTGTGTAGGCGTCTGTTACTGCATGTGTGCTCGTGTGTGTGTGTGTGTGTGTGTGTGTGTGTGTGTGTGTGTGTGTGTGTGTGTGTGTGTAAATATTGTGTCTGATTAAAATTACCGGCATTGGTGCTATGAAAAAGAAAATCATAACACCTACCAATTCGTCAGTTCCGTATTTAATATCATTCAAAATAACGCCGTTCTTGAGACAGTCTCAATCCACCGTTATTTCAATCGATGGAAGTATTTATTGAACAACTGCCGCATCGCATCGGGAATTGTTTTCTGTCTTTCCTGTAATATTGTTCCTCTCTAGTGTGATTTGTAATTCTGAAGAGGAAATGTTACAAGAAGGAAGATCTTAAGAATGTAGTGGCTGTCAAACCAGGAGTTTGTTGGCTTTGCCAAAATTTATCGCCCATGCTATGGTTACTAATGGAATCATTATGACGTTGTGCGATAACCACACTATACAAAATTTACTTCCGAACATCTCGAGAGACAATAAAAGATCGAGAATGTTTTTAATTAGTATGTAGAGTCCCGTTTCTGAATTGAAGAAAAATGCTAATACGAGGGTCATTCAATAAATAAGGTGAATTTTTCGGTATAAGGACTTCTACGAGGGCCATTCGATAAATAAGCTGAATATTTCGGTATAAGGACTTATACGAGTGCCATTCAATAAATAAGGTGAATTTTTCGGTATAAGGACTTCTAATACACATAGAAGCTTACTTTTTTATATAATTTTCCTTCACTTCTTTTTCAAGTGGATTTAAGTTTTTTTTGCAGATTGAAAAAAAAAACAACACAAAAAACTGAGTGTTTTGGAGATTAACAAAAATGTCTGATATAGAAGCATGCTTCAGAATTGAACAGAATGACCTCATTCTGTCTGACAGAAGTCTGACAGAAGGGTGACAGTGGATGACTTGAGCCCATCTGTTGGGACAGCACACAAAATTGTCCATGATGACCTTGCCTAATCGAAGGTCAGCTGCCGGTGTGTGCCAATGATGCTTCTGCAGAGCCTAAACATGAACGAACTGGGCTAGAAACTGCTCCCACATCACCTCACAGCCCAGACCTTCCTCCTTCAGACTTTCACCAATTTGATCACTTTAAAGCGTTCACTAGAGACACAAAGTTTGAAAGTGACGATGAAGTCAAAAGTGCTGTGAGCGATTGGCTCAGACATCAGTCCAAAGATTTTTAAGCTGATGGAATACGAAAGCTTGTGAACAGATGAGAAAAGTGTGTGACATTGCTGGGAGACTACGTTGAAAAAAGAAGTAAGCTTTTATCTGTATTAGAAGTCCTTATACCAAAAGATTTACCTTATTTATTGAATGACCTTCGTATGTTGTCAATATCATCATTAAAACCTCTTGTTTTTACATTGAACGCCTCAAGGAAAGTAACACATTTTTGGTAAAAACCATCTTTAACCAACCATCGACGTCGCACGCGATACGCGGTATTCTTGAAAATATCAGACGGTATAATAACTAAAATGATTTAATTTTTGGATAAAATCTTCTCAGTAATATCAACAATATTTTCTTTCACTAAAAGGTATATTTAAAAATTAGGCAATATATATATTAGCCAATAATCTTCAGATCTTTCTTCTTCTTCTACTTTTTCATGTGCCATGTCCCTTTAGAACGTAGGCGATCATGGATTTCTATTTGGCCTTGTCGTTTGTCTCTCTCTATATATATTCTCTTTTTATCTTTTCTAAACCCCGCTCCATCACCCATTTTTTCATACCGATCAAGTAGGTCTGGCTTTATTTTCCCAGGTCTCGCTTTTTTCTATTCATCCTGTGAGTATTACATTCTCCATCCCCACTTTATTCATTTCTTGTCCCAGGTCCCTCATCTGTCACATTCCAACATTGCCAACACCTCATTATTGCTTACGGACCCCGTCTATCGTATCCTCATCATCATTCTTTAGAATCCCATTTTTGCTGCCTCATACCTCTCCTTTATTTTTAATTAAATCGTCCAATATGCACGTCCACACAGAACAACAGTTATCACATAGGAATCCAGCAATCTTTCTCTGTTTCTGAATGAGATTTTTCCAGTCTCTCGGTGCTATGGTTAGCTTCTGAAATGCGTCCTCAGCCATGCTAATACGTCTTTGGATCTCCATGTCTTACATTCCATCATTATTCAGAAGATTTCCCAGGTATTTAAATTTCTTCACTTGTTTTATTTTAGATTCTCCGTCTTATAGTTGCATGTTGGGCTCTTCCTTTTGCTGATGACCATTCATTAAGTTTTCTTGAAGCTTATGCTTAGTCCTTTCTTCTCACTTTCTTTCACTATCTTCTGTAGAAGGTCCTGCAATTCTTTTCCGTTACTGCTATCATCATCATGTCATTCACGTATCTTAAATTATTGAGATTGTAGCCGACAATGACGAATCATGGCAAAGTTATTATACCTCTCATAATTATTTCGCTGTATAGGTTAAATAGACCGGGTGAGAAAATACATCCTTGTCTTACGCCCCTTTCTATTGTCTTACGCCCCTTTCTATTGTCTTATGCCCCCTTCTATTGTCTTATGCCCCTTTCTATTGTCTTATGCCCCTTTCTATTGCCTTATGCCCCTTTCTATTGTCATACGCCCCTTTCTATTGTCTTACGCCCCATTCTATTGTCTTATGCCCCTTTCTATTGTCTTACGCCCCTTTCTATTGTCTTATGCCCCTTTCTATTGTCTTACGCCCCTTTCTATTGTCTTACGCCCCTTTCTATTGTCTTATGCCCCTTTCTATTTTTCTAAACCTGCTGAATTCGCTTCTTATCCGTACACAAGCGGATTGCTACCAATATGGATGCTTGATTATTCTAACGTCTTTCCCGAAAATATTGAAGCTGTCTGCTCGACAGCTTCAATCAAATATTTGTGGCGTACTTTGTCGAACGCTTTTGTATAGTTTATAAAGTACAGATAAATATCCTTCTGGATTTGTATTACTCTTTCAGGTAGCGTTTTGAGCATGAATATCGCATTCCTCGTTCCAGTATCTTTAACGATGCCTCAATGTTCTTGTCCTATTTTAGGGCCGATTCTGCTGTGTGCTCAGTTCATCAGAATAAGGATGATGAATTTTGTTATGTGGCTCCTTAAACTGATTATTCGGTGGAATTCACATCTCTTTGCACCTCTCTTCTTAGGTAGTGCTATAGAAGTTGATCTGCTTAGGTCCTCCGGTATATTGCCGCGGTTATAGATATTGTTTAGCATTTCTGTGAGCCTGTCCCTGCCAAAATCTTCTTAGGACATCGTCGTCTCTATTACAAATCCGTCTGGTCCTGCTTTTTTTATCTTTTATTTGGCCATTGCCGATTCCACTATGGTTTTTAATGTTTTTGTATTTGTGCCTTGTTGGTTGGTCTGTCTGTCATGGATGAGATCACTGATATACTCGATCCATCTCTGAAGATTTTTTTTTCTCTATATTAATGTACCGTCCTTTGTCTTTGCACATTCTTTTGTTGAGCAGATCTTTTGGCTTGTTATTTCGTTTATTTTTTATCCTTATCTCTGTTATTTGTTGTGCTCAGTCTCTCTAATTCGGCGTATTTGTCACTGAGACAGGGTCTTTAACCTGTCTAAATTTGCTCTTCATTTTCTTTTGTAGTTTCTTGTATTCCTTTCCATAATTTGGCATCGTTTTCTGCCTCTGTTGTATCATGTCAAGTATATCTTCAGTGATTCACTCGTTTTACGTCAGACGTGATTTTTCCTTTGGGATAATGTCGTTCTCTAATGTCATTGAATTCTATATTCTTCCAACTAAATTATTTTTAAAAATTATCAATTTTTGCTTGATAAATATTCTTTCAGTGGACAGTATTTTTTTTTGTTATTTTTACAATCATATCGTCCCAAGCAAGCATTTTAATGCCACTGTTTTGCAGGGGGTGACATAAAAGAAGAGTTATGAGAAAGAGTGGCAGGTTATAAGTGGGTATCAGGAAGTGGGTAAGAGAAGGATGAGAATACTGATGAGAGTTGAGTGGACAGAGGAAAGAGCATGAGAGAGAGAGAAAGAGAGAGAGAGGATAAAAATTAGCAAGATAGGAGATGACTATTGACTTTACATTTAAATTCTTATATTGACCCATGTGCGCTGTGGTGCAGTGGATATCGACTCGAAACGACTAATTGGGGTGACGAGCTCGAATTCCAGGTGAATTCCATGCATTCACTTACGCACAAATGAACTTGGGAAATGTATTAATTCGTCTCTTTTCCATCTAAATATGAGTTAAATAACAGGACAGATTAAGTTCTATAGCCTTGGCTGGCAACTAGTCTACCGCAGAAATTAACGGCAACCTACTGCGGGATAATCTTTTGCCCAGTCAGTCATGTTTTTTTCGAGTCATGATCGCCTAAGCTAACTGAGTACTTTTGTCTAAACTGGCAGCTAACCTCGTGCTTTCTTCCGTGAAATCGACTATTACAATTCATGCATCGAGTAAAGACAATATAAACTTGTATCATATGCAAATGCACAAATATAGACACATTTTCTATTTATCCTTTACTAACACACTTCAATCGGTTGTAGTGGAACAAAGATCCACAAATATTTTATGTAAAGTTGTTCGCAAATAATCTTTGCAATTTGTTTCTTTAAATTTGAAAAAAAATCCTTAAATAAATAAAACGTATTGAAATTTGTAGATTTATGTGTAGAGATTCTTAATTCTTTATTTTCACACGCATATTTCGCTTCAAATAAATAGTGTCCACCGATGATGAAAAATCTAAAAATGAATTTTGACATATCGTTATCAATTATTTTCCAATGTAAACACATAAATGCAGTCACCAGCAAACAAATATTTGTGACTTATGGATTACGTTTACAAAAGATTGGTGTCTTCAAGAAATATTAGGTTGTCCCAAAAGTTTGTTAACACTTGCAAAAAATTGAAATGTTACTCGAAAAACAACAATAACTATTGCTCAAAATAAAGACCATAATTTTCCAAGACTTTCTGCCATCGATCTGCAAGCGTTCGGATTTGATTAAAGTACCATTCAGCCGGCTTCGAATCAAAGAATTTTTGACACTCTTCCTCGACTTCATTAAACGTGTCGAATCGGCAGCTTTTCAGAAAGTGTTACATTGAGCGGAAAAGGCCATAATCTGATGGAGCACAGTCAGGACTGTAGGCTGGATGTGGCAGAACCGTCTTGTTCTTCAAACTTGTTTTTTGTCTTCCCGGCAGTATGTGGCTTGGCTTTGTCCTGCTGCATCAAAACGCGCTTTCGGTTGATCAGAGCGGGGTACTTTTGCTTCAACTTTTCGTAGCCCCGCTCAAGTTGCTGACAGTAAAGTTCGGCACTGATGGCACGACCATTTGGAACCAACTAAAGTTACACGATTCCTTCAAAGTTCCACCAAACGCACAACATGACTTTCTTGCCGAATCGATCTTGTTTTGGAACCGACGGTGACTCTTGCCCTTTCTGAACCCATCACTTGTCTCGATTGTGCTGGACCAGATAAACCCATTTCGCAATTGTTTACGAACTTTTGGGACAACCTAACATTGCAAACTGATCGACATTTCGATAACAATTCAAATAATTGTTAAAAAACTGACTATTCCAAACGTTTGGCCAGAGAGACTCATGTCAAATATTATGTCAGAATACAAATTGATTCTGTTTAAAGTCCCAGACTGCAAAATTCTGACTTTCGACTTGATTATCTTTAGATGTAACTCGGTTAGGGTAAGAATACTCAATACATACAATGTCAGTTTATTTTCTAACGAGCTAACTGGGGCTAATCTCGTAGTGGGTGGCATGATGGTCCCTAAAAATGAATTTCCCGATCTACATTTTTTTAAGTCGCTGTAACGGAAACGGTTGGAAGAAAGGAGATATCTCACTTTAAGTATTTTCTCGTTAACGGGAATTGCTATTAGTGTGATATAATAACATGTAAGCTCACATACAGGACGGAACAAAATGTCTGAGAGAAGAAAAAAGCCAAGCGCTTCTTCTAAGAGAGACTTTTATATGCTATGACATACAGAAAATCATAAATACAGTACTGTGCAAAAGTATTAGGACAAGAACTATGTTATCTTTTATAAGGCATATTAACAGAAAATAAACAATTTAATTAAAGTAATTTTATTTGATTTACTCAACAAATGTGTTAACAAGAAAAATAATTGTTACTAAATAAATTTAATATTTAGTATAATAGCCTTTTACTTTGATCACAGCCTTCATTCTGTCATGCATTAACATCACAAGCTTCTTCAATATATCTAATGGTATCTCCTGCCAAGCAGCTTGTATTTATTCCCAAAGTGTGTCTTGGGAAGTAACATTAGATTTATCAATTCGAGAGAGGGGAATAAGAAAAAAGTCAATCATATCTAAGGATAATAGAATAATGAGTAGTTTCAAAATAACCTGTTTAATAGAAAATAGGAAAAATTAAATATAACTTCTTTTTAATACTTTTTATACACCTAGTTTTAAATAATCAATATTTATTAGCAATTCACTTGGCTTTTCACCTTGTATTTGAATTTCAATGAGGTTTTTAGGAAAATCACTCGTGTCTTAATACTTTTGCACACTACCGGTAGTGTGCAAATGTGTTAGGACAGGGGTGATTTTAAACTTTATTTTGATGCCCCATAAAAGATAAAATAGTTCTTGTCCTAATACTCTTGCACAGTACTGTATATACAAGTGTCTAAACGTGGAGAAATACATATCACATATGTGTACAGAAAACAAATTATAAGTAGGGATAAAAAGAAAGGTTTAATCTATAGTTTAAAAATACATCTGATCTGGATAAGCCATTGTTATTTTAAAGGGGTCGGATTCATCTATGTCAACGGAATATGGCCGAACCTATATATATATATATATATATATATATATATATATATATATATATCCCAGTGGGATACGGCTAGATTCATCTATATTCTAGAAGGATACGGCACTATTTGCTTGTAACATGACTGAGTAGAAAGAAAACAATCTCTTCGTTTATTTCCTGTCCACGAACTGGAAAATTACTAGCAATTGGCTCACGGTATGAAATGACATTACAAAGCGGCTTTCATATGACTCACGTGACTTACCTTGACCAAAGGGAGATAATACCATCTGTATCCAAACATCGCAAACACAACTTTCGGTATTATTTACAAACTTTGTATTTTATTTGAGTAATTTCATTTCAAAAACTTTTTGTATATGAGAAATCAGTCTCTTTTGCATTCAAACAAAATCCTAGTTCATTTTTTAACTCTCTTTAATCCAACATCTGAACAATTTCTATTTAACATTCGTACAAAAACCTGGTCAATATTCGAAGATATTTCTTCTAAAATTCAGAAGAAATCTAAAAATAAAAATACCGTGACAACTAAGACGAGATGTTTGCAACTGCAGTCTATACCAAATCAAAGAACCTAGAATAAGAAGCATATTCGCAACTATATTATTCATCAGATGCCGTTCATCATATTTCAATAAACAGTAAAGACTTTCATTTTTTCAGATTTACAAAAAGATATGTATTTTCAGTCGTGAACATGTGGCTGTATATATTCATGAGACCTTTTCGTCACTTAAAAGATACAAACTACATCGCGTTCGCCGACTGAAATATGTAGTAAACGAACAAAAGTTGAACTTTTACTAATGCATATAATACAAAAATATAACTAATTCTATAATGACAGACGCCTGAATTTTATCTTTTATTCATTTGCATAAAAAAAGCTTAGAAAATTACGAAAACAAAATTCAATTACTTTCATCTTATCTAATAATTAATATTATAAAGTCATGTACATTGCATTAATTTTAATTTAATATACATTATTCCAGCTTTTACGATTTACTTGTATCGATTCAGAATTGGGAGAATAATTGTTGAGCCCCGTCAGCCAGTTTTAGAAAAAGGCTAATACATTTAGGTACATTGATCAGCTCACAGAAATTTAATCATTTTTTGTATAAAACTGCTACAAATATTTAACAAAAATTAATCAATGAGCAACATCGTACGATAGCGCAGTATTCTTTGACTTGGCTCACGGTAAAATATCTCTTAGAAATGAAATTTTGGAATTTCAACTTCAGAATATGGTCAACAATATTTCTCCTCCTTAACAAGAATACTTACAAATTTGGCTAAATATATATATATATATATATATATATATATATATATATATATATATATATATATAATAAAAATAAAATTAGTTTTATTTATTTAAAATTAATATATTTTACATTGCGACATTGAAATTTAAGTTTCGTGATTTTTGCCTCGTCATCAGGCAATGTTCATTCATTGCTGTAAAAATGATTTTCATTTAAATTTGTATATATATATGTATATATACATATATATATATATATGTGTGTGTGTGTGTGTGTGTGTGTGTGTGTGTGTGTGTGTGTGTGTGTGCGGGCGGGCGTGCGTGCGTGTGTTACAAAGTGGAATATTTTACGTGTGAGGTGTTTAGTCACTTAAGGTTTCATCGGACTAGAATTGATTACAAGGATGTGATGACACATGCACATGAATAAGAGCTGCTAGTAATTTTTGAAAAGACTTATTTTAAAAACAACACGTAACGATTTTGACCAGACATTTAACATAGAAATTGCTACTGTATTGAAAAGCGAAATAAATTCACTTAGACGAAAATGATTGGTAATAAATTGATAAATTGTTCAACCACAGTAAACTTACGTCCCGGTTCTTACAACTATTCTTGGTACATCTTTTATCACAATGAAGGAAAGATACGAAAAACATTGTAAATTAAATTCGCTCGATTATATATCCCAAACACTTTTTAATCCGAGTAAGAAAATGGAACAGAAAAGCCTTACCACTTTGACATACATATTTTTCCAAAATTTGTAATTATTTGTTTGAACATTATTTTTGATCGATACTCGTATTTAAGTAGGTATTCTCTTTATAATCAAACAGTATATATATTTAATTCTACCGGCCGGATTATTTACGATAAATATTTGTTACGAAATGAGACATATTTCTGTGATACAGGCTTGTATGTGGATAACTAATTACGATTAAGTTCTCTAGAAAAGAACATTTTAAAAACAGTTTTCACTTCTGCGATATGTGCATCACTTTTCAGAAATGAATTGAGTTCTTTCGGTGACTGGCGTGTGCATCAGTCAGTCAGTTAAGTGCCATACGTGATACACGATTGGGCGATCATGTCTCGAAAGTGACAGGACTGACTGGGCAGAAGATTATCCCGCAGTAGTTTGGCATTGCTTTCTGCGGTAGACTGGTTGCCGACCAAGGCTATAGAACCCAATCTGTCCTGCTATTTAACCCATAACTGGAAGGAAGAGACGGATTAATACCTTTCCTAAGGGTATTTAAGCGTAAGTGAATACAATGGATTCAACTGGAATTCGAACTCGGCTCCCCGGTTTCTCATTCCGAGCCGATATCCACTGTTCCAAAACGCACATCCTAGCGTGTGTATACACTGCTTATATACAACGCGTTAAAATTTCCATTCTCTGATTCCATGCGTCTATGGCATAGTGGGTAGCGTCTCCGACTGGCACCAAATCAGTTGAATTTCGGTCCCGGCCACAAACAAGTGTATGTGTCTATCTACATTGATGAGCTGTGAAACAGGCTTTTGTGTGGATGACTAATATAATTATGTATATATGAAGAAGACACACACATATATGTAGTAAGATATATTTTGTTATATGAATATTGTGCAGTATAGAGCAACACAACAACCCTAGTTTTTACTGTTTTGGGTATCTGTTTTAGTTTGCTCTTCAGTGGCGGGAACTGCATAGATTCACGCCCAAAGATATGTATATGGCACAGGTAGATTCTTCATTTTTCTTGATCAAATTAACATTGCACTCTGGAAAACCTGAAGTAGATGTGAAAAGTGTTGACTCTAAAAATTAGTCTAATTGCGTTTACTAATTCGTAAGCAAACGTTTTAAACATTGTCTGAAAAAATGTTCCGACATAATTAATTTCATGTAGGTTTGTTATAATAAAGTTGATATTTTTCTTTTAGATATATTGAATGGAAAATATTATTCAAACCATAAATTTAATTATTAATCGCTGAAAGGAAAATATGTTTTTTTAATATCTTGGTATTTTTTCGACTTATTGTTCTCATCTTGGTTGATATAGGTGTTATTATTAATATTAATATTATTCATATCAACCAAGATGAGAACAATATGTCGGAATAATACCAAATATTTAAAATTACTCATCTGAGAAATAAAAATGATTTTTTCATTATATTCGATGAGTGAAATTGTAAAAGATTACAAAAAGAACTATTCACTTAATAAGATCAGAGATCAATTGTTAGGTCATAACTAATGCAAGCAAAACACGCAGATAAATATGTATAAACACCATAAAAATCTTGGCAAAAATTATAGGTAAGCATATCGTATATTGAAAATCGCACTAACACTAATGCACTGTATAACGTATTACATTATAATATAGCTAAATTTTTAAGTATACATCCTCTTTGAAGTGAATGGCACAACGATTTAATAAAAAATGTTTTCGCCTTGCTACTTGTTTATATTAAGCTTTAATAGTTAATTTAACTTCATTTTCCACAACTTTTGAAAATGGAGTTATATTTGATAGCTCCATCGTCGTTCCATTCATTTTGCAATTCATTATTTGAAATACCGTTTCCAAACTCATGTTCACAACCTCCCCTATTGTGTGAAATTAATCGCATCCGAGTTGATGCATATATTTTTAATCCCTTCATGACTCGTCTCATCGGAAACAAAACCGATTTATTATTTACCCACACTTGGTTATACTGTAATTTAAAAATCTTTCAAGTTGACATAACTTAGTATGAATAAATCTTTTAACTTAACCAATGGACAAGGGCTTTGTTTTTAACAAAAATCATCTGGCTTTTATTTTGGAGAATATCCCAATTTCTGGAAGCAAAACAAACGCATTGTGTAGTGAATTCATTAATTCAACATTCGGTATTTTGGTCAACTCTTGCTTTATAATCAGGGTCATATTGAAATGAAGTTGTGGTTATGGAAATTATTATTTGTTTTAATTTAAAACCAGCTACCTGAATATATGCAAATTTTCGATTTTATAAAAGTCACTCTTATAAGGCTTTCACTGATCACCAAAATTAGATGCCATAACTTCAGTTTTTTACCTAAACTCAACCTCTAAATTTGTTTTTAAAAAGGTAATTTCAATTCCTTATTTGTCATGTCAAACCCCAAAATTCAATTTGAGTGCAACTCCAGGGTTCGACAACTGACTATCCCCGAATGAATATGTGAGTAAAAAAAAAATATCTGCATTTTTGCCATAATATTAGGTTATGGGTGTTGATAATTTTTCTTTGACTCAATATATTCATATCTGATTTCTTCTCTGCTGGATCAGTTAGATGATTTATTAGAATTTTTTTAATGCCCTTAACAGCAGAAAGTACCAAAAGCTTATAATGGTCTTTTAATGCCGGAATTTGCTTTGTATGCATGAATTATATTCTGAGAATTATACAAAATATTTTAGCCGAATTTTCAGATGTATAAACATTTATGATTTTGAAAATATTCATTACGTCAAGTTCATTAGAAAAAAAAACAACTAAATTTTGAAAACTTATTTTTTTCATACATATTATTTCCACTCCGTTCAAATATTTACATAATAAATGAAGTGATTACTTGATTAATTTCTCTCCAGTTTAGCTACATTTCTTTAATTGCTATTTTCCTGAAAGGAAAACTTATTTAAAATATTGTTAATACCCGATTAAGAGAGTAGAGATCTGTAAATGAGAAACGAAAAAGAAAACGTTTGTGAGTTGAGAATGTAGGGGCGTCTATTAAATGAAATGAATTCAAATTCTGCAAAAAAAAAAAAAAAGAAAAAGAAAAAGAAAAAGAAAGAAAGAAAGAAAGAAAGAGAGTGTTATGCCTTTAGAAGTCAGAATCATAGATCAATTTCTAATCATGCTAATAAACAAATAAAATAAATAACTTCTGAAATTATTTAAAATCCTGCAAATACACAGAAAGGAAGAAAGAAAAAAAGAAGAAAGAGCTTAAATGCAAAAGTATCTGTTAAATAAAATCATTTCAATTCCTGTTAAAAAAAAAAGATGAAAAGAAAAAATATAAGTTAAAATGTTAGGGAAATCAGTTAATTGGAAAAAAATTCATATCCTTCAAATAAACTAAAAGAAAGAATGTATATCTGAATTGAGAAGGCAGCCGCATCTGTCAATCGAAATCACATCAAATCCTGTGAATGAATAAGTAAATAAGAATGAAAGAAAATGAGTTGAGAATTTACAGTCATCAGTTTTTTTAAAAGTCAATTCAAATCCTTCAAATAAACTAAAAGAGAGGAAAAAGAAATAAAGTACTTCTGAGATGGAAAATTACTAACATAAGTTAACCGAAACCTTCTCAAGTTCTGCTAATAAACAAAAGAAAGAAATATTTTATGACCTGAGATGATAGAGACGTCAGTTAAAGGACATAAACTGGTAGACCAAAAATAAAGAGAGAAATAAGTAAATTTGAACTTTTTTCTGGTGTTTTGTATTTAATTACGCTAACAACAGTAAATCTTTAAGTTGTGTAACAGATTTATCTGAGCGGAAAATGGAATCGGGGAAAATTTTATTTTCTACTGTGTTAAATTTCGTACTGATGATCTTGGAAAAGATAAGCATCGGTCTCTTCTTCCAGCTATTGTTTAAATAAAAAAATGTATTTTCACTGAAGCAACAGAAATGTAGTTTTAAAGAAAAAACTGAGAATTCCATAGACTGAACATGTGAGAATGTTACAGCAAAAATGGAAGCAAAAGAGACACATATAATTTGTAGGCTTACGGCCATATTGCGTTGAATACACCGGTTATTGCTCGATCACCGAAGTTAAGCAACGTTGAGCCTGGTCAGTACTTAGATGAGTGACCGCTTGGAAATAGCAGGTGCTGTAAGCGTTTAGTGACGGACGTGCGTTGTGGTGCAGTGGATATCGTCTCGGAAAGAGAAATCGGTGAGCCGAATTCGAATTCCAGTTGAATACACTGCATTCACTTAAACACTGGTACCCTTGGGAAATGTATTAATCCGTCCCTTCCCTCCAGTTATGGGTTAGATAACAGGGTAGGACTCGGGGACCCTGCCCTTAAAACCAAAATCCCAATGAATCTTGATACTCGAAAAGAAAAAAAGTATTACTAGACACAAAACTTATATAAAAACAACAATAAATTGTTGAAAGAAAAAGTTATTACCAGCAATAAATAAATAAAATTTAGTTGGCAATAAATGACCCGCCGAGGTTGATATGCCATAAAACGAAACAACCAACCAGGTAACCAAAAATCTAATTTTTATCAGAAAAACAAATAGGGCATATAATGAAGAAAGAGGTCTTGGAGAATTTAACCTCCGTAAGAAATAGTGAAGGCAAGTTTGACAGAGGAAGACGGCGAATAAACTACGTGCCGAGTAGTACAAATGGTTAGCGGAATAGGGTTTAGGAGAGATTGTAAAAGATAAAATCTACTATGATTTAAAAAGAAAAAGGATTTGTGGAGAGCCATGATAGTTAACAGCCTGAAAGGATACGGCATATAAAGTAAAAGAAGAACAGTTTTAAGCTACATTGTCTTGAGAAAAACTAGAATAACTAGAGAGAGAATCCTATTCTAACTTGTGGAAAAGTTAATAGTAAACCACTTCATTATCTTTACCAAAAATGCATTAAAATGCATAGATAATAACGGTAAATTAATCATTGAAGAATCAGGAATAGTTACACCATGAGGAGACATGTAATAAAAAAATACTAAATTAAAAGTACTAAATACTAAATTACTAAAAACAATACTAAATACTAAAAAATACTAAAAATTAAGTCTCCAAAAGCAAAACATAATTTGTGTATTGTATGACGCCAGCCAGTCAGTCAAGTGCCATATATGATACGCGCAGAATGATCATGTCTCCTACGATACATGAATGACTGAATATTTTCCCGCATTCGGATGCTATTATTTCTACTGTAGACTGGTTTCCAACCAAGGCTATAGAACCCAGTATTTCCTGCTATTTAACTCGTAACTAGAGAAAAGAGACGAATTAATACCTTTCCAATGGTATTTATGCGTATAGTGAATGCTTTACAATACTATCAAAGATGAAGGAACTACTTGAAGCAACTGAAATGCGGTTCTACAGAGAATGCTGCGAATATCATGGATTGAGCATGTGAGCAATGATGAGGTCTTGGAAATGATGGAAACAAAAAGGAAATTAATACTGAGCATCAGGAAGAGACAGCTGAAGTTCCTGGGACACGCAATGAGGAAGGAGGGCTTAGAGATTACATATTTGAAAGACCTAATCAGGTGGATGACGGGACGAGGATTTCATGGTTGAAATTTCTTGAAAGTGGTTTTTCAAAAACATTTTTCGACGCAATTCGTCTTATTTGAAATGCGTAATTTCTACTAACATATCAACACGATATGATTTTTACCCGATCTTCCTAATAAATATAATAACGTTAACCAACGGAGAAATCCACCAAGCAAAATGTGGCATCACGCCCTGTTTGTAACGTAACGTCCATTTTGATCCCAAGTGTGTCTGCCTCAAATTTGCTTTATTGTTTATATGTTCATATTTGCTTTATTGTTTATATGTTGCTACCGGGGAGGATGTCAAACTTACGACTCAGAAAGTGTGATTGACTTTATCATTGAAAACACTTTAAGACAGACGAGAAATCCCAAAAGCAGGAGAGCGTTGGGTTGACTTTTATGCTTGCACGGAATTTGTTTCGCTGCACTAAAACTTGGTTCCCAAGATGATTGCTATTTACATAAATAATTGAAATTGTCTTTCTGCAAAACTCTCCTCCTTTTAATGTTGTATTCTATAAAACATGCTACCTGTTACTTTTTGCAGGAGTCGTGGTGAGTATGATTCCTTTTAGTTTATTTCCATTGCTAATGAATTTATACGAAAATAATTGATCTAGCCCCTCAATACAACTCCTGTTTCCCGTAGTTTGACAGTGCACATACTGGCATTAAATACGTATTGGTATTATGGTATATTCTTAATATTAGGCCGTATTTTTGCTTTTTCAAATGCTTGTCTTCTAGCACATGACTTTACTTATTTTATGCTATTTCTAGTATCATGCAAGTCTCACTATAGTGATTTATTTTTAAAGTAAAAGCAAAATGAGATCTTGTTGTCAATCTCGTACCGCGTTTAAATTCAGAGAATCTAGGTACCATAACGATGGACTCAATAATTACTAAATCAATCTGACTATGTGTTTACTAACAAGACATTTATTCTGGATAGATAGATAGATAGATAGATAGATAGATAGATAGATATGAACAGACTGAGATAGATAGATAGATAGATAGATAGATAGATAGATATGATCAGAATGATATATATATATACAGATAAATAGATATGATCAGAATGTTATATATATATATATATATATATATATATATATATATATATATATGCAGATAAATAGATATGAGTAAAATGATAGATAGATATGAGTAAAATGATAGATAATTATGATCAAAATTAGATAGATAGATAGATAGATAGATAGATAGATAGATAGATATGATCAGAATGATATATATATATACAGATAAATAGATATGATCAGAATGTTATATATATATATATATATATATATATATATATATATATATGCAGATAAATAGATATGAGTAAAATAATAGATAGATATGAGTAAAATGATAGATAATTATGATCAAAATTAGATAGATAGATAGATAGATAGATAGATAGATAGATAGATAGATAGATAGATAGATTATAACTACTAAATCTGTAACATCAACTAACATAAACAATTTTTCCAATCTAAACTACATCAAATAAATTGCAACCACTTCCAAAATTATTATGGGTATAATGGTAAAATACACAAAAATAATATTTCTATACTGGTTATATATGAAATGAAAATGACAGAACTGCTCCTCACAATGTATCCGGAAAAGTGGCAGAAATCATATTTGGCGTTCTTTACCGTTGACTCTTTTGCTTCCATTTCTACTATCTTCGGAATTCATAAGTCATAATTCTAGATATTGACCACATTTCACTTTTTCTTACCACTTCTCTGATATAATACTTCATTCGCATTAGCACAATCGGCGAATTCATATGTCATGTATAAAACAATCGCTTCTCATAGAACAGTTAAACATGCAAAAACACTCCAGAGTTTATAATAATTAGACCACAAATAACATGCTAATTTTTAATCGGATTTGACCTAATCAAGACAGTAATTCTACTAAGACACAATGGGTTACTGGGCGGGAAATAATTAGAAAACAGAAACATTACTAAGAAGCGATAACACTAAAATAGTAATCAATAAGTAAGTAGATAACACTTGACCTTTCATTTAAATTTTTGAATATCAAAGTTAACTGGAAAGCATGGAGCTGCATGAAATCCCAGAAGAGAGACTTGTGAGAAACAAAACGGTTAACATAGATCCTGCGGTTACATCGATCAAATTCAAGTGTAAATTAAATATCATTGCTAATCTAGTCTTCTTCTTCTTCTATGTGTCATATCCTTTCAAGATGTAGACGATCATGGCCTTCCTCTTCTCCCTATCCTTGGTGGCTCTTAGCGCGCTTTCTCCAACCACCCAAACCAAACCCCGCTCTGCCATCCACCGTCAAATGTGTCATCCGCTGCTTTCCTCCGTATCTCTTTTCCTTTATCTGACCTGTGAATATGAGATTCTCCAAGCCCTCCTTCCTCATCATATGTCTCAGGAACGTTAGCTGTTTCTTCTTGATTCTCAGTATTAATTCTGTTTCGTTTCCATACTTTCCAGAACCTCATCAGTGCTCACATGCTCGATCTATGATATCCGCAACATCCTTCTGTAGAACAAAAATTCAGTTGCTTCAAGTATTCCCCTTATCTTTGATGATATTTTTCAGCATTCGCTGACATACTGAAGAAAAGACACCACATAGCAATCCAGTAAACTTTTCTTTGTTTCAAGGGAAAACTTTTTGTCGTTTAACACTCTGTTGAGCTTCTGAAATGCGCCCTTTGGCCATGCCAATTTGCCTTCAGATCACAGTGTCTCACTTTCCGTCTTTGGTTAGAACACTTCTCAGGTACTTAAATGTTTATAACTGCTTGATGTTAGTATTACCAACATGTAATTGGCATTTTGTGCTCCTTTGTTTGCTACTGACCATATATTCCGGTTTCTTGTAGTTTATTTCTTAGTCCTTTCTTTCGACTTTCTTCATCTACCTTTCTTAAGAGATCTTGTAGTTGTCTTTCCGTGTCGGCTATGCTTTTTCAAACTGTGGCCGCTGATGATGAATCTTGGCATATCATCTAGGGTCTTCGTGGTGCTAGTTGAATAGATCTCGTAAAAGGACACATCTTTGTCTTATGGCCCTTTCTATCTTTGGATATCTGCTGAATTCGTTTTCTCTCAGTATGCAGGGGGTTTGCTGCCAGTAGATGTTTGTGGTGACGCCAATGTATTTCCCAAATATGTCGAGGTTGCTGAGCATTTCTATCAAATCTTTGTGGCGTACTTTGTCGAACACTTTGGCATAGTCTACAAAACATAGGTAGACGTCTTTATTCATTTGTATGATCCAATCTAAGGACAAATAGCGAAACCTTAAACAAAGGCAAAATACTATGCAAGGAAAAGTACATTTTTATAGTAAAAATATAACAAAACCTATTCATGTAAAAAATATCAACAATACTCAATTATACTAAAACTACCAATAATAGTTATAGTAGTTTTACCAAGAATATATTTTACCTATAGTAGAAAGCACACAATTGCATTCAAAATATATTTAGGTGTATCCATAAAATTATATTCAAAAGATGTACATTTCGGCATTAAACAAGTTACAGAAGTTGACTGCTAAATAAATCATCTAACGAACAATAACTAATGAAAGAAAATAGTTAGATATATTGATTTGTTTTTATATACTATAATGAAAATATTCAAATCAAATGTTGAAAATTATTGGTAGCAATTTAAGTATGTTAGTCTCTTTGATGTATGACTTCGGCAAAATATTGATTGGAAAAAATAATTTATTTTTACATCGATAGCGAAGTGCGAGTCAAAATGAATATTTTACAAAGTATAGAAAACATGTAATCATAGATATTCTTTTTATTCCATTCAATCACATAAAATTCTTAAATAACTTAATCGATTTTCCTGTCTTTTTTGCTTTCTGTATAAATTTTAACTGTTACATAACAGTAACAAGGTATTTTTCCAGATTTTTCGAGCAGTATATGAAATATACCTGGTAGAGACCATCCATTTACAGGAAGAACCACAACCGATATCATTCAACGTGGAAGCTCACCTCAGTCACAGATTAGCTGCATTCACTAATCAACCTTTTATCTCCTTCTATACACAAGAATCTGGTGTGTCAATGGCGTCTTGTCGGTGTGGTGTATTCGTTTGTCTTTTTTTGGAAATTCTTGAAAGTGATCTTTTCAAAAACATTTTCCACACAACTCTTCTTATTTTAAATCCGTAAATGGTTATCTACTTATATATAAACAAGATATGATTTTACCCGCTTTTCTCAACAAAAATGATAACGTAGAGCACAAAATAGAGAATTCAATTAGACACTAACAAAACTTTACACTTCCTAAATATCACGCTGTAATAATAACAAACTTCATGTTGAAAATAATCCAGTTAGAAGAATTATATATATATATATATATATATATATATATGTGTGTGTGTGTGTGTGTGTGTGTGTGTGCGTGTGTGTGTTTGTGAGCGTGTCTGCATTGATTAAAATATTGATTAGAAAAGAGTATTATTGCATATTTAAATAATTTATATATTTAGAAATGTTTCAACAAACATGTCTTTTGAATATGACACACACACACACACACACACACACTATATATATATATATATACATATATATATATATATATATATATATGAATATTTTAAGTAAATATATGCATATACACAAGTCTATACATAGATAAAAATATACTATTTATGTATATAACATTTATTTTGGGCAAAAGAATTTTCAGAACTGTGTAATACCAATTGCTTTATTACATGGAATGTATAGATAGATAGATGTATGAAAAAAATCTTTACTTATGACGGCACTGAAGATAGATAACACTTTAACATATTTTGATAACATACAATGGCACATTGTGGTGGAAAACTGGTTTTATGTACAAGAATTTGCATGTGTTATTTAAATGAGAAATGTGTATGTACACAAGTATGTGTATGTGTATACAATGATTCTTTCTAAAAGACATTCTTGTGAATTTATGAATTAAAAGAAATTGATTTCATTGTTATAATTTCTAAATATAGTATTTTACTATATTTAGAAATTATAACTATGAAATCAATTTCTTTTAATTCATAAAATAAATATTTTATTTTTAAATATTTTTAAACATTTCACCCCAAGCAGCACTACTGCCTCCGGTGTGCAGGGGCATAAAAGAGTAGAGTAAAAGTATATAAAAGAAGATAGGGAAGGGAAATTGGAGTCGAAGACGAACCGGTTACAAGGGGTGTCAAAGAGAAGGATGGAAATATGTGAAGAGAGTTCCATGAGAGTAGAATGAAAAAGGGAAAATTCAGGGGGTGTTGGGAAAAGGATAAGAGACGGCAATTGACGTTGCATTTAAACTCTTGGAGATTGCAGCTATCAGGGGAGTAATTTTACAGAAGGGATTTCCACAGGCGCAGCTATCAGGGGAGCAAGTATACATAAGAGAGTTCCACAGGCTCAAAATGCGAGAAAAGAAGCTAAGGGATTAGAAGTAACGGTTGCATTTGACCGTTTTGGCTGTAAAAGGGTGGGATTATGTGTCTAGACTTGTTGGTCGGGTAAATTCTTGAGGGGGTCACCAGGGAGACAAGCTCGTCGAAGCAACAGCCACGAATAGATTTGTAAAAGAACTAATTTTGATCCTAATTATCTATCAGTTTACTCATATCTATCTATCTGCATATATATATATATTAAAAAAGGATTAATTCAATGATGTTCAATGGCCATTTCGATATGAAGATCCCCACGGGGGATAACACATCACCTCAGCAACAGAAAAATCCTTTCAGAAACTGGAGAAAAACTAGTATCGAAATGGCCATTCAACATCATTGAATTAATCCTTTTTTAATTTATATTTGCTCTGTAATATTTTATTACATGGAGCTCTCTTCCTGTATCATTTTTTAATATTAAAATAAAATTTTTAATATTAATTAGGATCGGGTTTTTGGAATTTACCTTCCTGATTTTTCCCTTGGATTGAAGTATCTGAATTAAAATATATATATATATATATATATATATATATATATATATATATATATATAATTCTGATCATATATATATATATATATATATATATATATATATCATTCTAATCATATCTATCTATTATTTGACTCATATCTATCTATCTATCCAGTATAATTTTCTTGTCTAGAGTTGAGCTGCCAGGTCGGGATCTTTTCTAGATCCTGTCGAGAACTCCGAAAAGAATAGCAAGGGCACCTGACTAGATATGACAACAGTATTTGATACATGGGTAAAGTAAACCAACATTCCTAGATGAAATTTAGCTATTGATTTAATGTAGTCATTCCACTTTATGTCGGCGAAGAGGATGCTGCGAACATCATGGATCCAGCATGTGAGCAATGCTGAGGTCTTGGAAATGATGAAAACAAAAAGGAAATTAATACTGCGCATCAGGAAGAGACAGCTGAAGTTTCTGGGACAGGCAGTGAGGAAGGAGGGCTTGGAGAATCTGATACTAACAAGTCAGATAGAGGGGAAAGTAACATATTTGACGGACCTAATCAGGTGGATGACGGAACGAGGATTGCATGGTGTAACAGGAGAAGGTGTGGTCAGAGCCACCAGAGACAAAGAAACGTGGAAAGCCATGATCACCTGCGTCCTGAGGGGACAGGGCAGATAGAAGAAGAAGCGAGTGCAGTGTTTTGCTTTCGGGGAGACTAGCTAGATCCATGCTTCTCATGATAAGGAGCGAAGTTATCTTTTCTGACTGACGTGGGAGTAAATATTGGTGCCATCAGCGTAAATGCCAACTTAGGATTTGATCGCATCAATGAGATGATTGATTAAAATCAGAAAGAGCATGGGGCATCGGATGGGGCCCTGGAGGACATCCGCTAGCATGTGATAGGATGCGGAGGCGTGCCCATTCAAGATGACATTCATTATGTGGGTTCATAGGATCGACTGGATCAAAACAAGCATCCAGTGATATCATAACACTGGAGCATTCGTAGAAGGTCGGCCCGCCAGACCCTATCGCCGTTTTTTACGAGGGCCTGGTATATGTATTCAGTGATAGTCGTTAACAAGTCAGAAGTAGACCTGTCAAAGCGGAAGCAATACTATCTGTCCAAGAATAGTTTATAGGTGTTGTGAGGCTGAACTATTTCAGCATTGATGATAATTTCGAACACTCCGCCGAAAATTGGTAGGAGGCTAATTAAGCAAAATTTAGATGGGTCTGAGGGGTCCCCTGAGTTTTTAAATACAGGAACCACAGAAGAAGAATTTTAGCAGGCAGGAAAACAGGAAGCAGAGAGGCAGTAATTATAGACATTAGAGAGGTCAAAGGAGAGTTCAGAGACACATTTCTTCAAGACAATGACCTGGATTCTGTCGCCTCCACTCGCCTTATGAGGGAGGCAACTTTTGACGTTTTCTTACAGACCAGAGAGGGGTTTATGTAAACATCCTTCGGCTGAGCTTCGAGGGAAGTCGATTGTAGATATTCCAGTCGAGTAAAGTATGGAGTTGGAGAAAAATCTGCGGACAAATCATTCGGCCTTGTTCGCAATGGCTTTGAGGGCCTCAAATTTATTTATTAAATGAAAGATGGAGGATTTGATGTTTAGAAAGCATCGCTACCAGCTTTCACCCAGCAGGAGATCTCGGTTGCTCAGTCCTCAACGGGAAGGCTAAACACTTTTCACCAAGTAACATCACATAGGAAATCGCAGAACAAATCCCAGTGTGTTCTTTGGTAGCAGTAAAATATTCTGTTGAAAGGAGGTTCTTGGGGGAAGAGATACTGTCTATCAGAGAGCAGTCAGGAGAGTAGGAGAAGTAGTAAAGAAATAAAAGCTAGCTAGCAGAATTTAGAAGTCGGAGACATATGTATAAGTGGTCAGGTGATTCGAGAGAAGTTACCCTTGCTGAACACCACTATCCATCATATGGATAGTGGAGTTCTTCTTTATGAGTAGAAGGAAGACAGCAATCAAGAAATCAGAGGAGGGAATTGAAGGGTTTAGAGTAGTTTCGCAAAGCGAAAGAATGTCAGGGGAATTTCGTGGAGGAAAGATCCCACGCTGCAGAAGTTGGTACGCATACTACAGATGTTAAATACGTAATTATGCTTTTAGATAATGGCTGGAGAAATTGCAAAGAAGAGTTCATTGTAAGAATTTTTTTATCATTCTCAATTTAAAAAATGTATAATTCAAGATTCCGATCGTTTGAATTTATAAAAATTGTAAAAATAGACTTTTATAGCAATAAGAATTTGCGAAGGAGTACACTGTAGGAGAAAATCAACCATTCAACTTAAGATTCATCGGGTGCATTTGTTAAATTTTCCTACTCGCTGTCACTGTCTGTCTGTTTGTCTTCTTTCTTTCTCTCTCTCTCTCTCTCTCTGTATATATATATATATATATATATAAGGAGAGAGAGAGAGAGAGAGTGTGTGTGTGTGTGTGTGGATGGGTGTGCAGGAAGATAGAGAACGAATGAGATAAGCTGACGGCAGATAAGTATAAAATATATTTAACAACAAATACGCACTTAGATAGATAGACAGCTAAAGAATACCCTGAAAACTTATACTTTTTATATAAGTTCAAGTAGAATAAAATGCGACTTCAGACAGACAGATAGATAGATAGATAGATAGATAGATAGATAGATAGATAGATAGATAGATAGAAAAGCTGAATACAGATGCGTTTAAGTACATTCAAAGAAAACAAAATACCCTCCTAGATAGATAGATAGACAGACAGATAGATAGATAGATAGATAAGCTGAATAGAGATGCCTTTTAAATACATTCAAACAAAACAAAATAGGCTCTTAGATACATAGATAGTTTGATAGATAGATAGATAGATAGATAGATAGATAGATAGATAGATAGATAGATGAATGTGCTGAATACAGATGAGTTTAAAATACATTCAAACAAAACAAAATACGCTCTTAGATAGATAGATAGATAGATAGATAGATAGATAGATAGATAGATAGATTGTTTATTACTTTTCTTGGTCTAAGTAGACCTCAAAATCTTTAATTAGATTATCGACTCGTTAGCGATTGGTTTCAAAAATCATTAGAATGAAAATGTTTGAAAAACGAAAGAAAAGATAGCTGATATATACGGAGTACTCACTAAACAATGATTGAATTTTGCGCTAGACAAGATGTCGACTCAAGAGAAAACTTTTCAAAAAGTAATTTCGGGCGAACATAGTCGTGTCTTAGCGTTCTAGTCTATGGTGAATTTCGTTGAAGTAACGTCTACAAACGAAAGATTGTAAAAAGTGTCGATACTTGTAATTTCTTTTTTCTTTTTCATTTCTCATTAAATTGATTTTTCGTTGGCAAGTTATGTGACATGGAGTAAAGTCTATTGACATTTTGGCAGTGAAGAATAGGACATTGTTTAAAGTTTTGTTGCATATTTCTTTCATCGCGTAAGTAAATTTCTTTTATTTATTTAGTGTTTTTTTTAATATATGTGGGTATGTACACACTTAAAGTTATAAAAGAAAGGAATTCGGTGTGTTACAATTTGCCCATCAGTAATGCTTATAAAATTTGAAGAAATTATGCGCTGTAGAAAAAGAAGTCTGGAAAGAAAAATCCTTGACATAAAATATTTCACGGAAAAAGAAATTATTGCCTAAGAAAAAAAATGGATGAAAAAATAAAATTGAAAAATACAAAATGAAACTATAAGCCAATGATTAAAAATCAACTAAAATATAAAGAAAAATGCAAAAAAAAAATCAATAATAGTGAGGGGATTGCTGAAATCATACACCTTCAAAAATAGTTTGATGTTTGGGCATTGAAATACTGAGTCTTAGATAAGAATCAGGCTTAGAGGTTTTCAGCAA
>JBBBDQ010001187.1:900000-1020000 GCA_037127315.1 Ascarosepion bandense
ACAAGATTAGTTGGGAAGAAATCAAATTTTTGCTCCCATAGAATACCTTCTGATGTGTCACCCATATCACGATTTTCGTAACGCCCGGCAAGCAAAATAACACACAATGTTCATCATTCGTCATTGGCAAAACATGATTTCTTCAAACTTTCCCAACGGGACTAAGAAGCAGCAATGAAAGTAGGTAAAACCTCGAGTTTCAACCTCCTCATCATAACAATTTTTAAAAGCACGCTGAACAAAGCCACTACGGATAACCAGGCAGGTGAGTGATGCCTGATCGTTAGTGAGACATTTTAACCAGAAGACCCAGAGCCGTAGTAAGCGAGCAACCTGCTTCGTAAGATGTAGTTCGTCTTTCAGATTAATTTGTATGAACCTCTTAACTAACACCTGACAATGTCTCACGCGACAACTCCTTGACGTCGCAATGGTCATTCATCTGTCGCACTTAATAGATATTTCAGAGCAATCCGATATTAACGATAAAAAAGTACTCATCTCCGGCCTTCATACGCGTGTCTTCCTTATAGAAATCACCCTCAGGACCGATTACAGACATTCGTTCTAGGCACTTGATGTGAAGCGTATTTTGACAGATCTTAGCATAAGCATACCCAGACCGCCTTAGGAAAAATGGAAGTACCAGGTCTTCCAACATACCTTCGAGGCCTCGCATCCCGACAAGAAAGTGAACAAGAGCCTTACTAATAATATTAGTGCGGCAGATAGAAGTGGAAGTATCGAGAGTCGGTAAAGGAGCACAAATTAGACATGATTCTTTGACGATCACAGACCAACCTTCAACCATTTTCATTTACAACAAGAGTTCAGGACCAAACCTGACGCGGAGTAGCTTGACGTACATTGGAAAGGGCAGGGGTGGGTAAATCCCTTCTACGAATCAAACCGCAAGCCAACAAACCTATCGCGTTTGATCTTAGTTCCTGACACTATCTCTTACCCTCTGATTTATTTGCTGACGAGGTCAATCTTGTCTCTGCTCGACAAAAGAACAAAAGCGTGGTCAGCCTAGGCGGAATACATGGCTAAAGTGTTAGCACCCGTTAAGAAGATTCCACTTGGGACCGGATGCATCTTTGAATTTCGAATAAAAGCTTCCGACTCAAGAACGTAAAGCAAAGGCGAAAGCGGAAGGCAATGACGAATGGAACAAGACCATACGAAAGGATGCGAGTGAAACCCATTTATTTCTACTAGTGCACCAGGAGACCCATACAGCAGTAGGATTCCGGTGCGAAGTTGCAATCTAAAACAAACAGTTGTAATTACAGCTTCCAGAAATAAATAGTCAACCTTATCGAATGTCTTGGACTGATATAAATTGATCAGCGTTGTTTCACGGTCAACGTGTTCAATGGTCAAGCGTAACTTATGAAGTTTGTTATGAAAAATCCTGGCCTTTACAACACAATCATATTAGGAGCTGATCCTGGAAATCTCCCTCACCAAATAATGATGCGTTCAATTTTCAGTATCCAGCCATTCTATCTATAGGCTTATCTGATCTGAGTAAACTATTGAATAAAAACGTAGACACTCTAAGTGCTATACATCATTTGTATTAACTAGGACTTTGTTGATGTAGCTAAAACACACAAACAAGGCCGAGCAGCTTCTGTTCACTACCTCCGTGTTCATTTCGATGCTAATTGACAAGATTAAACTTATTGATAATGTCTCTAAATGGTTTCACATCTCGGTTGTTAGTACCCTAACATTATCGGGGTCAAGGAGGGCATTCTAATCACCTCTGAAAAATTTCTGTCGAAATGTCGCTAAAATCAGTTTGATCGGTTGAAACAAATCAGATTGCCTAACACGGTCATTGGGCCCATAAACACTAGTGAGACGAAGAAGCTTATCATTTATGGTAACATCAAGCACGCAAAGTCTACCCACCGGATCCACGAAAACTAGAGCAGATCTCAAATCATAACATTTGCTTATCAGCCAGGAAAACTTTTGGAAGGACCATAAAAACATGTTTAGTATAGGGAAAAACTCTTCAACACAATTCTTTCACAATCGTAAGTTAAAAACTGGGTTTCCCATATACAGTAGACATTCACTCAAGATGCTGAAGATCGCGAGTGAGCCTCATTCTGCGAGAGTCCGATTTCAGAACGTGGGCATTCAGATTAACACAGTGAGATTATAAGACCGAAAAGGGTTGTTATTCAGCATTGAACCTACTCGGGGTGATGACAACAAATACCTCTTTCATTGAATCTAGACCCAATTAACATCTTATGACATCATCACGAGAGAGGTCACAAATATACAAAAAGAAACTTTTGTGCTCTAAAAGGAAGAGATGAACAAAAAGCGAGAGCTTCCCAGCACAATACTTTTGCAGTCTTTAGCCTTTTCCTTGTCAAACTATGCCATTGTCGGTAGGGGCACGTTGATATTGGCCTCCGCTATAGCGCCCCATATAAGCTGCGCACGCGAGCCTGACTGCACAATTGTTAAAAAAATCTTTCTCTACGAGGATTTTCCACGTTGCCCTACGAGCTATTAAAGTGTGTAGGGTTGTCTCTGATTTTTTCCCTGTAGGCTTCAGCAAACTGAGGTCTTATTGTTTGGCTCTTTTCTGTGCCCCTAACAACGAATTCTTTCATACGGAAGGCGTCGTTTTTAGTAGGTAATGTACGTCAAAGCCCAATAGGGTATAAGACCGCATTGGTCCGTGCCGCGGAACTATTAGTATAGGGCAATGACCGGAAGTACAGAGGCCTTTTTTGCTGGAGAGAAAGAAGTTTCTCCTCACTTCCAACAAACTGGTTTTCGATTGGTCACAATGACTCCATTCCTCGTTCAGTTTGTTAGATGTGGTACTTAATATTTAGCCAAACTAACAGGAATAGGTAGCTCAAATGTCAAGGAGTAATGTAGATCTTACGACTACTATTTATATAGTAGAAATTTGTATATGCACAAAACAGGATCAAATGAAGCCTCGTATTCTTTAAAATATATAGGAGTAAATCTTGAAGATATTTTTATTTATTGATTTGAGACAACATTTTTAATAGTCTCATCTCTAAAGCCCATTAAGACGCAAGGAGGTACTGAGTGAAAAATAATATAAAAATAGCAAAATATTATTAAGCAGAGAGAAGAATAAAAAACCGAGAATTAATACGACAGAACATAACGCTTGACTTTGCATTTTCATGTTTGAACGTTAACTTTGACTGGACAGCAAAAATTCCGGATGAGAGTTCCACAAGGAAGAAGTTCAAGAAAAGAAAATATTAAGATATGAATGACGATTACATTTATAAATTTTAACTCTAAAATGATGAAACTTAGCAGCCTGTTTAATACTGCGCATAAATTTGCAAACCTGGTTTAACAAATAAGAATGATCATCAGAAGAATAAGTAGAAAGGGTACAGGGAAGTCATATTAATAGCGGTGGGAAAGTTACTAGCTAAGATCGTTTTCAAATGATAGTTAACCGTTCTTGGCCTGACTAAAATCTACATCCAGTTACAAGGCCACAGATTGTGAGAATGGTTGTTTTGGAGAAACCTGGAACCACGTCTTGACTGCTTTTGTTCCCATGTTTACTCTGACTTGAGGACGTACTACCTATTAAGCGCCCAGCTAAGCGAAAATTATGAACTCCAGCATATAAATTAGGAGTACACTGTTATAATAAAATGGCCAGCAATATTTTTATAGAAAAATGACTAGAAATACAGTTTAAAGCAAAATGACCAATGATAGATTTTATGGTAAAATTAGAATCAATGTTACACTAATAACGTAAAAGTAAGTTTGATATTAAAATCCGTAGCGATACCTTTTCAAAGAAAAAATACGGGCAATATATTCTATGAACTGCAAAATACATTTCTATAAAAATACACTTTCTTTTGAATGTATAAAATAAACTACAAATATCTATAATCGAAAGGATAAAATACAACTCAAAATAATTAGACTTTGACATTAAATAAGCCATAGAGGTTGATATGACATCAAACAAAATCAGATAATCAAGGATGATAAATAACCCACCTGTGAATAATTAGATGTCATGCTCATCAATCTCAAGAAACTTCAAGCCTAACGAGGTCTTTGAATGTTATGACTCAACATTTTAGGTAAATATTTTGGTTATATCGCGTTGGATAGGGGCGCTGAAAAACTACGTTCGACTTAATCAGTGTCTTATTCCTAAGTAGCACCATTTTTAATTGATATATCGGTGACAAATGATGCAACAGTGTCGGACCCCGATTAAACGTATAAATGCATTAAATTTCAGGATGTTTGTTTGGGGAGAGATTGCAAATTGAATGATAGTTGTTGAAATTCTAAGGAAAGTGTGTTGAATGGTTAAGCAGAAAACTAAAGAGAAAACGTGTTAAAAATCGTTTTAAAATAATAAAATTAAATTAAGAATATTTCCAAGGCGAATCGAGCTTGGATCTTTTTCTAGTAAGGGTTCAGTAAAAAGGAAAACTATGATTCCCTACCTAATTAAACTTCCCGATCAAAAAAGACGATTAATATATTATTTAAATTCTTGCGTTGTGAAAAACAGTAAAACTGATGTTTCTTTAAAATACACAGTTGAGCATATGTATTTTCGCATAAAATAATGTTCAAAACTATTCTTGACAAAGAACAAAAAATATCTGGTATATTACAACTAATTTAGGTTTATCACAACTAATTTAGGTTTATCACACAGGAAAAATTATCTTTACAGAAAAATAATTTGGAAGACTTGAAAGATCGCTTAAGATTTCTATGTGAATTTTCTCAGCAATTATTATAGTCATCATAATTTTGGATTTCTGGCAGAATTAAAAAATCTGTTGTTCAATTTACGGAAATATGAACATTGTAGGAATAAGAAATTAAGAATTAAAATAAACACACTTCTTCACTTTTACAAAAATTCACACTGGCGTGTGAAATCCTGGTTTTTCCCAAATAGAAAAGTATTGACCATGTGCTTAAAGAAAAAGTAGAAACCAGATTTCGCAAATAGGTGTTAAATGGATTTATTGACCAATGGGAGCAACTTGCAAGACGTAAGGACTTCGCGAGTCAGTGATAGATTAACAAAGACTATAAATGACCTCGGTCAGCGTTAACCAGTCAGTCAGGGGATGGAAGCTGCAAAGACGACAAGCTAAAATGTAACAAGAGAAGCTTCAAGATGACCCCGACATTTGTCCTCGTTCTCTTTCCTTCTGCTAATTTGTTCTACTACTTATACATCCAAAGACATTCCAACTGAAGACATACATACATACATACATACATACATACATACATACATACATACGTACATACATACGCATATACTCTTTCAACAATTACTACTACGAACATTTTTCTACAACTCTGGATACCCATTACTTTATCAATGAACACGAACTCTACTCTTTACTTCTTAATAATGTTTCTAATTGCACATTAACTTCTATAGCTTTTGTTTTTATTTCCTTTAAAAAAAATTTTTTTTTAAATGCAAAACATATATTTTATAACTTACACTATTCCACACAATTCCACATAGTCCACCTGCCGACAACCAACCTTCTGATGAAAACCTTCTGATGGTGATAAACCTGATTAAATTTGTAAACCGTAGGGTGTTCTGTTAAATATGACACCAGACCGAATCAAAGAAAAATTAACCAGCTCTCTACAGCTTCAATATAATGAAATTGGCCTTTTTGAATTTTTCTTTTCTGTTACCAGTCTAAGTAACGGACGTCATCACTGATTTTTATCGGGAAATAATTCCCTGTATAAAGCCAGCGCGTATTTCGCTTGGTGGTCATTTTCCCGAGAGTCGAAGAGACGTCGGTTACGAGGTACACATCTTAATTTCACATCTCGGATTGTCTCGGAATTACATGTAAGACAGTCATCCCCAAAAAGCACACCAACAATGCCCAAGTCAGGGTGAAAAGGCAGACAGGCTCATGACCGAAAAATTGAATAAAAATCAGGAAACTAAACATCACTCTGTTCCAACCAGAATATCCAAATGAAAAGTTTTTGATTTGCAGTAGCTATTAAAATCATTTTATTCAACTAGTTTTTCTTTAAATTCACTAAATCTGTTACTAGAGCTAGCAACAGTGATGTGCATTTTATCAAAGGTATTTCCTCGTACACTCTGGCAAAATTAGCAAAAGTTTAGCAAAGCCACATGCATGCAATTCTCGACTGGAAATATGCAATCTTCTCTATGGCAAACAGCGTATATCAGGGGGTTCATAATAGATTCCGCCGTTAATCCCACTGTCGTAAAGTTTTCGGAAAACCAATTCATCCATTTCGAGACAAAACACATGCCCCAACCGAGGATGGGAAAAAAGATGAATGGCTGTAAGGTAAGATAGCTAGTGGAGCTAGTGACAGGCGACTGTGAGAAAAGAGATGAGACAGAGCTTAGAACCGATGATAGAGCACTATGTGATTTGACAAGTGAGAGGTGTTGATAAAACCGTCAACAATAAAGAGCTGTCAATACCAATGAATCTCGGAAATATTCTCTGACGATCTTTTCAAAAAAGTTGTATAATTTTAAATTAATGGATGCGATATAAAAAGAATTACCCATTATTCAGACATTAGAATTTACTCATTATTAAAAAAAAACTGAAACAAACATATTTGCAAAAATAGATTCAAATTTTGCATAATGCTTTCTAACATTATTTTGTTTTATTGTTAAATGTTTAATTCAATAAAACAGGTTAATATTGGTACGTTCTAAGAGGCACAGGCAAATCCAGTTTCCAAAATAAACCATCTAGAGCTGGGTATTTCGAATGGGTCACTACTGAGGATTTTGTTGAGGATTTTGCGATAAAAACAAACAAGATTAAACAACACCAATTGCTCGTAAGTGCCTCCACGTGTAGAACAAATTGGTAAAGAGACGAGATGCAGCATTGCACACACAAATTCTCCGTTTGTTTAAATGGATTATTTTCTCTTTGTAGATGCTGGTCAAAAAACGAAACGATAGATTATACACGTCTTCGCTAGGAGATATTCCTGAAGGTTTCAGAGCAGATTTAAAACGAGGGAAACTGCTGTGTTTTCTGACGTTTCGAAATTACTCTTGGTGCTCATTGAAGAAGTAGGGTAAGTAAATAATAGATCAAATGTTGGCGTTATATAAGTTAGTTAAGTGCCATACGTGATACATGCTTGGGCGATCAGGTCTCGAAAGAGACTTGACTGACTGAGTGGAAGATTATCCTGCAGTAGGTTGCCATTACATTCTATGGTAGACTGGTTGGCAGCCAAGACTATAGAACCAAATCAGTTCTGTTTTTTAACCCATAACTGGAGGAAAGAGACGGATTAATACCTTTCCAAACGGTATTTGCGCGTAAGTAAATGCAAGGAATTCAACTGGAATTCGAACTCGGATCCCCGATTTCTCTTTCCGAGCCGATATCCACTGCACCATATTTTTTTTTATAAAAGTTTCACCCCAAGCAAGGCATGTCACTTCCACTACTGCGCAGGGGGCTACATAGAGTGGAGAAAGGATGACTAAATATATGAAATGTCAGAGGTTAGGTGATAGGCGGGTAGGGATACCGAGAATGGTTAAATATAGGAAATGTCAGAGGGTGGGTGATAGACGGGTAAGGATACCGAGAATGGTTAAATATAGGAAATGTCAGAGGGTGGGTGATAGGCGGGTAAGGATACCGAGAATGAGGGTTGGGTAGATGAGTGTTCTGAGAATAATTGGGAGTTACGGTGATAGTAAGTGTCTATTGACCCTACATTTAAACACCTGAAGATTGTAGCTCTCGGGAAAGCAGACTTGTGGAAGGGAGAGAGAAAAGAAGCGAGAAAAGAAGCTGTTGGAGTAGAATTTACGGTTACATCTTATCTGTTTCTAATCTAGTAGACGTGGTGAAGACGTCTCGCATTTCTCTTGGAAAGAGATTAATGGTTTTGATGATAGCATATGTGGCAATTTCGAATTATAACTATACGCAATTAATTCTTAATCCTTATAACAACGAATCTCTAAACTTTCATTGACGTAAACCTAATTTTTTAAATATTATGTTAAAGTGTATGGTGGGTAAATGTCCATGACGTTAGTGGTAGAGTTTGGTGATAAATAATTTTAAAGCACACGGGGTGTTTGAGTTAAAATATACAAACTTATAATTTATAGGAAATGAAATCGAGTGCATTTTCATGTTTTGATTATAATGTATGCACTCTTAAAAGAGTAAATAGGTCATACGTTAACAAAGACAAAACCAGCACAGGATATCTTTTAAGGCATTGGGAATACGCAATTGTCTTATTAAAAGAGAAAAATGATGCACTTAAAAAGATGAAAGTAAAGAGTGCATCAATTGTTAACGTTGATAAAGTTTAAAAAAAATAAAGAAAGAGCTTTAAAATACAGAAAGTATTTGAAAAAAAAAATGAATCCAAAAATAAAGAGATGAAATGTACCAAGATCTAGATATTAAAATGAGACAAAAAGTTATTAGGAAAACAATGAAAATAACAATTGTAATGAATATGTAATGAATATATATACGCCTTGGTTCCTCCTTACTGGAATGTGATTGGCTGGCGTCAGCCATAAATACAGACAAAGGCAAGGACGTCCACACACACACACAGATATCTTCCATAAGAGGTCCATTGATCTTCCACTATTGACTACTCCTACGTCTCAGGATACGGCACACGACGTCTACGTACTAGACCGACCTACGCGGTTACCTTTGCCTAAACTACTTAACTACCTCGCATCGATATATATCCCTTTTCGGGACAAATCAATAACTTTGAAGATAAAAAAATAATCAAGCAATGAATAATAAAAGAAAGCAAACTACTGAAGAAAAATAAAAACGAAAACGAAATGGTGTTGGGAAGAACAAAATAAAAAAGTAGAAAATGTATTGAGACAACACCATGAAGATAAAAAAGGAAATATATTTGTATAATCTCGCGTGAATAACGCTAAAAAGGGGATTTGGAAAATACTGAGGACATTTAACTGCAAATCTAAGGGAAATATAACGAAATGAATTTAGAAATGATTGAAGGTCTTAGAAAAATGGAACACAACAATAACACAAAATATTCAGAAAAATGTTAGAGGAAAACGAATGAAAATAAAGAGATTTCTTTCCTGATATAATCTCGTACCAAAATGGAAGTTTTCAACACATACTACCGTATATCGCTACTGTCTAATGACATTGCAATTTTTTAAACGTTAGAACAATTTCATTTCTTTTCATTTTCCTTATTATATTTTACTGCCGGCAATTATTGAGTTTACCTTTTTCAAAGATGTGGTAAACATGGATATCGAAATAACTTTACTGAAATTATTGTTGTCATTAAATGGTTGTCATGAGAAATAAAAAAAAAGTTTGTAAAAATGAATAAATAACTAGCATTGACTATGTTTAATTTAATTTTATTTATATCTAAAAATATGGCTTCCTAATTTGAGGGACTGTCCTCTTTTTATTGCGGGGTTCACCATTTTTATTTCTGACCGTTATTGTAACGAATATCATTTGAATATTTCCCAAGACTTTGTTTTTTAAATTGGCAAAATTAAAATTAACCATATTTTACAATCTCAAGTCTGTCTCTGAATCTATGTACCATCATGTACCGTAACTTGCACGCACAGACATACACAAAGAAAAAGACACACACACAGCTTTATATATATATATATATATATATATATATATATATATATATATATATATATAGCTGTGTGTATCAGGCAAGACATGCGTCTGCAAACCTTCCACGTGAGAAGTATATATGGATTCTTATGGCAAAACAAGGTGCCTAACACTGAGAGCCTGTCTCGAGCTGGTCTCTCTACCATGTTCACACTTCTTAAACAGCGCAGACTCCGCTGGCTAAGCCATGTTCCCCGCATGACTGACGGTCGCATTCAAAGAAACCTCCTGTATGGAATGCTTGTCTCTGCAGGAAGACCCACTGGGCGACCACAACTGCGGTATCGGGACATCATAAAACACGATTCGAAAGATGTGGGCATCAACACGGAGTCATGGAAGAGCGCAGCATTCAACCGGTTCAAATGGAGATGAACCCTGACCCAACAACCTTTAATCAAGGTAGGAGGAACTAACAAAAGTTACCATGGAGAGGCGGGTTTGCAGGAAGCAAAATGACAGCTCCGACAGTCCAGAAACAAAACATAAATGCAGCCTCTGCAACAAAGGTTGTTGGGTCAGGGTTCATCTCCATTTGAACCGGTTGAATGCTGCGCTCTTCCATGACTCCGTGTTGATGCCCACATCTTTCGAATCGTGTTTTATGATGTCCCGATACCGCAGTTGTGGTCGCCCAGTGGGTCTTCCTGCAGAGACAAGCATTCCATACAGGAGGTTTCTTTGAATGCGACCGTCAGTCATGCGGGGAACATGAGACTGTTACTCTTCCACATCGGTTTTGCAGTCACAGACGCCGATTCTCCAGCCAAGCAGACAACTAGGATTCTACCCATGGTCAACTCTGACCGACGGTGCCCTTTATATATATATATATATATATATATATATATATGTACTGTAATCGTTGTTACAATGTTTTTAAATTCATAGTGTCACTACACAAAAATTTTTCATGTTTCGAAGCCAGCCCATTATGTTTTTGGCTTCTTCCTCAGGTGATTTTTTAGAAATGAAAATTATCATGTTGAAAAGCCAGTTTATTTGTGTTGGATTTGTTATTTTTGGGTGTTAGAGGGGTTGGTCTGTATTTTGAGTTCTGCTGACCTTTTTAAGATCTTAGGGTTAAGTGTTTGTTTTTGGCAGAGTTCAGGATAGGTTAATCTATTAATCTTGAGAGGGCTGCTGCTGCTGGCGCCTTACGTGTTGTTATTTGGTTTAGGGGTTGGTAAGTGTTGTTTTGTATTGGGGTTGGTTTCCCCTTAATTTAATATATGCTATTTTGTCTTGGGGTGTCTGCATTTTTTTGTTTTTTTTATTTTTTTGTTTTTTATAAAATATATTTTTTATAAAATATATCTTTCATAAAAAATATCTTATAATATTCCATAATATTTAAAATTTTATTATATTATAAAATATTATATTTTATTATATTTAAGAAATACATTTCTTTTATAAAATCTATCCTTTATACAACATATTTTATAAGTATAAAATATATTTTTTTATTTATTTATCTACTATTCTGTTTGCGACTGCGTTATTTTTTGTTGGTATTGTATAGGGTTTGTTGTCTTTTTCTGTTTATTTGTAGGGTTGGTTGTGTGTATTTTGGGGGGGGTTCTGGTTGGGTTTTTTTGTTTACTTAAATTTAAGCGAGAAATATTTGCGATGTTTGCATATTACTGCTAATTCGTGTCTACGGTTTAATAAATGGTTGCTGTTAGGGTACTGGAGAATGTGTAGTTTTTCACTTAGACATAAAGGGCAGATGTCATTAAGTGAGTTTCAAGTTCTAGTTTTTTCTAGGATTTGCCATTTTACTTTGGGTTTCTGTTTTCAATTCATTAGCTTGCAAATGTATGTGGAAAGGGATGTTTGGTTTCGGTATAAGCTGTTGAAAGTCTGTTTTATAATTGAACAATCATCAGGCCATATAAACACAGAGTGGCAACAGTCTCTTCCATGCTTCAATGCAATTTCAAGCCATGGGCGTAAGACTGCAGCCAAACATAAGACAGACAGTTCCCACAGAGGATTGACATTATTAACCGCATTTCTCATATTCGCGTATGTTGTTTTTTTGCGTCAACTTCAACTGTGGCAGATAGTCAGTCAGTCACTTAAGTAATACACGCTTTGAACTATCATGTCTCGAAAGAGATATGACTGACTGGGCAGAAGATTATCCTGCGGTAGGTGTCCATTACTTTCTGCAGTAGACTGGTTACCAGCCGAGGCTATAGACCCTAATATATATTATTATTTAATACCTTTCCCAAGGGTATTTGTGCATAAGAGAATGCAACGAATTTAACTGGGCAGAAAGTTATCCCGGAGTAGGTTGCCATTACTGCGGTAGACTGATTGCCAGCCAAAGCTATAAAATCCAATCTGTCTTATTATTTAACCCATAAATGGATGGAACAAACGGATTAATACCTTTCCCAAGAGTATTTGTGGGTAAGTGAATGCAACGAATTTAACTGGAATTCGAACTCGGCTCCCCGATTTGTCGTTCCTAGTCGATATCCACTGCACTCCAACGCACATCCTGTTGTAGATAGACATAAGCATTAAACAAAGACTTATAAATATAGATATTATCATACGAATCACACAATGACAAATAAATATTATTATACACTTGCATACATAAAGCAATATTTAACTTTTATAACTTTGAAATCTGTAAATTTTGGGATCTTTGACATGGCGTTACTCCTTGAGTTCAGATCGCTATGAATGTTAATAAGGCTACTGAACAAGCCACAGCCTGCTTACACAATGAAAAGCAAATAGACAAAATTTTAAAAAGATATAAATATTAAAGAATCTCATTTTCTCTATACCACATTTTATAATTAAATTTGGTAAAAGTGAAAAATATCCCCACCGACGAGATGTGGCTTCCCTCTGTTCTATAAATACTTTCATGGCTTCTGCTCCAACGAACGTAAGTCACTGGTGTCTATGCAACTGCTGTTTACTCGTGCAACTAGACTGGCAACTGGGTCTCACTCATTCACAGTTAGATCAACTTAATGCACCTGACAATTCTACTACTTCAGCTTCTTTTCTCGCACTTCCCGCCTGTGGAAGTCGCTTACATATTCTTGCTTTCCTGACGGCTACAACCTCCACGAATTTAAATGCAATGTCAATACTCATCTCTTAACAACTTGACTCGAGTTCTTTCTACACCAGCCCGTATATTCTTTCTTTTCTCTCTACCTTTGCAACTGTCATCGCATCTGTATTCCCATCCTTCTCTTGCTCTTTTCTAACTAGTTCGTCTTTCTCTCCCCTCACTTTACTCTCTCCTATCTAGTCTTTTTACTCTTATGTAGCCCCCTAATCTTTTAACTCTTATGTAGCCCCCTGCACATCAGTGATGTTACCGCCTTTGCTCGGAGTGATATGGTTAAAAAATATATCAGTCCGTCATTCAGTCAGTCAGTTAAGGGTCAGAAGTGATACGCGCTTTAGACGATAATATATCTTTCGATCCATGATTGGCTAGAAGTAAACCGTTATTTCTTTTTGTGGTAGACTGCTTTCTAAGCCAAGTCTATAGAACTCAGTTTTTCTTGATATTCAACCCACAGATGGAGAGAGAAGTGAATGTTTAATACATTTTCTAAGGGTATTTGCATGTACGTGAATTGATTTCTCAATTTCTCATTCGGAGCCACCCACAAATATAGCATTCGTTAAAATTATATTTTCATCATATACAGCTCTTCGTCGACGTAAGACCACGATTGCTTACGACTGACAGCTCACAAATCGATGAGATCGTATGTCGTCTTGTTATAAATTTTACTGTATTTCTACCTTTCTTTAGTTATTTAGTATTTTTTAATTTACGATATGAAGCGTTTTACATTCGCATTCACTTCTCACTGCATCTAAGAGTTGAATATCAAGACAGACTGAACTCAAGAATTGTAAACATTTTCATACACGTTTAATGCATGGTCATCAGAAAAAGAACAACCGAAAATGTCAAATACAGGTAGGGCATGCTAGAATCAAGCAAGCACAAAAATGTAAATACCTAGGAAGTGCTCTAACAGGAGATTGAAAGTGAGATTCAGAGATTAGAAGGTGAATTGGCATGAAAAGGACGCATTCCAGAAGCCGAGTAAAGTAGTAACACACAGGAAAATTTCCCTAAAAACAAAGAAGAGAGTGCTAGATCGATGCGCGATGTCAGTTCTTCAGTACGGCAGTGAATACTGGAAAATATCATCGAAGATAAGTAAAAAACTTGAAGCGGTGGAAATGTGGTTTTACAGAAGGATGTTGCGGATATCATAGCCCGAACATGTTAGCAATGATGAGGTTTTGGAAAGAATGGCATTGAAAAGAAAACAAATAGTGAGCACCAGGAAGAGACAACTGAAGTTCCTGGGACATGCAATGAGGAAGAAGGGCATAGAGAACATGAAACTGACAGGCCAGATAGAAGGAAAAAGAGACAGAGGAAGGGCCTGATCAGGTAAATGACGGAACGGGGGTTGCGAGGTTTGACAGGAGCAAACATAATAAGAGCCACAAGGGATAGGGAGACGTGGAAAACCATGATCGCCTCGAAGAAGAAAAAATTATTTTCTGAGGTGTTAGAAAATCAATTAATATAAAACGCTTGATATCGTAAAGTGCTTTATATCAGGGTAGAGATACAGCGTGGATAAAAACAAAGAGTTTGTCTTTTTAACTGAGCAGTTTCATGCCGACTTCAAAGTTTCATTAAGACACCGTTACGATGTTCTTACTCGCCAGAACTTACTGTGGTTTCCTGATAAAAAATATCAAATTGCATCAAGCTACTTATAAATAATAATAAAAAAATCGGGACACATCAGCAGATTGAAAATTTAGTTTATTATCTAAGCTTTAACAGTGTAGCTTGCGCATGACATGTTTATCTGTTGAATATAAATTTGTTTCTTATCGTCAACCTCTGTTGAGACATCATTCAATTGTGCTTTTCAGAAGGAATTAATTTCTCCTACTGAAATAAAATAAATATATCGTATTAGAATGAACTAAGTTTACATAAAGTATTGTATAGACAGTTTTCGGTACCTAAAAACTGTTATAATAATCCTCTTTATATTTTCTTTCATTAAGACGATAGGAACGAAACACTTATGACAATTTAAACGAATATATCAACGTTTAAATTGAAAATACTGTTGCCTGTTAACCGTTATGTATAATTCAAAATCAAAATTCTATTTTCTTCCAAAGAAAGATTTTCTACTGAATGATTGCGTTTACAGGTTTATTTAGTTATATATCTGGATCATATTCTTTATACGTTTACATTCTTGACGTTTTTAATGCTGTTTTTATTTTCAATCGTAGGGGTTCACAAAACTTCACAGTTTTTCTAATTTTAACTATAAATTATCAGTTCTTAGGGAAGACACTTGAATACTTTCTGCAACGTCGATAAATAGTCAGTCAGTTAAGTGCCATAAGTGATACACGCTTTGGGCGATCATGTCTCAAAAGAGACATGACTGACTGGGCAGAAGGTTATCCCGCAGTAGGTTGCCATTACTGCGGTAGACTGGTTGCCAGCCAAAGCTACTGAATCCTATCTGTCTTATTATTTAACCCATAAATGGATGGAACAAACGGATTAATACCTTTCCCAAAGGTATTTGTGGGTAAGTGAATGCAATGAATTCAACTGGAATTCGAACTCGGCTCCCCGATTTATGGTTCCGAGTCGATATCCACTGAACCTTAACGCACATCCTCCACAACGCACATCCGATAAATAGTAATGAGTATATTTGCAACTATTTTTTACTTGATTATTATATAAACGAACATGACTTCTTTAATCAAGAATAGTAGCTGAAAGTAAATGGAGACCAAGAACTCTGATTGATTTCTCTTTTAGTCTCGACCAAAACATATTTTGTCTTGTTCAACTGTGGCCTAATAGTTGTGATTCATTACTTTTTCTAATCAAGCTGTCAGAAAGCGGGAATTCAAACTCAACAAAATAGGAATCAATTTGCGAACTAGACACTGGTGACCGCCCCAAGCAAGGAGGCTCGCTTTTGATACTTTTTATTTTCTCTTTTTTCCAAAATCTTTCAAATATTGTTCGTCGTCCCTGATTTTTCAACAACGGCTTCCCTTTTCGATTACGCCCTTTTATTTTGGTAGGGGGCATACACCCACAGCTCTCCCTCACGAGCCCACAAAATATCATTTAAAATTAATCAGAGGCTGGTTAACTGTGTTACCGGTTGAACATAACATACTTGTTTTTGTAAGCATTTAGTTTAAAAGAATGTCATATAAAATCAAGAAATATGGCTTAATGACTTAGAGTTTGATCACCTACTGTCATATAACGAACATAGATTTCATTATCGTTAGCATCAGTCCCTTAACTGCTTCAGTCATTGGTGGGGACCTAAGGGTAGAAGAAAAAATAACCACATATAGGATGATCTCTTAAAGGTGTCTCTCAGGAGTTTGAGAATTGTCATACTCGTCAACTCTTCGATGTATGACCAGCGCTTGTTTAGTCGTACCCACTTGCATCTCAAAAATCCTTTAAAAAAATTACTGTTTTCTACAAGCAGTAGTTTATCTTTAATGACCAAAGAGGAACAGGCGTTGCTACCCACGTTATAATAAGAAAAAAAAACATTGAAAAAATTACTGTTTTCTACAAGCAATAATTTATGTATAATATCTTTTTTTTTACCGTGAGATTGTAAAAAATACCAGGTTGGGAAACTGGCGCGGGATATCCTTCTCTCAATGAGGGTGAATGGGCCCCTCTTAAGCCGTGGTAGGCAACCCATCTAGTGATGGTGTCACGATAAAAACACCCTTGGTAGCTCTAGCGAAGCATCAAGTATTCAGATACTGACAAGATTTTGAATCTCGGCCGAGGCCGCAGAATGATCATGATGATTGCATGAGATGCTTCCAGATGTTGTCATGCCGTATGACGTGGCCAAGCCATGCAATCTTCTGAAGCTTAATTGGAACGAGGAGAGATTTTTCGGTCCACAATACTTTTGACCTTGTTTCGGACATAAATATGTCCTCCCATTAGGAAATACGTATGTTGGACCTGCATTTAAAAGGTCTATTTTTCGGAGCGAAACTCATATTTCTTAATGCTAACCTCCGTTAAGCTCCGAAATTATTCTAACATATATTCACAGTTATTGCTGTCTGGATTTTACCAATAAATTTAGTTTGTACCTGCATATTTTTCTAATAAATAAAATCAATAATATTGGAAACCGTTGAAGAATTAAAACTTTCATTTATTAAAAAATAGACATTACATGTTCACGACTTTTCACTAGTTCTTCTGAAATAGCATAAAAATTTAACGCAAGTACACAAGTATGTTTATAGATTTATTCAATAAAAATCTATATTTTTCGACCATAAAATAGTGTAAGACAGACAATAGGATGAATAAAAAAGTAGAACGAGTAATGCAACTGCGTATTCTTTTCAAGTTTCACTTTGATTTTCACATTATAATGATACGAAAATTATACGCGATAAACTATATTCTCCCAGAAATTGTTCATAATTTATTATGTATTTATTTACTCTTTTCAATTTTTGTGGTTGGAACCAAGAAGCTAAGTAATGTATTAAGAAAATGGAAATTTTCGGTAGAAACACATAAAGCAGTGTTTATCTTTCATAGAATATCAGTCCTTTTTATAAGCTCAAAAATAATCTACACTCACTTTTGACAGTCCTAATTGATAAATTAAATGATAGTAGATAAACTTTGATAAATTCACGTTTAAATAAGTATAAACAGAAAGTATTATGTAATCAAATTATTAAGTAACAGGAGAATTTCTTTAAAAAATAAAAATAAACTTCTATGTAATATCAATCCTTCTATAGGGTGTTCCAGTAACATGTATTGAAATTAGCAGTAAATAAAACACTATTATTCATAGGCATTATTGATTTCACTATTGGATCGTGTATTTATGTGTGATTAATAATATTGCTCAAATGTCTCCCAATACTTTGGTGGTATACCTGCACACTATAATTAAAACAAGAAAGTGATAGTTGAAATTTCTAGGCCACAATAAGTCTAGAGGTTTTCGAGAATTTGCTACAAACAGGAAATATTGAAGATGACAGGGTTAAGGTTAAACCTAATATTAACATACCCAAAAATCTTGTGTAAATGGATGCAAGAACGAGAAAGATGTTAAAAAGACAAACATTGACAGGAGCTGCCAAATATCGAAACGGCTCGAGAGCCATTGTCGTCAAGAAGAAGAAGAATTACATTGAATCCTCATCATGGTTACTTATTTTCAATTAATAACATGGAGAGAATTTGGCAAATCAAACCGAACCAACGTGCATGAAACTTCAAGTGCATCTTTTAATTTAAATCTACGGTTTTATTTTATAACATTATTATTTATAAATGAAACTTTGTGTGTATGTCTGTGTGTATGTGTGTCCGTAAACTATAGACTCCGAAACGGCTGAACCGATTTTCTTGAAAATTTACACAGTTGTACTATAAGCGTCTGCGAAAGTTCTTGGCTAGGTTTTGTGTCGAGGTATCCCCGATGAATATCGAAAATTGATAATCGAAAAAATCGGGTTATAGAAGGAGTGGTCCGATTTTAATCAAATTTCATGCACTCATAGACAAAGACATAAGAAACGATGTTCACAATTTTCAAGGTTGCAGTTCTTACAATAGTATAGAAAATCGATTATATATATATATATATATATATATATATATATATATATATATATATATATAAGATATGTATGTATGTGTCGGGTTTGGCTCTTAGTAGGTATAATTGCAGTTCTTAGTCTCAGCCACGACACCATTTACTCAGAGGACTTATTTAGCCTTCAAAATTCAGTTTACGACGAAAAGAACTTATTTGATATCGATACCAGGAAATCAAAATTTGACTTACATCCATTCTTTTTTCTTTCAGTCTATGGTTTCGCTTTAACTGGAATCAACTATTGCTTTTTAGTCTTTCGTAGCAACGTTCAAAGAGTCTGAGCTCCAGGACCATGGATTAGTTTTAAAGCATTCATTACACCCGTGCAACGCCGGGCTATACTGCTAGTAACATTATAGCATAACCTTTTAAAATAAAGCGTATCGCGATATTTTCATTTGGTCGTAGGTTTGCCCTTGCTTAAAACGTTTGCGAAACACTGCGCTATATACTGTCGGGGAGGACCCTCTTTAGACGAACACAATTAAAATTAACGAACTGTTGCAAATAAGAGGAACCTTGAAGAATTTCAATAGCAAGTATAGCTAAAACGTATCGCGCATGCAATTTGCACAGAAAATATAATCACGATGCACTCGAAAAGATAAAGATGTTAGAAAGAACAAAAGATGTTAGAAAGAACAAAAGATGTTAGAAAGAAAGCTTCTATAAATACTGGAAAAAATGTTAAATGTATACCTGGAAACATATTCAGGTAAATAGAAAACAATTTCTGAATATATAAATTTAGAAAAGAAATATGATCGATATTTTCTTTTGTAATTGTTACGAGGATGCATTTATAAAAAATAATAATAATAATAATAATAATACTGTCTAAAAATTGTAGTTTTGAGTCCTACTCGTTATTACAGATAAGTTTTAGTTCTCCTGCAAGAATCTGACATTATTATAAAACTCATTAAAGGAAGGAACAATGGTATTGCAGATGCTTTTTCTAGACCATAACTTTTCAAAAAAAGAATTATGATATTATGATTTATTGCTTTAAAACCACTGATAGTGTCTCGTAAAAGTTTCTCATTATGATTTCAAAACTTTTACTTTGAAGTGGGTAAGTGTTACGGGGATGCATTTAAATAATAATAATAATAATAATAATGTCTAAAAAGTTGTAGTAAAATGTTCTATTGTGTCTTACTTGTTATTACAGAAAAAATTAATTCATGAAGTAGCCGTAAAAATAGTGTAATTAGGAATAGAACGTTTTGGAAGATACCAGAATATTCCAGTAAAATCTAGAGAATTCTAAAAGATTGTAGAAATATGCATACTATGTGTTAGGCCCTATAATAATAGGTCTTGGGAAAAGAGCAGTTAGTTGTTAACAAGAGATTCTGATATTATAAACTCCGGCCCGATTCGTAGATATGTGCATATAGTCGAAAGAATGTCCAAGAAAAGTTGCCGTCCAACTAAAACTTGAAAGTGAACCTCATGGAACTAAAACGGTAAACAGATATTTTTGCGTCTTTCATTGACCAAATTAATAATTATTATTTATATACGCATCTGAAGAATTCCTAAAAGTATAGCACTTAAACTTCTTCGCTATCTTAACTAGGTAAAGATATTTGACACCTTCCTTCTCCTTTGTAACACTTACCCGTCACTCTGCCAGTAGTAAACACTGTTTTCTGTTTTGAATTATCATTTTGTTTTTCTCGTAAATTAAATATTTGTATGTGATTTTTAACTCTGAGTTTTGGTCAATCATTTTTTTTTGTTACACTTAACACGTAACAGTAATGTACTCAACAATTTTTCAAATATCGCACTCGTTGAAATGTACGGTAATAATGTGTTCAGTTTTAGAGAAACCACCCACAAGATTGCTCACCCAGAAGCTACTGAGGTAATAGGAAGAGAGGGGAAAGAGACGAACGATTTCCAAAATAACACAGGTATGGAAATTACGGCAACCTTAGGAACAAAATGCCAAAGGGGCTAATATTACAAAACATCGTAACATCCGAACTGCTGTCGGTTGTTTTACCCGTCGCTTTTATTGTTATGAAACATCTTAAAAAATCTGGATATTAACCAGTCAAAGAGGGGTCCTTATCTAGAGATGTCAAGCTGTTATGCTACCAATAAGGAAAACCCGTATATCACCAATAAAAACCTCGATGTAGTGTAATGGTTAGCAAGCTTGTCTCGTTAGAACCTGTTACAACTCAGTAGTTAGTTTGATTCTCAATGGATGCCCCATATTTTCGGCCTTGTGCCACATCTAAACCCACTTTAGTAAATCACCATTTGAGTAACTCGTTGTGGTGTAATGTTTAGCAAGCTGGTCTCGCTAGAACCTATTACAACCGAGTAGTGTTTTCCATACTTTAGGCCTTAAAAAAATGGGACACGGGGATCCGAAGGCGAATTGGCATGGCAAAAGACGCGTTCCAGAAGCTGAGTAAAGTACTAACCCACAGGAAAATCTCACTGAAAACAAAGTAAAGAGTGCTGGACTGCTACGTCATGTCAGTTCTTCAATACGGCAGCAAATGCTGGACAATATCACCGAAAATGAGGACAAAACTAGAAGCAGCCGAAATGTGGTTCTACAGAAGGACTGAGCATGCAAGCAACGATGAGGTGTTGGAAAGAATGGCAACAAAAAGGAAATTGATGCTGAGCATCAGGAAGAGACAACTGAAGTTCCTGGGAAACGCAATGAGAAAGGAGAGCCTGGAGAACCTGATACTGACTGGCCAAAAAGCCTAGAGAACCTGATACTGACTGTCCAAAAAAGAAGGAAAGGGAGACAGGGGAAGGCAGCGGATAACATATCTGTAGGGCCTGATCAGGTGACTGACGGAACGGGGGTTGACAGGAGTAACGAGAGCAAACATACTGGGAGCTACAAGGGATAGGGAGACGTGGAGAACCATGATCGCCTACGTCCTGAAAGGACAGGGCACATAGAAGAAGAAGAAGAAGAAGAAGAAGTTAAGGGGATATTTAGTAAAATCACTCGAGATTTTTGTGTTAATGCATTGGTTTTGTAGCAATTTGCGGTGCTGGACTAAAATCTTAAACATTTTTTTAATCCCAGATTATTGTCTTGAAAATATATCCGCCTTTTCTATTCTAAATTTTAATGGGGAAATGCAGTAGAATTAACAAACATTTTTGTAATACTGTTGTTTACTCAATGTAATTCCCATGGTGAAATGAAGAATTTCTTTTCCTCCTTAACTACGAGTAAACTACCAAGGACACGAGTACCAGTAAACAGAAGATTGATATTTTCTTTGAAATTTCCTAGTTTCTAAAAGAGACCTTCTGTTTCAATTGGATAATTCCGGCGAAAGCCTGTTTTGCCAAAATGAAATTTAACAGCACATTTGTCCAAGATGGGGGGGGGGAATTATAACGCTATTAAATATTATACATTAGAAAATCCAATTACGTTTTAAATTAAACATTAATGTATTTACAAACTTGAGAACAAAAAAATAAATAAATGGATCAAATCAAGTAAATTATTCTGAAAGGAAAATATGTAAAACAATAAGGCGTTCTAAGAGCCAGCATTGATAGGGAGACGTGGAACGCCATGATCGCCTACGTCCTGAACGGACAGGGCACATAGAAGAGGAAAAAGAAGAAGAAGAATTCCAAAGAGCCACTTACGTTAATATAATCAAATATGATTTTTAATTGCGTCAAGAGAGGAAGTAAGATCGCATATATTGAATAGACTAGCAGTATAGACTGGCGGTGCTCGGGTGTAATGAAAGCTTTAAAACTAATCCATGGTCCTGGAGCTCAGACTCTTGGGACGTTGGCACGAAAGACAAAAAAGCAATCGTTGTTTCCAGTTAAAGCGAAACCGTAGACTGAAAGAAAAATGAATGGATGTAAGTCAAATTTTGATTTCATGGTATCGATATCAAATAAGTGTTTTTCGTCGTAAACTGAATTTTGAAGGCTAAATAAGTCCTTTGAGTAAATGGTATCGTGGCTGAGACTAAGAACTACAATTATACCAACTAAGAGCCAAACCCGAAGCAAAAACTAAAAAAAAAAAGAGCTGAAAAAATACAAACATACAGGCAGATAAACAGATACACAGACATCTTGCCTTTTATATATATATATATATATATATATTATCGATTTTCTGCACTATTTTAAGAACTGCAACATTGAAACTCCTGAATATCGTTTCTTATGTCGTTGTCTATGGGTGTATCAAATTTGATTAAAATCGGGCCACTCATTCTATAACCGGATTTTTTCAATTATCGATTTTCGATATTTATCGGAGGTACCACGACACAAAACCTAACTAAGAACACTCGCAGGTGCGTATAGTACAAGTGTGTAAATTTTCAAGAAAATCGGTTCAGCCGTTTCGGAGTCTATAGGTAACAGACACACACACAGACACATACACACACAGACACACAAAGTTCCATTTATAAATAAGTTTAGATGACTGCTCCCCTGAGACTTGAAACTGTTAATATTTTGATATGGGAATAATCCACAAAGTAACAGATCAAGGAAAAATATGACTGACAGGATCTTATTAAATGAATACGAGTAGAACGTGAATAAATCGTCTCTGTGTGTGTTGAATGGAGCGGGGTCGTAGCTAAACTTATGATATTAATGAATGTAATTCGTGTGAATATTTTTCAATGTAATATACATAGAAAGGGAAAAGCTAGCGACATTTTGTCGTCGGAAGGCGGAGGTAGGGATTGCTTGGCGGGAAATAATTAATGACCCAGACTGTGTAAAAAAAAACAAAAAAACTTTTCGACTTTGTCAAAGCTGGGAAGTGAATATTAGCCAGTTCTTTTTTTCCAAATATGGCATTAATAGTATGCTTATCATCTCATCCCACTTTTATAACGCTAGAATGACACACCCTGATTGGCAGTTCATCGTACTATAATCGGAAACGGTTCTAGTTTGTTCCACGAGAACAGTTATGTCAACGTACAGTTTACAAAATAAATAAAAACTGTATACAATATTAGCTACTTACATCTTGAGAATATTTATCCCTTAAGCAGGAGAAAGAAAAACAGTGAATTCCGCTTGAGAAATATGACAAATGATAATACTTTCATGGCTTCTGCTCGGATGAGCTTAAGTCACTGATGCCTCCTCAACAGGTGTTTACCCGTTCAACCAGACTGGCAACTGGGTCCCACCCATTCACAGTCAGGTTAGCCAAACGCAGACGACAATTCTACTCCTGCAGCTTCCTCTCTCGCACTTCCCGCCTGTGGAACTCACTCCCGTATTCTTGCTTTCCTGACGGCTACGACCTCCAGAAATTTAAAAGCAAAGTTAATACTCACCTACTAACCACTGGCCTCTAGCTCTCTCACCCCTCCTCTGTATAACCTTCCCTTTCTCTCCGCCCATGTACCTGTCATTGCACCTGCTTTCTCAGTTTTCTATTGTTCCTTTCTAACTAGCTTGTACTCCTCACTCTTTTCTAATTAATCTTTCTACATTTATGTAACCCCCTGCACATCAGTGGCGTTTCTGCCTTGCTCGGGGTGAAATGATTAAAAAAAAAAAAAAATAACATGCGTAAGTTGTGTTACGCGACATTTCAGAAATGCAGACGTATACGCACACGGGTCTTTGATTGAAAATTCAAGTGATTGGCCTTGCGAAAAAGAAATCGGTACAACCTTCTAGTGTCTCGAATGTGTGCATGAATAATTATTATACCACAGGATGTAAACACTAATTATTTTGATTTCACCTTTGCAAACAATATCGTTGCAATAAACGTTTCAAGACTTCTGCATGGATATCTTTGGAAAAATTTCAATTTTTGAAAAGGTATGACTTTTTTGGTTACCAATACAAAATCGTGTGATCTATTCTACACGGTTTGCAAGTTTTCTGATTCTATCAATTAAGATTGAATACTGAGTTCGATTCTTACAGGGTGTCCCATATTTTTGCCGCATCTAAACTACACCGAGATTTTGCGTTTGAATCCCACAATCATTGAGCCGTCAGTAATGGGATTTAATCGGCAGACGATCCCAGCGTTGTGGTGCAGTAAATATCGGCTCGGAACGAGAAATCGGTGTGCCGAGTTCTAATTCCAGATGAATTCCTTGTGTTCACCTTACGAGCAAATACGCTCACGAAAGGTATTAATCCGTTTCTTCCCTCCAGTTATGAGTTAAATAGCAGATAGTGTTCCATAGCCTTGGATGGCAACCAGCCTACCGCAGAAAGTAATGCCAACCTACTGTGGGAAGATATTTTGCTCAGGCAGTCATATCTCTTTCGAGATATGATCTCCTAAGCGTGTATCTCGTATGACACTTAACTGACTGAATCCAGCAGGCAGTACACGTTGAAACGTTTTAAAACCATACCACAGGTTTACCCAATACATAAGATAAGCGGTAATACTTGGTGTCAGCCAGTGTACCTCAGTCGTTAAGTCTATATATGATGTAGGAGCCTCGGTGATGTGTGCCTATTTGACCTGGTGTCAAACCCAACCGAAGTTCCCACAATCTAAATTATCAGAGGATTGAAGGTGGATGTTGAAATGTGGAAGAATAAATGGAGTTTTATTAAGTTACTAGAATAATAAATTTATAATAAGAAAATGTTCAAATAGGAAAATTTACGGAGTTAAATGTTTTAGAGTAATAGTAGTAAGTAGCAGAATGCTTGTTTGTAAAAGATATTAATCAGGCTACTAATAAAGTCTGTGTTCTTTCCCCTTTATTTAAAGGTTGGCAACAGAGTGAAAAAGGAAGGTAAAGCGATAAAAGAAATTGTACTTATCAGACGTTATTTTTTTATGATTCAGTTGAAGATATTTTATTGTTGTTTTTGTTTCTTTGACGGCGAGTGAGGGAAAACAAAGAAATTAGAAGGAGGAAAAATGAATGTATGACGGCACTTTATATGTCCGGGATCAGCTTGAAGCTTCTTTTCTTAGATTTTAGCCTGTCTTCTCTAATTCCTGCTCACATTTGACTAACTGATTTTTGCCGGCCGAGAGATGTGGTTAAGTAGTGGAATCTAGTCATGTGATTGGATCAAACGACATACACATTTTTTTGGTGTTAAAGAAACTGACCGGGGTCAGAGATCAATTTGCTATTTTCTATACAATCAGAATCCATAATCTTAATTTTTACACTGACTTGTAAGATTTGCCTTGCTTTTGGTTTTTCCAAAATGTTTTCAGTTGTTCTCATCGAAAACTGTGAAATTTCGGTTCGAAGTGTTAAGAATAACGATATTTTATGTTGTTAATATCACCATTCTGCCGGGACAAGTTTTTTTAGTTCAGATTCTTAATTTAAATCCTTCCCATATTTATATTTTAAAATTTCATAATGTTATATAAAAATGACTAAGGCTAATTTTGTCTTCTTGAATTTAACCCAATTAAGATTCAAAGGTCATTCAAATTCTTTAAATTCTGTAAATATAAAAAAGTTCTTGCCGGTTTCATTCTTGTATTTAATCAATTCTACTATAAATGGCTGATTATATGTTTTTAGTAAATTAGCTCAGGTATTTTGCAATGAAGTAAAGCCATTTTAGTTGCTAAATTCTTACCCAGTAAATCCATTGCTAATTTTACTACAGAAAATTTTCCCGTGATTTTATGACAGAAATGCATTGAAACCTGAAGAGATAATGTGTTTTACATTTTCTAATGCCGTATATACACGAGCATAATGTAAGATTTCATGATTCGTTTTTTACGAAAAAGAAGGTGTCGTACTAAACAGAAACTTTTTGAAGAGACTAAAAATCATGCAGTTTCGGGGAACGGTCGCACTTCAAACAGGTAATATTTTGTAGAGTGTAAAATTCATATAAAATTCATATAAAAAACATGAATCGGATTATACATTAAGTTGGCTTATACATATGAATATGTGCTAGACCCCACCAAGCTAAAAAGAATTATATGATATTATAGTGTTCCACATTCATCGTTGTTGAATAAATGCACACACACACACACACACACACACACACACACACACACACACACACACACACACACACATGTATATATTCTGTATGATTTATAGTTATTATTATTTAAGTTTAGTGTTATGTATATGAAATTTAATATTTTTTAGATTTCTTTACGAGTTGCGGATTTTTAATCATTTCCTTTCTTGTATCAGTCAGTTAAGTGCCATACGTGAAACACGCTTGGGCGATCATGTCTCGAAAGATTATCCCGCAGTAGGTTGCCATTGCTTTTTGCGGTAGACTGGTTGCCAGCCAAGGCTACACAATTTAATATATCCTATTATTTAATCTATAACTGGAGGGAAGAGACGGATTAATACCTTTCCCAAGGGTATTTATGCGTAAGTGAATGCAATGGATTCAACTGGAATATGAACTCGGCTCCCCGATTTCTCGTTCCGAGCCGATATCCACTATATATATATATATATATATATATATATATATAGGAAAAACTGCTAAAAAGTTGTAAGTTTTAAAATGTATTTTTTTTTTACAGTATTTATTTATTTCTATTATTATATAAATATATTTGATATTTCAGACCGGCCTCAAACTTTCATCAGAAACAAAATCAAAATAAATAAATACTGTCAAAAAAATGCTTTTTCAAACTTACAACTTTTTAGTAGTTTTTCCTACACATATTAAGACAGTATACGTGGATCATCATTATGCTATATATATATATATATATATATATATATATATATATATATATATATATGAGCTTTATTCTAAATTACGTATCTATAAACAGTATTGGTAACCACAAAGACGCTCACAAATCATTTCAAAAGATCAACAGAATATTTTTCTTTTTAGAATTTCTTCATGTGTCGAACTTATTATTCATAATAAAAATTTCAAAGAAAACGGTTGAATTCCCTTCATTTTAACATTTCTTGACTTTGCGCTACACGTGAAGAAATTCTCAAACAGACTTACACACAAAACAAACAGTTCTCAATAAAGAAAACGGTCAAATTCTCTTCATTTTAATATTTCGTGACTTTACACTACACATGAAGAAATTCTAAAAACAAAAATATTCTGTTGATCTTTTGAATTGATTTGTGAGCGTCTTTGTGGTTACCAACACTGTTGGTATATATATATATATATATACATATATATATATTGTCATCCGCAGACAGATCTGTTTCGCCGTATCACAGCTCATCAGTACGGTTGGACTACGATTGCTTTTTTACCCAGGATTGAAACCTGACCGAAATGGCATCAGTCGGCGACTCTACACCTGGGCTATGGGCGTTCGGTGGAAATAGGCAGACTTTTAGCACATATCATTATACGCGCCCAATAGCTAATGCGCTCTAATTCATTTCACTCAATGAGCGATGCGTACATATATATATATATATATATATATATATATATATATATATATATATATATATATATATATATAAATCAAAATAATAACTAAATAGACTCTGCAAGTATGTAGGCCTTAAATTTATACTAAGATAAACCTTCAAAAAAACCACTAACAAACAGAATCTAATTCTGTACAATCCGGTGCACTGAGGCGTCGGATAAATGGGGAGAAAAAAATGAAATCCGCGGAACAAGAACAAAACATTCAATACTCCGCAGTAAAGAATAAAAACTCCAAACGGAACCAACCACAAGAAAAAGTGCTCGATACAAAGTACAAAAGATATACAGAAGTAGAGCAAAGACACACAAAAAATCTAAAGCGAGCCAAAACCTACCGCGGTTTCATACTACGGATCGTCAGGGCAAAGGCTAAAACACTAAAGATAAAACCAAATAAATAGATATACACTAAGATAGGGAGGTACCATACCAACAACAAAAGGGGGTGTTGAGAACAAAAAAAAGCAAAACACACTAAATAAGAAAAAATTTATTAAACACATAAATTAAAAAAAAAAATTAATTAATTAAACACTACGCTCTCACACTAAGCAATGAATTTAAGTTTATGAAACTTACATTTGTTTAGAATTTCGGTCTTAGAATTAAGCAGATTATGGGCGGGTTCGAACAAGGCTATCGCTAGTTTTTCCTCGCCACACAAATTACAGAATTTACTGCCTTTATTGTAATAGGTACATTTTTTTATTATTTCCCATTTCAAAATGGGGTCTTTTTTAATTTTAGATCTTATATCCCAGATGTAATTTGATAAGGTTTTGTGATTATAAAATCTAACTTTAAACGAATCGTGCGTAGACCCTATATACGTTTTAGGGTACTTATCTTGCTCATTTTTATAGACTTTAACACTATAGACTACATTAGATTGGTTGCAATTGCCTCTAATAGGACATTCAGTTTTTATTTTACAATTACATTTATTATTAGTGTCTTTAATGGTAGTACTATTTTTTAGTTTTCTTTTGTTACTGTTATTAATGATTTTGTCAATATTTGGCAGACAAGAGTAACTAAGTTTAATGGTGTTTCTGTTAAATATTTTTTTAAGGGGGCTATCGTGGCTAAAATGTCTATCTATAAGATTGAAGAACATTTTACCAATTTTAGATTTAACCTCTTTGTTAAAGGGGGATTAAACCATATTATGTTTCTGGATCTATTATTATTCTTGTTTTTATCGATATTCAGGTTTAAAAATTTGAGGGTTTGAGAATATCCACTTTTTATAAGCGCAGATTGGTAAGTTTCCTTATACTTATCAAAAATTTCAACATTAGATGAATTGATGGACAATCTATACGCTATACCATTAGGAATACTATTAAGTATATGGGCGGGAGGTTAGAACTCTTGTTTACATATTTAGGGATATAATTATTTTTAATGTAAGGTGTAATATATCCTGTATTTAAATTTAGCGTAATATCCAAATACTTAACAATCTTGACATTATTCTCGATTTCAATAGCGAAACCGTAAGATTTAAAAAATTTTTGTAAATCCTTTCTAATTTTATCACGTATTTTCGGTGTACAGTAATCTACTATAATTAAGCCATCATCACGGTACAAACCGTGATTATGGAAGTCTACAATAGCATTTAGTCTATGAAGTAGTAAGCAACCGATCAGCTCCGCCACCCACGCACCATCATATGCCCCCATAGGATTGTCAAATCCTTGGGCATCAGTTTTTTTTATCCATATTTCATCATTGTAATATAGGAGGGTTTTACGGCAATGCCAAATTATCTCTAATTCTGCTTCGGTAATATTATATTCCTTAGCTAATGTTAAAGCCTCAGAAAGCAGCTTAGTAGTTATAGATGGGTAGAAGTCTTTTATATCATATTTAACAAAGGCAGATTTTTTATCAATTTTTAGACTTTTAAACCACTTAATACAATCGCCTGTGGACTTCCACTGGTTAATATTTAGAAACATTCTTAATTTATTACAGATTTTTTGGATAATAACCTTACTGATCTTTCCTAGTTCGATTTTAGTGGGGTTAAGAAGTCTGAACTCAGGGTGGTTGGTGAAAGAATTTTGTTGTGTATATATATATATATATATATATGTATATATATATATATATATTGTATTCTCGCTTCGGTTTCGTCGTATAAGGATCTGACAGCTTAACTGTTTCAGTTATGAAATTAAGTGCGATAATCTTAAGATCCGCTAGTGATTTACAAGGGAGACCCCACAAGGAGCAAGTGTGAGGATTGTGGGATGAGATCACTGTTAAATTGGCTGATATTTCAGGTCAGGCTCTCGCTTCCTGAAGACGATTCAGACAAGCAGATGAAAACTGCTGATTCCACTAAAACTCGCTGATCCACATTCTACACGTTTTATGGCTAAACGCTCAAGGATGTTATGTTGTATATTGACAGCTGTGAAGTTACTCTTCAGCATTTCTTTGTCTTTAAAACCATGGAGTCTTACATTCCTGTAGCCGTGATATAACTAGATGCACATTAAAATCTTGGGTATCATCTCATGAGGCATTCTGAAGACATGAAGAGTATATCGTAACGGAGATAGTATGAGAAAAGTCTCAATTAATTCCTACAGTATTACACCTGTTAAACAGGTCTACGTTAGATGTCCTAACTTGAAGTTTAACTCCACAGATTAGAGGCAGACAGCTTTTATCGAAAACATCCCGCTAGCGTATATGGAACCAATATGGAATCCACGACTCTGAACTGTACAAAAGGAGGGTAAGGACAAGAGCTAATTTCAGAAGCCATGGCGAAGTTTACCAAAAGCACTGGTAGTCTTAGCAATCCGACATTATATATATATATATATATATATATATATATATATATATATATATATATATATATATATAGTCATCCGCAGACAGATCTGTTTCGCTGTATCACAACTCATCAGTACGGTTAGACTCCGATCGCCTTTTAACCTAGGATTGAAACGCGCCCGAATTGGCGTCAGTCGGCGATTCTACCTCTGGGCCACGGGCGTCCGGTAGAAGAAGGTAGACTTTTAGCGCGTATATTATTATGCACGCCCATTAGCTAGAGCGCTCTAATTCATTATTGAATGAGCGATACGTATATGCCGGAGTAGCTACTATTTTCAAAGTCTCCCATTCTACCAGAGTGCTCAATCAGGGTGTGATATATATATATATATATATATATATATATATATATATATATATATAAAGTAGATTCCTTGGAATTTGGTAAGGTAAATTCCAATAGAGACTAACTTCAAAGAGAACTTAATGTTAAAATTTATCGTTAAATTTAACGGAGTAATAAAATCAAGAAACAAAAGTTAAATATTTATTACAAATAATGGCAATAATATATTTCGCGGATTCAGCCGCTCGTCAGACCAAATTCATGCAACAATGTTTCAAATAACATCAGGACGAATCAAGTGAAATAGAAAAAAAAAGGAAAAAAAAGGAAAGAAAAAATTAAAAGAAGATAAAAGAGAAAGAAAAGGAGAAGAAAACAATAAGGGGAAAATGTTTAACTTAACGTATTAGAACATAGCTTCGCGCAGCGTCTTTGATCTAGATTAATAAAGAACCTTCATTAATGAGAAAAATGAATTTTGACCTGAGTTGCCTGTTTTTTTTTTTAGATTTATGACGTTAAAACTAAAAGAGAATCTATAAGTTGCGGCTTTGCTCACAGAACCTATAAGTTGCGGCTTTGCTCACAGAACCTATAAGTTGCGGCTTTGATCACAGAACCTATAAGTTGCGGCTTTGCTCACAGAACCTATAAGTTGCGGCTTTGCTCACAGAACCTATAAGTTGCGGCTTTGCTCACAGAACCTATAAGTTGCGGCTTTGCTCACAGAACCTATAAGTTGCGGCTTTGCTCACAGAACCTATAATTTGCGGCTTTGCTCACAGAACCTATAAGTTGCGGCTTTGCTCACAGAACCTATAAGTTGCGGCTTTGGTCACAGAACCTATAAGTTGCGGCTTTGGTCACAGAACCTATAAGTTGCGGCTTTACTCAAAGAACCTATAAGTTGCGGCTTTGGTCACAGAACCTATAATTTGCGGCTTTGGTCACAGAAGCAATAAGTTGCGGCTTTGGTCACAGAACCTAAAAGTTGCGGCTTTGCTCACAGAACCTATAAGTTGCGGCTTTGGTCACAGAACCTATAAGTTGCGGCTTTGCTCACAAACCAATAAGTTGCGGCTTTGGTCACATAACCTATGAGTTGCGGCTTTGGTCACAGAACCTATAAGTTGCGGCTTTACTAAAAGAAACTATAAGTTGCGGCTTTGATCACAGAACCTATAAGTTGCGGCCTTGCTCACAAAACCTATAAGTTGCGGCTTTGGTCACAGAAGCAATAAGTTGCGGCTTTGCTCACAGAACATATAAGTTGCGGCTTTGGTCACAGAACCTATAAGTTGCGTCTTTGCTGACAGAACCTATAAGTTGCGGCTTTGCTCACAGAACCTATAAGTTGCGGCTTTGGTCACAGAACCTATAAGTTGCGGCTTTGCTCACAGAACCTATAAGTTGCGGCTTTTGTCACAGAACCTATAAGTTGCGGCTTTGCTCACAAACCAATAAGTTGCGGCTTTGGTCACAGAACCTATGAGTTGCGGCTTTGGTCACAGAACCTATAAGTTGCGGCTTTGCTAAAAGAACCTATAAGTTGCGGCTTTGGTCAAAGAACCTATAAGTTGCGGCTTTGCTCACAGAACCTATAAGTTGCGGCTTTGGTCACAGAACCTATAAGTTGCGGCTTTGCTAAAAGAACCTATAAGTTGCGGCTTTGATCACGGAACTTATAAGTTGCGGCTTTGCTCACAGAACCTATAAGTTGCGGCTTTGCTCACAGAACCTATAAGTTGCGGCTTTGCTCGCAGAACCTATAAGTTGCGGATTTGCTCACAGAACCTATAAGTTGCGGCTTTGCTCACAGAACCTATAAGTTGCGGCTTTGCTCGCAGAACCTATAAGTTGCAGATTTGCTCACAGAACCTATAAGTTGCGGCTTTGCTAAAAGAACCTATAAGTTGCGGCTTTGCTCACAGAACATATAATTTGCGGCTTTGCTCACAGAACCTATAAGTTGCGGCTTTTGTCACAGAACCTATAAGTTGCGGCTTTGCTCACAAACCAATAAGTTGCGGCTTTGGTCACAGAACCTATGAGTTGCGGCTTTGGTCACAGAACCTATAAGTTGCGGCTTTGCTAAAAGAACCTATAAGTTGCGGCTTTGGTCAAAGAACCTATAAGTTGCGGCTTTGCTCACAGAACCTATAAGTTGCGGCTTTGGTCACAGAACCTATAAGTTGCGGCTTTGCTAAAAGAACCTATAAGTTGCGGCTTTGATCACGGAACTTATGAGTTGCGGCTTTGCTCACAGAACCTATAAGTTGCGGCTTTGCTCACAGAACCTATAAGTTGCGGCTTTGCTCGCAGAACCTATAAGTTGCGGCTTTGCTCACAGAACCTATAAGTTGCGGCTTTGCTCGCAGAACCTATAAGTTGCAGATTTGCTCACAGAACCTATAAGTTGCGGCTTTGCTAAAAGAACCTATAAGTTGCGGCTTTGCTCACAGAACATATAATTTGCGGCTTTGCTCACAGAACCTATAAGTTGCGGCTTTGCTCGCAGAACCTAGAAGTTGCGGATTTGCTCACAGAACCTATAAGTTGCAGCTTTGCTCACAGAACCTATAAGTTCCGGATTTGCTCACAGAATCTATAAGTTGCGGATTTGCTCACAGAACCTATAAGTTGCGGCTTTGGTCACATAACCTATAAGTTGCGGCTTTGGTCACATAACCTATAAGATGCGGCTTTGGTCACAGAACCTATAAGTTGCGGCTTTGGTCACAGAACCTATAAGTTGCGGCTTTGGTCACAGAACCTATAAGTTGCGGCTTTGGTCACAGAACCTAAAAGTTGCAGCTTTGGTCACAGAACCTATAAGCTGCGGCTTTGCTCACAGAACCTAAAAGTTGCGGCTTTGCTCACAGAACCTATAAGTTGCGGCTTTGGTCACAGAACCTATAAGTTGCGGCTTTACTCAAAGAACCTATAAGTTGCGGCTTTGGTCACAGAACCTATAATTTGCGGCTTTGGTCACAGAAGCAATAAGTTGCGGCTTTGGTCACAGAACCTATAAGTTGCGGCTTTGCTCACAGAACCTATAAGTTGCGGCTTTGGTCACAGAACCTATAAGTTGCGGCTTTGCTCACAAACCAATAAGTTGCGGCTTTGGTCACAGAACCTATGAGTTGCGGCTTTGGTCACAGAACCTATAAGTTGCGGCTTTGCTAAAAGAAACTATAAGTTACGGCTTTGATCACAGAACCTATAAGTTGCGGCCTTGCTCACAAAACCTATAAGTTGCGGCTTTGGTCACAGAAGCAATAAGTTGCGGCTTTGCTCACAGAACATATAAGTTGCGGCTTTGGTCACAGAACCTATAAGTTGCGTCTTTGCTGACAGAACCTATAAGTTGCGGCTTTGCTCACAGAACCTATAAGTTGCGGCTTTGGTCACATAACCTATAAGTTGCGGCTTTGGTCACAGAAGCAATAAGTTGCGGCTTTGGTCACAGAACCTATAAGTTGCGGCTTTGCTCACAGAACCTATAAGTTGCGGCTTTTGTCACAGAACCTATAAGTTGCGGCTTTGCTCACAAACCAATAAGTTGCGGCTTTGGTCACAGAACCTATGAGTTGCGGCTTTGGTCACAGAACCTATAAGTTGCGGCTTTGCTAAAAGAACCTATAAGTTGCGGCTTTGGTCACAGAACCTATAAGTTGCGGCTTTGCTCACAGAACCTATAAGTTGCGGCTTTGGTCACAGAACCTATAAGTTGCGGCTTTGCTCGCAGAACCTATAAGTTCCGGATTTGCTCACAGAACCTATAAGTTGCGGCTTTGCTCACAGAACCTATAAGTTGCGGCTTTGCTCGCAGAACCTATAAGTTGCAGATTTGCTCACAGAACCTATAAGTTGCGGCTTTGCTAAAAGAACCTATAAGTTGCGGCTTTGCTCACAGAACCTATAAGTTGCGGCTTTGCTCACAGAACCTATAAGTTGCGGCTTTGCTCGCAGAACCTATAAGTTGCGGATTTGCTCACAGAACCTATAAGTTGCGGATTTGCTCACAGAACCTATAAGTTCCGGATTTGCTCACAGAATCTATAAGTTGCGGATTTGCTCACAGAACCTATAAGTTGCGGCTTTGGTCAGATAACCTATAAGTTGCGGCTTTGGTCACATAACCTATAAGATGCGGCTTTGGTCACAGAACCTATAAGTTGCGGCTTTGGTCACAGAACCTAAAAGTTGCAGCTTTGGTCACAGAACCTATAAGCTGCGGCTTTGCTCACAGAACCTATAAGTTGCGGCTTTGCTCACAGAACCTATAAGTTGCGGCTTTGGTCACAGAACCTATAAGTTGCGGCTTTGCTCACATAACCTATAAGTTGCGGCTTTGCTCACAGAAACTATAAGTTGCGGCTTTGCTCACAGAACCTATAATTTGCGGCTTTGGTCACAGAACCTATAAGTTGCGGCTTTGGTCACATAACCTATAAGTTGCGGCTTTGCTCACAGAACCTATAAGTTGCGGCTTTGCTCGCAGAACCTATAAGTTGCGGCTTTGCTCACAGAACCTATAAGTTGCGGCTTTGCTCACAGAACCTATAAGTTGCGGCTTTGGTCACAGAACCTATAAGTTGCGGCTTTGCTCACATAACCTATAAGTTGCGGCTTTGCTCACAGAACCTATAAGTTTCGGATTTGCTAACAGAACCTATAATTTGCGGCTTTGGTCACAGAAGCAATAAGTTGCGGCTTTGGTCACATAACCTATAAGTTGCGGCTTTGCTCACAGAACCTATAAGTTGCGGCTTTGCTCGCAGAACCTATAAGTTGCGGATTTGCTCACAGAACCTATAAGTTGCGGCTTTGCTCACAGAACCTATAAGTTGCGGCTTTGGTCACAGAACTTATAAGTTGCGGCTTTGCTCACAGAACCTATAAGTTGCGGCTTTGGTCACAGAACCTATAAGTTGCGGCTTTGCTAAAAGATCCTATAAGTTCCGGCTTTGATCACAGAATCTATAAGTTGCGGCTTTGGTCACATAACCTATAAGTTTCGGATTTGCTCACAGAATCTATAAGTTGCGGATTTGCTCACAGAACCTATAAGTTGCGGATTTGCTCACAGAACCTATAATTTGCGGCTTTGGTCTCATAACCTATAAGTTGCGGCTTTGCTCACAGAACCTATAAGTTGCGGCTTTGGTCACAGAACCTATAAGTTGCGGCTTTGCTCACATAACCTATAAGTTGCGGCTTTGCTCACAGAACCTATAAGTTGCGGCTTTGGTCACATAACCTATAAGTTGCGGCTTTGCTCACAGAACCTATAAATTGCGGCTTTGGTCACATAACCTATAAGTTGCGGCTTTGGTCACAGAACCTATCAGCTGCGGCTTTGCTCACATAACCTATAAGCTGCGGCTTTGCTCACAGAACCTATAATTTGCGGCTTTGGTCACATAATCTATAAATTGCGGCTTTGGTCACAGAACCTATAAGTTGCGGCTTTGCTCACAGAACCTATAAATTGCGGCTTTGGTCACATAACCTATAGGATGCGGCTTTGGTCACAGAACCTATAAGTTGCGGCTTTGCTCACAGAACCTGTAAGTTGCGGCTTTGGTCACAGAACCTATAAGTTGCGGCTTTGCTCACAGAACCCTATAAGTTGCGGCTTTGATCAAAGGACCTATCAGTTGCGGCTTTGCTCACAGAACCTATAAGTTGCGGTTTTGCTCACAGAACCTATAAGTTGCGGCTTTGGTCACAGAACCTATAAGTTGCGGCTTTGGTCACAGAACCTATAAGTTGCGGCTTTGGTCACAGAACCTATAATTTGCGGCTTCGGTCAAAGAACCTATAAGTTGCGGCTTTGCTCACAGAACCTATAAGTTGCGGCTTTGCTCAGAGAACCTATAAGTTGCGGCTTTGCTCACAGAACCTATAAGTTGCGGCTTTGCTCACAGAACCTATAAGTTTCGGCTTTGCTCACAGAACCTATAAGTTGCGGCTTTGCTCACAGAACCTATAAGTTGCGGCTTTGGTCACATAACCTATAAGTTGCGGCTTTGCTCACAGAACCTATAAGTTGCGGCTTTGGTCACATAACCTATAAGTTGCGGCTTTGCTCAGATAACCTATAAGTTGCGGCTTTGGTCACAGAACCTCTAAGTTGCGGCTTTGGTCACAGAAGCAATAAGTTGCGGCATTGGTCACATAACCTATAAGTTGCGGCTTTGCTCACATAAACTATAAGTTGCGGCTTTGCTCACAGAACCTATAATTTGCGGCTTTGGTCACAGAAGCAATAAGTTGCGGCTTTGCTCACAGAACCTATAAGTTGCGGCTTTGGTCACATAACCTATAAGTTGCGGCTTTGCTCACAGAACCTATAAGTTGCGGCCTTGGTCACAGAAGCAATAAGTTGCGGCTTTGCTCACATAACCTATAAGTTGCGGCTTTGGTCACAGAACCTATAAGTTGCGGCTTTGGTCAAAGAACCTATAAGTTGCGGCTTTGCTCACAGAACCTATAAGTTGCGGCTTTGCTCGCAGAACCAATAAGTTGCGGCTTTGGTCACAGAAGCAATAAGTTGCGGCTTTGGTCACAGAAGCAATAAGTTGCGGCTTTGGTCTCGGAACCTATAAATTGCGGCTTTGCTCACAGAACCTATAAGTTGCGGCCTTGGTCACAGAAGCAATAAGTTGCGGCTTTGGTCACTTAAGCAATAAGTTGCGGCTTTGGTCACAGAAGCAATAACTTGCGGCTTTGGACACATAACCTATAAGTTGCGGCTTTGGTCCCATAACCTATAAGTTGCGGCTTTGCTAACAGAACCTATAAGTTGCGGCTTTGGTCACAGAACCTATAAGTTGCGGCTTTGCTAAAAGATCCTATAAGTTGCGGCTTTGATCACAGAATCTACAAGTTGCGGCTTTGGTCACATAACCTATAAGTTTCGGATTTGCTCACAGAATCTATAAGTTGCGGATTTGCTCACAGAACCTATAAGTTGCGGATTTGCTCACAGAACCTATAAGTTGCGGCTTTGGTCACATAACCTATAAGTTGCGGCTTTGCTCACAGAACCTATAAGTTGCGGCTTTTGTCACAGAACCTATAAGTTGCGGCTTTGCTCACATAACCTACAAGTTGCGGCTTTGCTCACAGAACCTATAAGTTGCGGCTTTGGTCACATAACCTATAAGTTGCGGCTTTGCTCACAGAACCTATAAATTGCGGCTTTGGTCACATAACCTATAAGTTGCGGCTTTGGTCACAGAACCTATCAGCTGCGGCTTTGCTCACATAACCTATAAGCTGCGGCTTTGCTCACAGAACCTATAATTTGCGGCTTTGGTCACATAATCTATAAATTGCGGCTTTGGTCACAGAACCTATAAGTTGCGGCTTTGCTCACAGAACCTATAAATTGCGGCTTTGGTCACATAACCTATAGGATGCGGCTTTGGTCACAGAACCTATAAGTTGCGGCTTTGCTCACAGAACCTGTAAGTTGCGGCTTTGGTCACCGAACCTATAAGTTGCGGCTTTGCTAACAGACCCTATAAGTTGCGGCTTTGATCAAAGGACATATCAGTTGCTGCTTTGCTCACAGAACCTATAAGTTGCGGCTTTGCTCACAGAACCTATAAGTTGCGGCTTTGGTCACAGAACCTATAAGTTGCGGCTTTGGTCACAGAACCTATAAGTTGCGGCTTTGGTCACAGAACCTATAATTTGCGGCTTCGGTCAAAGAACCTATAAGTTGCGGCTTTGCTCACAGAACCTATAAGTTCGGCTTTGCTCAGAGAACCTATAAGTTGCGGCTTTGCTCACAGAACCTATAAGTTGCGGCTTTGGTCACAGAACCTATAAGTTTCGGCTTTGCTCACAGAACCTATAAGTTGCGGCTTTGGCTCACAGAACCTATAAGTTGCGGCTTTGGTCACATAACCTATAAAGTTGCGGCTTTGCTCACAGAACCAATAAGTTGCGGCTTTGGTCACATAACCTATAAGTTGCGGCTTTGCTCACAGAACCTATAAATTTGCGGCTTTGGTCACAGAAGCAATAAGTTGCGGCTTTGCTCACATAACCTATAAGTTGCGGCTTTGCTCACAGAACCTATAAGTTTGCGGCTTTGGTCACAGAACCAATAAGTTGCGGCTTTGGTCACATAACCTATAAGTTGCGGCTTTGGTCACAGAACCTATAAGTTGCGGCTTTGCTCACAGAACCTATAAGTTGCGGCTTTGCTCACACAACCTATAAGTTGCGGCTTTGGTCACAGAACCTAATAAGTTGCGGCTTTGGTCACAGAACCAATAAGTTGCGGCTTTGGCTCACAGAACCTAATAAGTTGCGGCTTTGGTCGCGGAACCAATAAGTTGCGGCTTTGGTCACAGAAGCCAATAAGTTGCGGCTTTGGTCACAGAAGCAATAAGTTGCGGCTTTGGTCTCGGAACCAAATTGCGGCTTTGCTCACAGAACCTATAAGTTGCGGCTTTGCTCACAGAACCTATAAGTTGCGGCTTTGCTCACACAACCTATAAGTTGCGGCTTTGGTCACAGAACCTATAAGTTGCGGCTTTGGTCACATAACCTATAAGTTGCGGCTTTGCTCACAGAACCTATAAGTTGCGGCTTTGCTCGCAGAACCAATAAGTTGCGGCTTTGGTCACAGAAGCAATAAGTTGCCGCTTTGGTCACAGAACCTATAAGTTGCGGCTTTGGTCACAGAACCTATAAGTTGCGGCTTTGGTCACAGAACCTATAAGTTGCGGCTTTGCTCACAGAAGCTATAAGTTGCGGCTTTGGTCACAGAACCTATAAGTTGCGGCTTTGGTCACAGAACCTATAAGTTGCGGCTTTGCTCACAGAACCTATAAGTTGCGGCTTTGCTCACAGAACCTATAAGTTGCGGCTTTACTCACAGAACCTATAAGTTGCGGCTTTGGTCACAGAAGCAATAAGTTGCGGCTTTGGTCACAGAAGCAATAAGTTGCGGCTTTGGTCTCGGAACCTATAAATTGCGGCTTTGCTCACAGAACCTATAAGTTGCGGCTTTGGTCACAGAAGCAATAAGTTGCGGCTTTGGTCACAGAAGCAATAAGTTGCGGCTTTGGTCACAGAAGCAATAAGTTGCGGCTTTGGTCACAGAAGCAATAAGTTGCGGCTTTGGTCACAGAACCTATAAGTTGCGGCTTCGCTCACAGAATCAAAAAGATAATTAAAAATAAAAAGGAAAATAAAAACCAAATAAGTGAGACGAAATATAAGCTTGACAAGAATATATTAAAAAACGGAAGGTTAGTATATAATATAATTAAATTACATGACCAATAAAAAGAAAGAAAACTATTTAAAGCAATTTTAATTTTAGGTTAATTATTAGGAAATTAAATTTTATTTAAATGTATGACGGCATTAATACCATCAGGTTAAACATAACTTGAATGAAAAATAAAACAGAGAAAAAGAAGGAAAACAGATTTTAGAACGAGAAGTTATCATCCAATGTAATGTCCTGATATGGCAAATAGGAAGAAGTAAACAACTGTATAGAAGAATTTGGGTTAAAAACGTATATCCATGCCGTTTTTTCTGATTTATAACTAATATAAGTTAGAACATGTAGAAAACGAAAACTACTATAAAGATTGTATATCTTGTTTTGACATTGAAAGAAAAATGTCTTTCATGTAGCTAACAATGATGGTAATAAAAAAATTTATTTAAAAAAAATAATTATAAAAAAAACAATTCCCTTCATCTTTTTAAGAAGATTGTTCCCTATAGGAGGTAAAATATATTAAAAAAGAAAGAAAGGATGAAGAAAAGAGGAAAAAAAATACGATGCGGAATCAAGAAAATGAAAAAGGAAAAGGAAAGAGACAGAAGAAATAGAAAGTGAAGAGAAAAATAAGTGCGAAAATGTAAAGAGGGAAGAGCCAATGAAAATGACTAAAAGAGTGAAATTTGAGATTTGGAACGGAAATGGATTTCAGACAGATATTGACATACGTTACAATGTTGGGGCTCAAATCTTTTGGCGTTCGTTAAAAAAAAATTGATATACAAACAGAAATATCATTCATAAAACGTAAAGGATATTTAAAATAAACAGAGGAAGATGTAAAATCATTAGACCTAATATTAAAAATTAGAACGAAAATAATATAAAATGAATTAGATAAAATAAACATAAATAAAATAAATTAAATTAAATGAGATAAATAAATAAAAAATAAATTATTATAAAAAAATTGGAACACTCTAACACTTAGTTATAGTTGCCCTAATAATTTAAAAAAAGTAATTTATTTAGATTACATAACAATAAAATATTGAAATTATATAACAATAACAATATATAACAATAATAGTTATTCTACTACTGATCTTAATTTGTCGCATAGTAGCTGTTGTGACCTGTTAGGGCCAGGAAGAAAGACACAAAAAGAAGAAGGTAGGTTGAACTAGTGTATTGGAATACCAGAACATATATACAAAATCAGAGTATTATTAGTCAGCAGATAGAAGTTTCCGTCCGAAATATCAAGTTACACTGCGTCTCGACTGCTTCCCAGGAAGTTACGCAGGTTAATATTTATGAAGGATGAAGCGTTTATTCTAATGTAGATAGGGCACCATAACAATTGTAGAAATCCCGTCTAATGCCCTTTATCTTACTATCTCTTGTCTATATATGTTCTATCTTATCAGTAGAAAATCCAAGTATTACTGACGTTTATATTGGAAATGCAATGAACTATTTTAAAAATCGTTTATACAATAATCTTTCATCTTTTAAGAATAAGAACAAACGAAATATGACCTCATTGTAAAATATTTTTAGAGGTTTCTAGAAACGCCTAAAGTTAAATGGGTAATTCTCAAACAAGCTAGAATATCTAGATTGATGAACAAACCATGTTCTCTGTGCCTAGAGAAAATAAAAATTATAAGTTATTGTAACCAAGTAAATCTTTTAAGAAATAACAAACATGTGTTATAGAACTATTGTTTATTTAACAGTAAGTACAACAAAAGAGTATTTCACGGCTAGTGCGTGTGTCGGTTGTCCAGCGTTCAATCAGTTGGACTGTTTCCCCAAGGCCTCCTCTCCCACTAAACTTATAGTAGGCGGAAGAGTCCAAGATTTTTACAGGGAAGACACCACAACCCCCTACTTTTCAGCATGATTCTGTTTGGAGTTGTTGTTTTTTATATATATATAATTACAACAAAATACATAATATTCAACCAAAAAACGTTAGAAACAACCACATTGAAAAACCTATATACAGGAATTACGTACACAGTCTTTCTTTAGTTTTACGATAAACATTGTACGTGTTAACAGCAGTCACTTTTATTAAGGTATTTACTCATTATTTCAAAATTTAGATAGGTTTAATGAGAAATGTTAATAATTTTCAATAAGCCAATGGACATTGCGCTTTTCTGGCAATTCAAATTTTATAAGTGAGAAGACACATTATTTTCCTTTTTCTGTAAACCTGATAAGAAATGAAAGATAATCAATATTTTTTTTACTTTTACCGGTTAATTTCCGTAAATTTCCTTTTCCTTTTGGGTCATCTGGCACTGATTGCGGTATTGGAAAATCAAGCGTGTCAAACACGACGTCCATAGTGTCATCTTCTTTGAGATTCCTATGGACTACGCTTTCATATATTTTTCCAATTTGGTTTACATGGCGTTTGTGTATAATAGTTGGTCCCTGAACCATGTAAATCATGTTACCAATTTGTCTGTCTATTGTTCCTATCTGCCAGTGAGCTTTACTCTTCCACCAGACGAAAAAAAACTTTTCACCGATCTTAAAATCACTGAAATATTTATGGGTTAAATATAGGAAATTTTTTACCGATGCTTGTTTTGACGCCATTACTAAAGATGAATTAAGCCATATTATGTTTACATGATTTTAGTGTATGTTTACCTTCTCTGCTATCATCAGATTATTCTAAACATGAATTTTCATTACTGTTTGCTTAAGCCTTAATATATTTAATTTTATTGTTATCAAAAATGCTTTATTACTAGAGTTAGAAGATAGTCTAAACTGAACAGATTTATAGATATTGTTTAGTCTTCTATGGTTGTGACTAGAAACTTTGTGGATATATTCGTGCTTGTGAGAATCTTTAGCATATGGCTTATATATTTTATTATTTAAATTGAAATTACGTTGTGATATTTGATAAATTTGGCGTTAGTGTTGGTAGTTTTTTCAGTTTTTGATCTTTCAAAAAACTTGGCCAGGTCTTAACTTGGTCTGTCAGTTTGTTTTAAGCTCTATTTCTTCGAACGGTTAATCCGCCGTCTCTATTTAATCCGGTATTTTTCATTTTGAAGAGAAAACTTCGTTTCTACAATAACAAAACTCCGACCAATTCACAAGTCTCTGCCGAATCGTATGGACCCATAAAAATGGAAAAAAAATCTAGATTGCTTCTTTTGGCAGCCGTCACAAAATATGATACATTTTTGCATGATAATATTTAATTCATGCTCGCTAATTAGTAGTGGCTAAGTTTATAGCAGCTATTAATATATCTGCACTGACATATGCATAAAAATCGCAAATATCAAACAAATATTTTATAGTATTTACATTATTCGGATTATTGTTTTCATCTGTGTTGCCATTTATCCGACTTTTCGGCCGTTGTACGCTCCGGAATACTAGGAATTTTGAACCGAACCGTTTATTACAACCATTCGGGTATATCATTCTCATTCCTTGCGTAAAGCCTCGATTAGAAGTCATGAGTTATCTTCCTCTAACCCTGCAAGTTACTTGTTTCCCACTGCTGTAGCCTGTTATTGAACTCACAACTCTAAGAGTCAAGTCAAGAACTAACCAACGTCTACATCTACTGGGACAGGTGTCCTTAAGGACAAGAACAACTGAAATTCTGGGACTAATAAACCTAATGTCCAGTAAACCTTGAGGAATGAGGATTATATACCCCAGTGATAGTAATAAAGGTTTCGGTTTGCAGTTCCTAGCACTTGAAGAAGGCCGGAGCTTACAACGGCCGAAACGCCTTACAAATGGCAACAAAGATGAGGTCAATATTCCGAATAATTTAATAATGTAAATAGATTCGTTTTGTTATTTATTTTAATGATCCATTCCATGGCTTCAACTGTGTTACACCACTGGTTCACATGAAATCATTTTTTGAACTTGAACGATCTTTCCGAGAAAACATATCTAATTTTACTGATATAGTTTTTAGAAATGTTAAGTAGATGATATTTTGGGCTGTTAATATAGTTGTCTTTATGGTCGTTGACAGAGATGAGAGCTTGTTATTTGTTCAGGAATTGAATTCTGTCGACTAGTTTAAGTTCAGTAGCTATTTATTTGCTGACTTATTGATAGAATTTTCTCAGTTGCTGGGTGCTCTTTGTAATATTTATAAATTTCATGTGGATAGCTTTATTGTAGACATCCAAAACGACAAAATAATAGTTACCCGTTTTGTCAGATATGTTTATAGGGATCAGATTTTTTCTCATATTTTGTTGCAGCTGTTCACAAACTTATTCTTTTTAAAAATTAAGAATAAGTATTTTTCAAAGGCATTAGCTGTTCATCAAAAGGTGGTCTAAAGTCCTCCGCAACGTACGATTAATAAATAGAATCCCCAAAATATCTTTATCTCCCACGATTTTAGTGTCTTATTTCACTTTGAAGTTTCAGTATAAACCTAATTAAATTAGGCATTTGATAAATAAATACATTAGCACACCTGATTCATAATCTATAACTACTTAACTTTATAACTTAACGTTATAATCGATAACTAATTAACTTTAGTAACGCTAATACCTAAAATAATAATTCAAATATAAAAAACGGTCAGTTCATATATGTTTGTTTTATGCATACATGGATGTGTATGTGTTCTTTGTATTTGTGTATGCATATATTTGTATATACTGCATGTCAATGTACCATTTTCTATTATTTAGTTTTTACATTTTTTATTTATTCTTTCTATCTTTTATTTCCTTAATACTTATTAATTTTTGAATTTTTATTTTTTTATTTTTAGAAAAATATCCTTTCGAATATTTCATCCCTAGTTTAAACAAACCGAGTGATGTCTGCTTCATTATACGTTTAATAAATCAGATATTTTATCTCCCACGATTTTAGATTTACGAATCCGTTTTCTAGTTTCCGTAAAAACCAAATCTTATACATTAATAAATATATTGACACAGCTGATTTATAATCTATAATGACCTTAAGTTAAGGAACACTAATATCTAAAATAATTATTCAAATCGAAAAACGGCCAGTTCATATATATGTGTATATTTTTGCATATGTGTTTTTCTGTTGGTTTGTGCGTATATCTGCAAGTAATTATTTCATTTCATTTGATCGTTTCTTATTTTTAATTGTTTTTATTTCCTCTTTTTTTTAATCTTTTATTCTCTTAAATCTTACCAATTTTTATATCTAAAATTTTATTCTTGAAAAAAAAAATCATTCGAACATTTCGACCTTAAACAAACCGATTAACATCCCCTTTAACATAAGAATTATAAATTTCATCCCCGTTTTATTTTTTTCCCACGACTATAATTTTCTATTCCTTTTTTGGGTTTCAGTATAAACGTAAATGAATAATACATTAAAAAATAAAAGTCCTGGCGCATCCGATTTAATATATATAACGACCTTAACTTAAGAAACGCTAATATCTAAAATAATAATTCAAAATGAAAAATGGTCAGTTCATTATATGCATCTGATGATTGCATAAGCATGAAACTTCGACTCGTGTTTAAGACGTAGGATAATATGTATATTTATTAATATATACTTTACATTGCATTAAGCATAGTTCTATTAACACCAGATAAATATTAATGTATTGATGGGTATCTGCGCATACATACATACACACATATATATATATATATTCTTCATTTGTTAACAAGTCATTACACGACCTAGGTTTCTTCAGGCGATTTCAAATAACTGATTTTACCTAGGTCGCGTAGAATATTCAAAAGTTCTACAATATAATTATATTGAACACTTTTTAATACAAATATGCACTGGTCTAATATTATTATGACCAAAAACTAAGTTACTATGACAAAAAACTAAACAATCAATCATTATATATATATATATAATTATGTTGTCTAATAGTCAGGAACACACACACACTAACACACCTACTGGCTTGTATTTACATTGTATATAACACGCTAAAGTCCGCCTTCCTGTACCGAGCGCCCATAGATCAGAGGTAGAATCGTGACTGATGTCAATTCGGTTTGGTTTCAGTCCAAGCTAGAAGCAATAGTAACCGTACTGGCCAGCTGTGATAGATGTGTCTACAGATGACTATATATATATATATATATATATATATATATATATATGCAAAACTTGTGTATTTAGGGAGCAAATTTTCTTTTAAGCATATCAGATTAAATAAATTGCAAACATTGTGTCTGCTTATTTTTAATTAATTCTTTTCATAACCACATATAAGTTTTTGCGTATTATAATCGAAAGATTCAAGAAATGAGTTCTAAAGTTGACAAATGAATTTGTTATTCATTTCTCGAAGCAAGAGGAAAATTTACACTAAGTTTTGCAAACACAATTTTGCGGTGATATTTTGTTACCACAACTCACAACACTGATGATTTAGGAAGGTGATTGAAAGTACATGGAAACATCGAGAAATGAATAATGAACTCATCTGTCAACATTATAGCTTATTTCTAAGATTTTTAAGTTATAATACGCGAAAGATTACCCGTGCGTATGAACGGATTTTATTAAAATTCAGCAAACATAATTTCTGTAAATTATTTAATCTGACTTATATATATATATATATATATATATATATATATATATATATATATATATATATATTACAATACTAAAAAGCTAAGCCCAGACTGAGATCATTTCAAAATGGGGTAATTGATTCATTCAACTGTTTATTTATTTATCTGTTAGTATACACGTGCTGATGCGAAAAAAAAAACAACAAAAAACACAGACTATTCAACACACCAACATTTGATTTATTTTATCTTATTTCATTTTACTGATTTTATTTATTTTCTTATTTTTTCTACTTACTTACTTATTTATAAAATAACAATATGGCCATCAGAAACAAAAGGAAGTCGATACGTAAAGCCACAAATTTATTTGCCTGAAGAGAGCCAATTTTAGACTCGAAACACGTGTAGTGTCACAAATACCATGACGGACACTTAATGTATTATAACATGTAGAATAACAACAACAATAAATATACTCTTTAAAGAAAACGTTCACGGCCTCTCACACTTTTTATTCTGTACCAATTTCTCTTGGAACAACACTATTTCTTTTTCAAATATATATACATTGTCCTGACGATCCGGCGAGTGAAACCGCGGTCGGCTTTGGCTCACTTTTAGGTTTAGTTCGTATCTTTGCTCTACTTTCGTACTTTCGTATTGAGCTCTTTACTGTTAAGGTTTTCGTCTTGGGTTTTTTTTCTTTCGAACACAGCTTTTGCTTTGTTTGTTTCTTTTTTTGATTCCCCTCTTCCCATTTGGTATTAACTTTTGGGATTGACGAATAAATTTACCGTTTTGTTAACTGTAGGACTTTATGATTTTAGTCATTATTAGTGATACTGTTTTCTTGGTACTTTTTACAATAATAATTATATATATATATATATATATAACCTGTCTGTTGTAATATAAATCGTTGTGTATTTATTTCTATAAAGTTTGTCTGATTTCTGACGACAGGGTTAAACTCGTTGTGTAATAATAATTGTAAAGTAAAATGACAGAAATGTTCCACATATCTTCAACTCCCATTGTGTTTTGGCGTTCCATCTGTCCTCTTGATTCCACGTTTCCAAATTCTCTAATTATTCTAATATTTCTAACTGAAAGTACTGTTCAAAAAATGGTAATTACTAAGAACAGAAGCACAACACTTCGTGCTTGTTTAGTTGAAGACATGCTTGAAGTCTTGGCACCGTATTGATGACATATAGAAGATCTTATTTAATCCTATAATATATGTAGCGAATATATCAGAAGTTTGTATAACTGTTACGCTAACGTACACAATTGCTGACAATCATTATTTTACTTTGAGTAATACTATCATACTATTAGATATAAGCGTAGATATTAACTTTTCTTGTGTGTACCAAGTGGATATGGCAATTCTGCTTTCCCAACCTTTACCAATGCTCTACACTGACATGAGGAAAAAGACAAACAGTGCCTCTTCGATTGTATGATATGGGAATCATTTGGCCACGTACCATACTAAGCTAAGGTCAATTATAGAGATTTACCAGATTGAGCTGGTCCTGGGTATGACGGTTAACTGCCACCGGCTGCAAGGCATCTGATTGGGAGGCGGTGAAGAGCATTAAAATCTCTTCTTAATTGCTATTGTTCCCAGGTCCATTCTGACCCATAGTTGTAGCACCTCTTAAGGCAAATAGTTAACAGCAAAACTGGGGTCAAAACACCATGAAAATATAAAAAATATACTTTCATAATAATAAAAATATACTTTCATAATAATATATACATAAAAATAAACTCTTATAGTAAAATATACATTTTAAAGAAAACTATTATCATCAATACATTTCTGAATGAAACAAATATTACAAAACAAATTTCTGAATGAAAGAAAAATTAAACCAACAATACATTTTTGAATTCAAAGCAAGAAGACATCTTCGGTTTTCTAAAATAAAAAAAAAATTTTTAAATTTCATCAAAATTTAAATTAACCTTCTCACTATAAGGAAACATTAAAAATACCTTAAAACCTTACCTTTCTGGAATTAAATATCCTACAGAGGCTGATATGTCATTAAACAAAACCTAATCACAAACCAGATTGAGTGGAATTTATGTTTCATAAGTGAATATTTGTGTAGAATTACTAAAGCTTTTACTTCTAATGGCGTATGAAATCTATTATGCTACTCGTGCTAGAAACAATGATAAATTGGTGGTTCTTTTCAACTCACTGTAGTGATTACAGGGAGCAAAACAGATAATATTTGATCGTCCAAGTATTGTATTTGGTGACAGTGTAGTAGAATTAAAATGACCTCTTCTCATACAGACAGAATATTGCAGTTCTGACTGACGCCTTCTGACATTTTGATAGAAAATGGTTGTCGACTTGTAATGAAAATAATAGCTTTCTATTGGTTTTCCAGAAGAATAGAAAATTGTATTAAAATTTGATATAATCTAATAACTAGGCAGAAAACTGTAGAGAAATGGTCAATGAATTTTCAGCTAAGCTACCGTGTCAAATTTATTTATTACGAATAATAGAGACATGAGTGTAAACTCCATATGAGTATTCTTATCAGCATATTTTTGGTATTATCATGGTTTTTCATTTGTTTATTACGTTTTTGTTATATTTTCTAATATAAAATTGCTCAAACATAGAATAGCATATATTTGGATCATATTTGTGACCTCTAATTATTTTCATATAGAATGTTGTAACATGTATGGAATGTGTAGCTATTGAAAGTGAGCATATAAAATATAATTAAGAAATGAAACTGCTTCTCTCTTTATCCCTATATCCCTATATCCCTCAATCTCTCTGTCTCTGACTCTCTCTCTCTCTCTCTCTCTCTCTCTCTCTCTCTCCATCTATTTATCTATATATATATATATATATATATGGGTAATGATCGAAGAAATTAATCTAAAAAGATCTATATAATATAAAATATTTAGGTGATGATAGGTCGATATAGAAATCTGAAGGGGCATTTTCTTGAGTAATATGATATACAAAAGATTTCTCATATATATATATATATATATATATATATATATATATATGTGTGTGTGTGTGTGTGTGTGCGTTTGTGTATGTGCGTGTGTGTATGTGTGTGTTTGTGTGTGTCTGTGTTAAATCATATACATTTATTCCATCTATCTACAGAGTGAGATGGATAAATTGTTGATTACATGATGCAAAAATGAAAATAACACTGACATCCCAGTTTATCAGATATATTTATCAAAATGACAGAAAAGTATCTTGAAATACTGAAGAGTAAATTTATCCAATAAAATCATCATTGTCTTCAACCATAACCTCTACACTACTTCGGAATCTCCTCAGACTCTTCTGTACACTCTCTTTATTTAATTGCTACCAGGATCTTTTCTTTCATTTCATCTTTGATGTTAAAAGAAGTCTTTTTGTTTCCCGCTCAACTCTGCCTCACAAACAATAATCAAGGGGTTGCAGCCTGAGGAGTTTGTTGGGTAGATGCAATGGGTGATGTGTTCGAAGAAAATTTCTAACAGCCATGACTGGGTTCTACTTGTTCTGTAGAGTGCAGAATCTAGTTACCAAACATAAGGTCTTCCAGCAGCTACCTTTCTGACCAAGGGTCGCACTTCCTCCACAAATTATTTTTATGTAAGCTTCCATATTGAGTCTGCAGCCCAGTGGGAAGATTAATGAAACCACTAGTGATCATTCCAAAAACCATTATAATCACGATAAGACTTATCCAATTCTTTCTGAATCCTTATATGTGGAAATATAACGATTCAGAAAGAGTTGGATAAGTCTAATCGTGATTATAATGGTTTTTGGAATGATCACTAGTGGTTTCATTAATCTCCCCACTGGGCTTCAGATTCAATATCATACGAAATGTTCGTATCATAGTTTCTGAGGAAAAAAAAAAACAATTAAAAGCAACTAACTACAGGGACTAAGCCTTTTATTTATTTCTTCCTGGGTTCGTATACGTGTAGTGGACCCGGATAAGAGCCTAACAATAATTAATACAACAACAACCAAAATAGGAAATAACGATATATATATTAAACATAGCAAAATACGATACGTGGAACTCTGTTAGTAGAGCTATAAATACGGGTTAGGTAATAATACTAGAACTGGGACTCGCAATGGTCGTACAGTAGCAGTCTTGGCTATCTTTGCCTATCGCCGAGCTACTCTGCTGCTGATCTACTGCCACCCCTTGAGGGGAAGTATATGTAGCTGTAGGAAGAGTTCATTCCTTTGAATGGGTGATACCACCATGACAATAAGTCGTTTCGTTTCTAGACGTCAGTCAGTCAGTTAAGTGCCATACGTAATACACGCTTGGACGATCATGTCTCGAAAGAGACATGACTGACTGGGCAGAAGATTATCCCGCAGTAGGTTGCTATTTCTTTCTGCAGTAGACTGGTTGCCCACCAAGGCTACAGAACCCAATCTGTCCTGTTATTTAACCCATAACTGGAAGGAAGAGACGGATTAGTACCTTTCCCAAGGATGTTTGCGCGTAAGTGAATGCAAGGAATTCCACTGGAATTCGAACTCGGCTTCCCGATTTCTCGTTCCAAGCCGATATCCACTGCACCACGATGGTGTAAAACTGTTTCAATATTCTATACATACGATTGTATCGGCTATTCTAGAAGCCATAATAAAGGATTAAAAAAATGAATGTCTAGATTTTTGTTTATGTCCGAGTGGTGATTGCAGACACAGAAAGGAAACTGCAAGACCTCCTGCAGAAGGTAGAAGTTGATAATGACAAAAAAGAACTACAAATAAACTTTAAGAAAACTGAATGCATGGTTATCAGCAAAAAAGCAACCTAAAATGCCAAATACAGGTGGGGGATACCAGAATCAAGCAAGTACAAAAATTTAAATACCTAGGAAGTGTTTTAACAGGAGATGGAAAAGGCGACACAGAGATCCAAAGGCGAATTGGCATGGCAAAGGACGCGTTCCAGAAGCTGAGTAAAGTACTAACACACAGGAAAATCTCACTAGAAACAAAGAGTGCTGGGTTGCTAGGTGATGTCAGTTCTTTAATACGGTAGTGAATGCTGGACAATATCATCTAAAATGAAGAGAAAACTTGAAACAAAGGAAATGTGGTTCTACAGAAGGATGCGTAGACTGAGCATGCAAGCAACGATGAGGTGTTGAAAAGAATGGCAACGAAAACGAAATTAAGAGTGAGAACCAGGAAGAGACAACTGAAGGTCCTGGTTCATGCAATGGGGAAGGAGGGCTTAGAAAACCTGATACTGACAGGCCATTTAGATGGAAAATGAGACAGAGAAAGTCAGCGGATAACATAATTGAAGGGCCTGATCAGGTGGATGACGAAACGGGGGTTGCGATGTTTAACAGGAGAAAACATACTAAGAGTCACCAGGGATAGGAAGATGTGGCGAACCATGATCACCTCCGTCCTGAAGGGACAGGACACATAAAAGAAAAATATATATATGCAAAGTGTTTATAAGAAATTATAATGTGTGTATAAAATAGGGGATCAATTCTATATTATAACCAATATATAAATTGATCCCTCATTTTGTGACCATGCTAATTTCTATACATTTATATTCTAGATTTATGGTCTTGAGCTAGTGGATGACAAAGCGGGGGTAACGAGGTGTAACAAGAGAAAACATAGTAAGAGCCACCAGGGATAGGGAGACGTAGAGAACCATGATCGCCTACGACCTGAAATGACAGAGCACATAGAAAAAGAAGATATCTCGTGTGATGGGAATTGATTTATTTTTAAAAAACAAAAATCGAATAAAGAGACATAATCGATAAACGCTAAAAGAATATCCCAACGCGCTCGGATACATTGAACATTATAACCTGTTTACATATTTTATGTCTAGAAAATAAGTCACTTATACAAACATAGCAATTGATTATATTGCTTAGGCACAAATACTGTTGAGAAATGTATTTGTTCATGTCTCTCCCTTCAAATTTGGATTGCGTAGCAGGGCAGGCTTGGTTCTATTGCCACTGTTAGTATAGGAGAGATGATATTTGAATTCAGTACATGGAGGGGACTTATTAGATATTTCAGGGGATTTCTTAGGATTTCTACTGAAAGGTGTAGCGGCTTCTGAAAAAAGACTCTTCCTATAATTAAATAAATTGTCCTGCTTGTCTGCCTTTTTCTGTTCTATGAACTGGTTTGTAATAACCTCATAACACAAAAATGTTGATAGATTGCTTATTTCATTCTGTCTCTCTTTCTTTTTCTCTCTCTCTCTCTCTCTCTCACACACACACACACACACACACTCTCTCTCTCTCTCTCTATATATATATATATATATAATTATTAATTACCAGTTATTGGTCAGAAGAAAATTAGACTAGTATACAGTTGTATTAAAAAGTGCACAATACATATATAACGTAGATTTTTAAAAAATATTTTTTATCAATATATATATATATATATATATATATATATATATATATATATATACATACATACATACATATATGACCGTAAAACACCGGTTCCCGCTCGATCACCGAAGTTGAGCCTGGTCAGTACTTAGATGGGTGCCCTCTTAGGAATACCAAGTGCTGTAACCTTTTATGGACGGATGTGCGTTGTGGTGCGTTGTGGTGCGGTGGATGTCGGCTTAGAAAGGGAAATCGGTGAGCCGAGTTCCAATTCCAGTCAAACACTCTGCATTCACTTACGCACTGGTACCCTTGGGAAAGGTATTAATCCGTCCCTTCCCTCCAGCTATGGGTTCATTAACTGAGGCCTGATGTTCATGCGATCTGTGGCGAACTTCTGCACAGATTGTTTGCTATCAGCAGTTCCAAAAGTGTGGATGGTGCTACACAAACCTTCACCACTCTAAACAATTCTTTGTGTGGCAGTCTAACTGAGGTAGACACTCATACGTCGAAATCGACGGGAGAGTCTATATATATATATATATATATATATATAGTGTCTATATATATATTTTTTTTTCTGTTTATTTTTCCTTGAGCCGTCTTTCATTGGCTTTTTCCTCGTTTCTTTTTTTCTTTCTCTCTTGTTTTCCTCTTTGTTTTTTATTTACTCTGTGTCTTTTTCTTTCCCCTTTTTTTATTTCTCTATTTGTTTTCTCATCTTTCCTATCCTCTTTACCTCGAACGAAAAGTACGAAAAAATTGATTAAAGTCTCTTCCTTTTATTGTTTGTCAATAAATGGAAAAGACTTTCCATCAATTTTTTTTTCAAAAATAATGTTTATTACCACCATTACCAACTACCTGATGAGACATTATTCTTTCAATGTCGAAACAAAATGTACATTTTAGGAGTAGATTGTAGTTTGTACATGATCTAAAGCATAATTTATAACAAATATTAATCGCTCTATTTCCATATTGAGCACTATTTTAAATTAATGTTTTGTACGTCGTAAATATTTTCTTCGTTTCTTATTCATTTGTATATATATATATATATATATATATATATATATATATATATATATATCGTATCACTTCGAGCAAGGTGGTAACGCCACTGATGTGCAGTGGGCTATATAAGTGTAAAAAGTAAAGGGGGCTACATAAGAGCAAAAGATTAAATAGGAGAGAGTGAAGAGAAAGACGAACCAGTTAGAAAGGAGCAAGAAAAGGATGGGAATACAGGTGTGATGGCAGTTGCAAAGGTGGAGAGAAAAGAAAGGATATACAGGATGGTGTAGAAAGAACTAGAGTCAAGTGGTTAAGAGATGAGTATTGACATTGCGTTTAAATTCCTGTTGGTTGTAGCCATCAGGAAAGCAAGAATATGGAAACATGTTTCACAGGCGGCAAGTGCAATAAAAGAAGCTGCAGAAGTAGAATTGTCGTCTGCATTTGGTTGATCTAACTGTGAATGGGCGAGACGCAGTTGCCAGTCTGGTTGCACAAGTAAAACACCTGTTGCAGAGGCACCAGTAACTTAAGTTCTTTGGTGGGTGAAGCCACGAAAGTATTTATAGAACAGACAGAGGGAAGCCACATCCCGTAGTTGGGGAAGTGGCTAGAGTCAAGCCGCCAAGTCGGTACCTATCACGTTACTGATTCTCTTTTGGAGCCTATAAAGAACATAGAGATGAACATCAGGTATATATATGTTTTCCAAATTTACAACGTAAACGATTATTTTTTTCATATGCAAAATTGGAATCAATCAAACATGTTTTCCAGAATGCGTATTAAATAATTCAAGTGGCATGGATTAAATGTAACCTTTCTTTTTATACGACGGTGTACGTTGCTTGTAGATGATTATTGAATTTTTCCACGCGTGAGGCCAAGAAACGTCAGTAATTTTTGTTCATGTGTTTATCACATCATACAGATACGCAAAACAACGAAGAGGCTTTGTGTTTTACATTCTGCCTCAGTGATTGTGCAGATAATTTGGATAATAACCTTTTGAAGGCATTTGTTGAAGCAGCTCGTCAGAGCATCACAGATTTAATAAAAAATATGCAACAAAGGACGTCAGAGTTTACGATGCATAAACATTTCAAGCAAATTGGAAATATAATGTTATATCATTTCACCATTAACTTTCACAAGAGTATAGAGTGCGAAATTCAAGTATTTATAACGGTTTTCTTACTAGGAACAAAAAGTCACTATTTTAACAGACGTCGAATTGCTTAGATATGACTTCGCTTTTATTTCAACTTTCAGCAAAAGTGCTAAATTAATCTATGCTACATAAATTCATTTTTCCGAGGGTCTTTTTTTCTGGAGGGTTTGGCACAAGAGATCGATTTACCTTGCACTTTATCTAGCACATTTAAAATAATGAAGAGCACAAAACGCTAATTATAAGTTGGGGATACTAATATCAAGCAGGTACAGAAATTTGAATACCTACGAAATGTTTTAACAGAGGACAGAAAATGAGGGACACGAAGGCGTATTGATATGGTTAAGAACGCATTCCAGAAGCTGATTAGAGTATTAAGAGGCTAGAGGTTTTTGCTAGAACGATGAAAGTAATTATGCGTATAAAGGGTTTTATGAAAGTAACATTAATTCACTTTCTGAGCTTTTATAGCTGTAAGCATTCGGACAACTGTGGTGACTGGCCACTCCTATTTGAGTATATCTATCTACAAGGAATAGGCAATCTCTGTTGCTGACACTAGCTCTGACGCATTAGTTTGTGTTCAACACCCAACGAGCCCAGTTGTGGTTTATAGTGCTTCGATGCTGAGCGGACCCTAGTGACTGTTTCTGGGAAAAGAAAGTATTAACTGGCGTGATCAACAGTCGGAACACATACTCACACCCACGTGACGATGACTTTGACTTCGTGCAAGCTCAATAATTAGTTTCATCTACACAGTTTCACTCACATGGCTTGATTCAACTAGTGGTATGATTTTCAGGCACTTTCAAAATCTGCCGCTTTCCGGGCCGATAATTTCAAGAACCGACTTTCCTAATGGAAAAGAGATGAAACTCAGGTTTTCATGGTCGAAATGCGAAGGGTCTAACTATTCGCGTATCATGCAAAAACTTTTAGCCGACCATAGCCAGACGGTGGGAATTGAAACTACTTATCTTGTCATAGAATATTAATCGATGACTCAATATTAGCAGAATTTAGCACTCTAGGTGATTAATCCCATGCCAAATATACTCTGGCCGATATTTCTTCATGTTAAGGGGCGGACATTTACACACCGTTTTCTTAATGATACTCTATGTCTGTGAACGCCACATTTCTAATTTCATATCAAATTCAGGCAAACAAAGGTTACTGGAATTCTCGTTCAATAATCAGAAAGGGTCGTTGTCTGTCGGTATTTATAATAGATGGAGTAGACATTGTTATGAACAAGTGGGCCATGGATTGAAATTTCATCGATTTGTTTGACATGTATCTGCATACAGCCGGTACCTTAGAGAAATAATGTTTATGTAAATCGTTGAATTATAGCTCAGAGCTATTAAACAGTAAACTTCAGCTCATTATTTTACTTTAAATGCTTATGTCTACTGACACTGTAAATTCAGAAAGGAAAAAAATAACAATAATAAGGAGTTTATTTTAGAATTGTGTAATCCTTCCAGTTCAATGTAAACGCAAACTATATGTTGTGGATCTCGGGAATAGAGACGGCACAAAATAAAGGAACAACAAACAGAATTTGAAATTGAAAAATAAGTAAAACGTAAAGAATACAAACTTGAACGCAGGTTAGCAATCCAGAAATACAGTTAGTAAGCCGGATATATACAATGTGTCTGAAGTGAAGCCGTAATAGAATTAGGATGTCCACATCGGAAGCTGACGGGTGTTATATAATAATATTCTGCTGAGTGGAGCTCAAAGCTACTATGAACCACTGACTCTGTATCTCTCGTTATCTTTCGTTATCTCGCGGATCTCCGGATGTCTCAAGTTATCTGACGATGTCTCGTTTCTAAGCAGGTGTATATGTATACTTTAGACGGGTCTAATATCCTGGAAAAAAGGGAAACCCTCCAACACTATATTAACATGTTTCTCCAATTTTTTATGAAATTATAGCTGCACTGTTTTTTATCATTTGACATAAAGAAAGGCACTAAGATGTAAGTTGGTTACTGAGTCATAGATAATATGAGAAAATTGTATTATAGGATGTGCGTTGTGGTGCAGTGGATATCTGTTCGGAACGAGAAATCTGAGAGCCGAGTTCGAATTCTAGTTAAATTCCTTGCATTCATTTTCGCGATAATACCTCTGGGAAAATACTAATATGTCTTTTTCCACCAGTTATGCGTTAAATAAGAGGACAGATGGAGTTTTATAGCCTTGGATGTCAACCAGTCTACTGCAAAACGTAATGGCAACCTATTGCGGGATAAGCTTCTGCCCAGTCATTCTTTCGAGACATGATCGCCTAAGCGTGTATTACGTATGGCCTTTAACTGACTAATATTATTGTGTAGAGAAAATAATAAAAATAATAAACTAAAAAGACAAATGATGACGATTTATTGATTTTGTATTTAAGACCAAATTTGACAGGGAAGCAAGATGAAGAGGATGGATAGAAAATTACCGTTAACAGAGTAGTTACGGTTTCATCTCGCCATTTCAAATGTAAAATGATTGAGACCTTAACGTCAATCTACTACCGCTCTTAAATTCAGAAAATCTAGGCAGCATAAATGAAACCTCATTCAAAACAATTATCATGAATATATTTATAGAAAACTAACAGTGAAACTTACGGTAGTTGAACTAAAGTCGAGATACCAGCACATTGCAAATAACACTACATATTCGTTTTTGAATTTTATTAAGAATGTCTAAATATATAGCAGGAGCAACAGATCTGTTGTGTTAGTAATAATTAATGCAAGAACAAATGGTGTACTTACAAATATGTCTGACAGATTCTGATCAGAAACATTGTCCAGCATCCTTTCAAATTATGAGCCTATGTCTTTTCATTATCAGTTCTACACCCTGTCCTGAATCTTATTAGGTAGGTTAATTGTTTTTACTACAGTATATATTATTTGTTAGTGTTAAAATCTGAAGACTTTCCTAATCATCATATGATTAAGAAATTTCAGCTATTTATTTCTGATTCTAATTAAAAGCTTCATTTTTGTTAGCATTTCCCTTCAATCTTCCTAATTACTGACATATTTCGTCACTGTTACTTTTAGAAGACTCTTGTAGAACCACATTTCTGTTGCTTTAAGTCTATCCTTCGTCTATAAAAACCTTGTTCGGCATTCACTGCCGTATAGAAGAATCAAAATTCTATGGCTGTTCAGTACTTTTTTCTTTGTTTCTAACGTAATGCTCCCGTTTCGTATTAATTTGCCACATCTGACTGGAAAAAGAAGATGCCGTCTTCGTCTGTGGAAGATTTTGTAAAAAATGTGATTTAAGAATGTCTGTAATTTTGAATTGGAAGAAAACAAATTGTAAGATAAGGTCCTTGCAAGAAGTACTGGTCAGGATGCGTGGACAGTGTTACAACAGAGTGTTTGTTAGAGCAAAACTATATATTTGTTGGACTCTCTGCTTTTGAACGGCGAGGAATCCAGAGGAGGCTATGCCAAAGGGCAGAGTTTGTCTGAAGGAAAGAGACGAGATCGCGACTTTGCGTATTCATAGTCTACGAGAAAATGTTACCAGAACGTATCTGCTCAGAAGGCCACACGCTAAAATATCAACTTTGTGCCATATTCCGCATTTTTGAAGGGGAGGTTCGGGTAATTACCAACCAATAGATGATGATAAATTTGATATGAATTTCTGATTGAGCGTTAGAATCACGTAAGATGCCCCTTGAGAGATAAATGTTTAGAAAATAGGTAAATTATTTGGAAACAAAAATAACTATGCTACTCTACTCTGAAATTGTAATCCTTTTATATGGTAGTGGACGCTGGATAATTTTCTCAGAGATGGAAATGATACGTGTGACAAGGGATGTGATTTTACAGGACAAAACGAAGAATATCATTGATAGATCATGCGAGACACAAGGAAATTTTAAAAAATGGAAACAAGTAGGACACATCTAAACTTATTTATAAATGGAACTCTGTGTGTGTGTGTGTGTGTCCGTTACCTATAGACTCCAAAACGGCTGAACCGATTTTCTTGAAAATTTATAGAGTTGTACTATAAGCGCTTATGAGTGTTCTCAGCTAGGTTTTGTGTCGGGATACACCGGATAAATATCGAAAATCGATAATAAAAAAAATCGGGTTATAGAAGGAGTGATCTGATTTTAATCAAATTTGATACTCATAGACAAAGATATAAGAAACGATATTCAGAAGTTTCAATGTTGCAGTTCTTACAATAGTGAAGAAAATCGATAATATATATATATATATATATATATATATATATATATAAAGCAAGATGTTTGTGTGTGTGTATGTTTATCTGCCTGTATGTCTGTATTTTTTTTCAGCCTTTTTAATTTTAGATTTTGCTTCAGGTATAAATGTAGTTCTTAATCTCAGCTATAATAAAATTTACTCAGAGGACTTATTTAGCCTTCAAAATTAAGTTTACAACAAAAAAACACTGATTTGATATCGATACCAGGAAATCAAAATTTGACTTACATCCATTCATTTTTCTTTCAGTCTACGGTTTCACTTTAACTGGAAACAACTATTACTTTTTTATTCTTTCGTGCCAACGTTCAAAGAGTCTGAGCTCCAGGACCATGGATTAGTTTTAAAGCTTTCATTACACCCGAGCAACGCCGGGCTATACTGCTACTACTTAGAATAAAACAGAAACGGATAAAATGTCCCGGACTCATAATGAAGAAAGTGTGTTTGGAAAAACTGATATTTACAGGACATATTGAAGGCAAAAAGAGCATATCTTACGCATCGATGTTGCGTAAATTGATGCCAGCACAGACAGATAGGACAAAGGTAAAATATCTATGAGCTACAAATAATAGGAATTCGTCGGAAACCATAATTGAAGTCAACATGAAAAGTAGATCTTTAACAATATTTATTCCCAATAATCTCTGCAAACACAGTTACACATCAAATAGAAATGCACCGATCTAGTATAGTTAGCCACTCATTCACAAACCCATTACCTTTAGTGGCTCCTGGGCTTGTACTGAGTGAGCAAGAATTTGTCTTCCTTTACGGTCGATGGATTTTATTCTTTTCTCTTGCATCCCAAGAATTTATCGCTTATTGGTTCGAAAAGGCTATTTGTTTGATGTCCACCTTTGGGAAGTTAAGAACTCATTTTTCCAGTCTTTTCTTAGAGCGCCAGACATTCGCTTATTAATTTGATGAATATTCCTGTACCTTCCAACATGGAGATTAGACTCACAACTTCGATGACATCAGAATTATTAAACACTGGCATGTTACTGAGGCAACATATTACATAATTAAATCAACATTGAGGAAAATTGGGCACAAAGAATCAATGTATAACCTATGTTATCGACGTATAGCATATGTTAATAATCTTAATTCTAAAATCTAAGAATATAATTAATATATTTTGTTTTTGGTACTTGTTGTTGTTTTCAAGTAAAAGAATTATATATATATATATATAGGTATAGATGTCCAGTCCGTAAACGGCGAGTATAATCTAACAAGATCAACTTAATATAAAATATTAAGTGTTATATTTATATAGAGAGCTCAATGGATGTTATCCAGAGCAATATCAGAGCAACACGTCATTTAAATTGGTTATAAATTATAATTCATTTCAATGAGCTTAATTAGCTCATTTCTTCAGACCACACAATATTCCTTCCATTTGGCACAAAAGATTTTGCTGGAATAAGCATTTTCATTAAATGAAGAAAAAGATAAAAAAAATAAAAAATAAAAATATACGAAGAAGGAAAAAAGAAAAAAAGGAAAAGAGAGTCTGGGCATAGCCATTGGTGTCAGATCAGCTGGGGGTATTCAGACCAGTCGTGAAGATGTTGAAGTAATTAACCGTTTATTTCTAATTCTATAGTGTGTATGTGTAACCTCATGAATGTGGGATCTGCAATGAGGAAAGAGGGCTTGGAGAACCTGAGACTAACAGGCCAGAAAGAGGGAAAATAGACAGTGGGCAGCAGCAGATAACATATTTGAAGGACCTGATCAGGTGGATGACGGAACGAGGGTTGCGGTGCAACAGGAGAAACCGTGCTAAGAGCCACCTGGGAAAGGGAGATGTGGAAGACCATAATCACTTACGTCTGAAAGGACATAGCACATAAAAGAAGAAGAAGAAGAAGAAGAAGAAGAAGAAGAAGAAGAAGAAGAAGAATTAAACAAATATATTCGAATTGTGATGATGACTAGGAAATTGTAGAAAAACTGTTAAAATATAGCGTGTACTTATAATTTAGGCCGATTTTAAATGTGAAATAAATTTAATCATGTAATGATGTTTTTTGAATTTCTTTCAGATTTTTTTTTAATCATCTCATCCCAACCAAGGCATTCTATTGCCACAGTTGCGCAGGGGATTGCATAGGGAAAAGGGATGAGAAAGTGGGGTTAGTTATAGGAAATGTCAGAAGGAAGGTAATAGTTGAATGAGTATACCGAGGATGGGTGTGGAGTAGATGGGAAAAGAGTTTGAGAGAATGTATGTCAGTTAGTGTCATAGAAGTTGTCTATTGAGCTTACATTTAAATTCCTGGAGATTGTAGCTGTCGGAGAAGCAAGTATATGGAAGGGAATTTCACAGGTGGGAAGCGCGTGAAAAGAAGCTGTCAGGGTAGAAATTGCGGTTACATTTTATCGGTTTCACTGTAAAAGGTTGATATAAAACTTCAGTCCATGGCAATTTCAACCAAGGCAAGATTAACAATTGAACAACGTGTTAAAGTTCACGAAGTGTATTACAAAAATGGATGTTCAAAAGAGAGAAATTCCCAGGTCGCATCATCTCTCGACACAGTGATGTAAAATGGCCACCACGATCGTTTGACTTGACGACTTTACATTTACTTGTCATATCAAAAGCAAGATCTATGCCAACAAGCCAACAAAAGTTTAACAAATGAAGGATGAGATAAGACATATTGGTGAGATGGGGGAGCAACATCAAAGAGACGTGATCATAAATTTTGACCATCGAGTAAAGGTGTGCCTTGTAGACTTAGCATACACTTCGACGATATTATTTTCACACATAAATGCCATGACTCAAAAAACATGATCCAATAGTAAAATTAAGAAAACTCCACCAACTAGATTGTATTATTTACAGCTAACTTCAATCCATCTCAGTGGAACAATCTATAGAAATTTGAATGGAACTTGCTTCTTATATTTGGAATATTAAAACGATAAAGAAAAAAGCTTACTCAGTTATACTTTTCTTATAGAAGCTAACGCTAAGATACTACTTTTATTTAAGATGAAATATTAATTCATAACTATGTCATGTAAATATGATCATTAAGCATTTCTGTACAAGGAATAGATCTGGAATTCATCTACCAAACAGCTAGTTAGTCAGTCAGTTAAGTGCCATACGTGATACATTCTTGGGCGATCATACATAGGAAGAGACATGACTGAGCTGAAGATTATCCCGCATTAGGTTGCCATTGCTTTCTGCGGTAGACTGGTTGCCAGCCAAGGATATAGAAACCAATCTGTCCTATTATTTGACTCATTGCTAGACATGTATAATATTATTATGTAGTAATTAGGGGGGATCAATATATTACTTCATAATAATAGAAAAACGTTCCCCCACTTTATGACCAGTAGAAGCCTTAATTAGGATTCCAACTACTATATCCATAATTGATACACTATTCGGCGAACATCTCTCAAAAGAGACATGACTGACTGGAAAGAAAATTTATCTCGCAGTAGGTTGCCATTACTTTCTGCGGTGGACTGATTGCCGACCAAGGCTATAGAACCCAAACTGTCTTATTATTTAACCCATAACTGGAGGGAAGAGATGGATTACTACCTTTTTCAAGGGTGTTTGTCTGCAAGAACTTTAACTGGAATTCGAACTCGGCTCCCCGTTTTGTCGTTCCGAGTCGATACCCTTTTCAGTATGTTCAGTAAATATGAATATTAACCGTTTCTATACAAGGAATAGTTCTGGAATTCATTGACTGAACTGCTAGTACGACTTTATATTAAAATTCAGGAAAACCTTTATCTTAAAAAGCTTTATCGCAAAAATATTTTCAAGTCCTGTAGTTATAGTCTTCTTTACCGTATTAATTAGGTTTTCTTTTCCTAACCTTTTATTTGAAGTGTGGTTAGCGCGAAATGAACTAATAAGATTTGAAATTTGTCTCACATCCATATATATGCTACGTGTCGACAACACTTCTTCACACCACCTCTTAAAATAGATTTAAAAATATTTATTTGCAAAACAAGTGTTTTTGTTAGAAGCTTCCTCACGCACCACTAAACCATCAGATATTTATAAATCTTGGCATAGTTGAGCAGTGTGCCAAAATTGAATAAATATAATTTGGGATTTCATTTTATTTATTACTGCAAAATTGTTATTTGCCAATATAGACTTATAAAATGAGATATATAGGAACAATTTGTGGAAGACTATAATGTTTTGGCAAGTTTCCAAACAAGAACCCATGTCTCCTTTTACATACCATGTATTATAGAAGTTGGCTATTATCACAGATTCAGTATTAATTGCTGGTGCCACTAGAAAGATAAAATGCATATATATATATATATATATATATAGTGTATCGAGGCAGCAGATAATTTTCTAAACGTAGACTGAAACCACGTTTTAATCTCGTCATAAAACATTACATTGCATTTAAATATATGGTTCTGTTATCATTTCGAGCTGTCATGTGGTGTGACGTCATAGAACCGCATTACAAATTTACGAAATGCGTTTGCTATTTTTGTAACCTCTCTGAAGATGACTTATGTGAACCGAAAGCTTTGAACTAACTTAATAAAAAATTATCGAAATGTTGGAGAGTTTTTCCCTAATTTCACCTAAAATTAAAAACAAAATTCAATGTTTTGAACGGCTCATGAAATAAACAATAGACATTCATTTTCTCTTATATTTAACAGTATATGTTTAGAATAATATATATATATATATATCCGAGTGAATACAGAACGAAGAAAATATTCTTACAACGTCCAAAACATTAATTTAAAACAGTGCTCAATATATAATATATAGAGCTGTGAATATTTATTATAAATTATATTTTAGAACATGTAGATAATTGTTCTATATATATCCGCTACAAAGGTACGTTTGTTTCAACATTGAAACTTCAATGTCACATCAGGCGGTGTGTAAAGTAATGAAAATTCTCTTTCCTTATATTTATTTAGTTTTGAAAGAGGTGTTGGTGCGGGTTAGTAATAGGGGAATAAGTCTCTGACCATTGGAATGTTTGGAGAGGGTGTTGATTAATGGGAGTATTTGATTTCTAGACAGATTTAACCGTATAAGTTTTTATTATCTAGTGACTAGACTATATCCTTATAGATTTCTTAGAAGAGCCGTTAGTCGTTGGCGCGGATATTGGACACTTTTTATATAATTTATGTTGTGAAAACAAAAAATCATAAGATTACATGAAAAATTACCAAACAATTAACCATAACTTTGTCAATTTTAATGAAACATATTTTCCATTTATTAATCTAACAGATGATAGCACTTTAAATTTTGTAGACATCAGATTTGGAGTAGACTTCTAATGAAACATGGCCACCTTTAAATGTGATACAGTATGTCCTGTATTCATTGGCATATAGCAAGACCTATATTTTGCAACAGTTGAGTCGTCTTTTCTTCGTTTTCAGCGACCGTTTCTTTCTTAATACTTTTCTTAGCATTTGGAAGACATCCTTGGCTCTCCTCATTTGTTTTCTAATTTCAGTGCTGTACTTTGCGTCCTCTGCTAAAAAATCTTCAAAGATATTTATATTGGTTTTTGCCACCGTATTGTAAGTTTTCAGATTATATATTATAATTGAAATTATATATTATAATTGAAATTATATATATATATATATATATATATATATATATATATATATATACATATACATACGTGTATGTATCTTGTGTGCGTTAATATGTGTGATATATGTATGTATGTATTTCTAAGGAGCTAATGGATTATATTCAAAAACCTATATTATTAGTTATTTTTAATGTTTCAATTTTTATGTTTTAAATGTTTATAAAATAACAAATAAATGATTTTAATTATTCTTGAAAAATAAGTGCTATTTATCGAGAATATTAAGCATATTTTTAATGTTTATTTAATTAATATAATAAGTTGAGTATACATTCCTCTATTTTATGCAGGGTAAATTCTTTAATAGGTTACTGATCTTGTCTTGGCCTTGAAAGTTTGCGTCACTGGAGGAGTCAAATTTATGCCATTTTAACATTGGTTCAAACCCTGCCAGAAGGTACAGTTTTTGTTTATTAAGAGTAAGTGATGCACAAACATATGTAAATTAACGTCAATTTACACAAACATTGTATATATCGCCCGGTTCACACTCCACCTACGTCTGTTGAACAGGTGAAGAGGCTCATCCCTTGTTTCCTGTTTAGGATGCGGTTTCCAGTTTTCTTTTTTCCAATCTTTTCACTCTTTTTTTTATTTTTTATTTGAATTGGAGTAGATAGACTAAGCTATCGCCCAGTTCACACTCCACCCACGTCTATTGAACAGGTGAAGAGGCTCATCCCTTATTTCCTGTTTAGGATGCGTTTTCCGGTTTTCTCTTTTCCAATCTTTTCACTCTTTTCTTTATTTTTTTTTTCAATTTGAGTAGATAGACTAAACTATCGCCCGGTTCACACACCACCCACGTCTATTGAACAGCTGAAGTGGCTCATCCCTTGTTCCATGTTTAGAATGTGGTTTCCGGCTTTCTCTTTTCCAATCTTTTCACTCTTACGTAGCCCCCTGCGCATCAGTGGCGTTATCACCTTGCTCGGGGTGATATGATTATAATATATATATATATATATATATACGTCACTTTACATTGTTAGTAAAAGAGTTATGCCGATTGAAACAAGTTTATCAAATCAATATTAAGAGTAAAAGGTATTATATTATTGAGGATTAATTTTCAACATTTTGTACATTTTTAACTTGTCTTACACAGTTAGCCTAAATAATATTCATGAGCATTTTTTATATTTTTAAATTTCCTAAACTTAGTATGTGCGTTGCGGTGCAGTGGATATCGGCACGGAACGAGAGATAGGGGTGTCGAGTTCGAATTCCAGTTGAATTTCTTTGCATTTACTTACGCACAAATAACCTTGGGAACAGTATTAATCCGTCTCTTCTCTCCAGTTATCGGTTGAATAATAGGACAGATTGGGTTCTATAGCCTTGGACGGCAACCAATCTACAGAAGAAAATAATGGCAACCGACTGCAAGATAATTTTCTGCCCAATCAGTAATGTCTATTTGAGCGCCTGAAGCGTGTATCTCTTATGGCATTTAATTGAACCATATCATTATTTATAAATACTTTTGTAAAATATCGTCCTTACATCTGTATTGATGAAATCTATAAGAAGACAAAACGCATCGATATATAAAAATCTCCATTTCTCTTTATTTATATAAATTTAGAAAAATTAAAAACTGTACAAATTTGGCTAGCCACGTGTAGAAATTTCAAACAAAATATGGAAAAGACCCAGACATAACGGGGAACATTGTAAAAACAGCCAAACCTTACAACGGTGGACAAATATGTAGACTGTTCCAAGAAGAAAAGTAAGAAATTATGATATGCGCAAACAAAAACGAACTGTTAAATAAAAAGAACGGCAATTCTGACTAAATACATCCACACTAAGAAATACCTCTTAAGTTCATACAACCATGGATAAAACGCCATAATTAGTTTTAATTTAAAAACTGCATGTTCAAAAATTCCCAACTTTGTGAGCGTTCAAATAAAACACCGTTACAAGAACGTTCTTAAAATGAAAAAAGATAAAAGGTAAAAAAAAAAGATAAAAGGTAAAATCAGTTATTAAAAATTGCCTGAAGACACCACTCATGGTAGAAACCTAAATAGCAAAATAATTCGTTTAAAAATGAAATATATTCAAAGGTTCTACAATATAATTGTATTGAACACTTTTTAATACAAATGTACACTGTTCTAACCCTATTATGACCAAGAACTAAGGATAAAACAATCAATCAATCAATATATATATATATATATATATATATATTATAAATTATATTTTAGAACATGTACATAATTATTCTATATATATCCGCTACAAAGGTACGTTTGTTTCAATATTGAATCTTGAATGTCTCATCAGGCGGTGTCTAATGTAATGGAAATTCTCTTTCCTTATATTTATTTAGTTTTGTTATCAACTAACTTCAAGCTGGGATATAAATTTCTTCAACTAATAGATAAGCATTTCCCCAAAAATAACCCTCTAAATAAAATATTCAATAAAAATACAATTAAACTAATCTATAGCTGCTCCAATAATCTAGAAAAATAATTAAAGTACATAACAACAAATTATTAAAAGCACACAACAAAAATAACTCCAACACTAATACCAGTCCGGCCCATAATAACAACCCCTGTAACTGTAGAAATTCTAATCAATGCCCCATGATCAATAAATGTCTAACAAAATCCCTGATATATATGGGTTCGATTTCATCCATGGAGAATCCTAAGGATGAAAACATGTATATTGGAAATATCATGAACGTATTTAAAACGCGATTTTACAGTCACCTCTCATCCTTCAATAACAAAGAAAGATAAAACATGAGATCTCCCTCCAAATACTTTTGGAAGTTAAAGGACGAAAATAAAACGCCTAAAGTTAAATGGAAAATCCTTAAACAGGCAAGAACCTCGAAATCTATAAAGGAACCATGTTTTCTCTGGCGCGGATATTTTTATTTCAGCAGAGCCTTTATAATTAATATAAGATTGTATATTTAATCTTAACTTTGGATCTAGGGAATATATTTTTTCTATTAAATTTTTAATTTTTATTTGGATCATAGTTTGGAAACATTTTTTTCTATTAAATTCTAAATTTCTATTCTTATATCTAGTCAATTGTGTATATTGTGGGGGTTTAGTGGTAAGGGAAAAGTAGTGCTGATTGACCTTTAGAATTTTGGTGTGGGGAGTGTAAGTTATATTTATATATATATCTCTTGTGACTAGACTATATCTTTTAGGATTTCTTATGGGAACAGGTTTGGGTTGGGATGCGTATTTATTGCAGAATAATTTATTGTATATAAGTAGGGTTTTTGTAAATAATAATATCCTTGGAAAAGTTGATGAGGTATTTCACAGATATCTGTTGACATATGCGTTTGCGGAAATTCTATTGAAGTCGACTCATTGATTTTCACTAAAACTTAGCAATGATGATTTTCTTTTTTTACAAATTATTTTAATTATATTTCATCAGCTTAACTTCGTTTTGTTATCATCAAAGTAAAAAATAATAATCATAAATTAGACAAAGATATAGCCTATATACAATACAGCACATATATTATTTTTTCTATTGTGATATGTATTTGAACACATGTATAGATTTACAATTGTTTACATAATATTCTGGTAGATTTAATTTTTAGTCTACAAGTTAAAGAATAAGAAACTTCATTCTTCGACGTAAAAATTTTCTTGAAATGTTTTTTCTGACCAAACATGACCCGACCTGAAACTAACGATCATCTAGAATATTCTGTTAAAAATATGAAGAAACCAATTAGAGGTTTCCTCTTGTTTCTTGGTTAGAATTAAGTCTTCGGTTCCTTCTAAAGTCTACTTTGACTGTTTACAAGAAATGTATGAGCTTAAATTCTGAAAATTAATTTACTTTTTATAATTTTATATTTTATTTTCGAAAAGGAATAGATAAGTTTGCCAAACCGTTCGCTTCACACGCCTCATTGTTCTTTAGAACAAGAGTTGAATTTGTTCCTTATTTTGCGTTTAGGACTGTGGTTCCAATTTAATTTTTATTATGTTTCACTCTCATCTGAGTGAATTGCGTCTAAGTGCCATTATCACCTTGCTTTGGATGAAGTGACTAGAAAAAGGTCGAAAAAGGGTTGCATTTGTCTAAAATATATCTAAAATTAAAATGTAAATTATTACAAAAAATCATGTGAAACAGAAAATGTATAAGAAATTTTATATTAAACGATTTATGAGTTTAATATACAACAGATAAGTCTATCGAACATCACATGGATTTTTAATATAAATACATATTCGGCAATTACAAGATGTATGCGCGGCAATGCCTCCGCCACTTACGATTCATTTACCGATTTATTTTAAGACGGAGTTTTATTAAGATTCATGTATAATCTCAAATCATACAGATAATACGAAAATATCGGGCTTCATATATATATATATATATATATATATATATATATATATATATATGAAAGCAAAAAACAAAAAGAGAATGATACAGACCTTGTCAAATACAAACTAAATAATGACCCGGAAATTAACATTCATGAAAAAATATCAGATGAAATGAATCAAAATTATCACGAATTCACACACACTGCCAGAGTGTGCGATATATAAATTGATGTCTAAATTACGCAAAAATGAAAATAAGAGTGATGTCTCATTTTAACATATATATTTACAAAAATTACATTAAAATATCTTTAAATTCTAAAGAGTAACTCTATTCAATAAAGTTACCATTGGCTTCAACCACGGCCTCCAGACGGCTTTGGAATTACTGCATCTGTTTTGGACGGTCTCCTTGTTCAAGTTAAAGGTTGCCATAAATCTTGCCTTCAGGTCAACTTTGTTGGTACAAAGAGATTTGTAGGTCTGTTGTCAATTTCACCATACACATAACAATAAAAGAAGTTCCGCTCTGAGAAGTTAGGTGGCCAGAGATAAGGGGTTATGTACTTGCAGGCATGACTGGGTTCTGCTTCTGTGGCATAGTGTAGACTTCTTTTGCAACACATATGGTTTTCTAGGAGCCACGTTCTTGACACAGGGCAGCACTAGTTCGTCAAGGCTTTTGATAGATGAGTCCGTCTTGAAACTGAGACCCGAAGGGAAGATGAATGGATGCTTGGTTAGTAACTAATCCTAACTCTTTCGTAATTTTCTTTAGAATCATCCAACTCTTTTCGAATCTTCAGCGCTGTCTTTAGATTGACACAAAAACAGTCTGGAATTTTCTTCTGTAAGTATTCGTTGTGAATCGCAAGGATTACAACAGTCCTTCCACTACTAAGAGAGGGAATTAGGTTACTGAGCTCTTTTTCCCTGAGAGTGTGCAAAAATGACACGACTATACTGGGCATTAAACAAAATCGAAAAACGCGTATGCAAAATGTTGAAAATATAAAATTCTCGAAGATTAGCCACCAAGAACTGTAAATATAAAAATAGATACAAAAATATATATCTCGTATATATATATATATATATATATATAAATATGTGTGTGTGTGTTTGTGTGTATGTGTGTGTGTATTTACATCGAAAGAGAGAGAGAGAGAGAGAGTGGACAGACTGAAAGTGATTTATATACGCTGCCTGTTTCCACATGCATGTATATACATATAATTACATTTTATTTTACTCAAACATTTCCGTTAAAGCCGATAAGAAATTAACTTTTGTATCTATTCTGATATTCTTCAGACCGCAGATGGCTTTGTTTTGATTGGTCCATCCTGTGTTTGTAACAGCGCCTCCCTGATTAAGAGCGTTTAGGTCCACTTTGAAACTTTTAAAACCCTCAAATCTCTCAGTAAATTCATCACATGATAAGACACGGATAGTGTCGAAACAAAATGGCTAATATTGTAGTGATAATATGATATATTTATGTTTTAAATTCTAAATAAATTATATGTATATAGTTACATGGATATATACATTATGTACATATCCATATATATATATATATATATACACACTTATATATATATATATATATATATATATACATGCATACATGCATACATCTCTCTCTCTCTCTCTCTACATATATATATATATTAATGAATGTATATGGCTGGATCAATATGTCCGAAGCTCGACAACTTTATTGACAGAAGTTTGCGTTAGTATTTTTACAGCAGAACGTGCAATTATTTTAATTAAATGGGAATTATTTAATCAATGTTTTTCTTGAACAATAAGTATTTATTTAAATAAATATAATTTCTTTTTACAATAGACTGTTTCATTTTTGTTTGTTTAAGTTTTGTTTAACGGCATATCAATATCTGTGTGTTATTTAATACCCAAAAGGTGGGATATTGAGGTATTTTTTAATGTTCAGTTATAATGAGAAACTGATTTAGTCAGATTTTGATAAAAATTATTTTTTTTATATTTTAGAAAACTGAAGATGTCTTCTAGTTTTGTATTCAAAACTGCATTGCTGATAATAATTTATTTTCCTTCAAAAATGTTTGATGGCAATATTTTTCTTCTTCAAAAATGTGTTATGGTAATAATTTTTTATTTCGAAAATGTATTGTTGGCAATGTTTTTACTTCAAAAATGTGTATTTTTCATAAAAACATTATTTTTATGTATATATTTTTATAAAAGTGTATTTTTATAATTTCATAGTGTTTTGAGCCCAGTTTGAGGGTTAACTATTTGCCCATAGCTGGGACCCTAAGAGGTGTACCACTCCGGGTTAGGGTGAACCTGGTAACAACAGCAATTAACTCCTTACTACCTTCAATAAGAGGCCTTGCTGCCGGATGCAGTTTACTGTCATACTCAGGACCGTTTTTTTATTGATGTAGACGGTAGAAGAAGAAAGTAACAGGAAAGGACTAGAAATAAACTGCACGAAAACCGAATGCATGGTCATCAGTAAAAAGGGCAGCCGAAAATGCCAAATACAGGTCGGAGATACGAGAATCAAGCAGGTACAAAAATTTAAATACCTGGGAAGTGTTATAACAGAAGACAGAAAGTGTGACACAGAGATCCGAAGGCGAATTGGTATGGCGAAGGAAGCATTCCAGAAGTTGAATAAGGTATGAAAAAACAGGACAATTTCACTAGAAACTAGGAAGCGAGTACTGGATTGCTACGTGCTGTCCGTCCTTCAATATGGCAGTGAATGCTGGAAAATACCATGAAAGATTAAGGAAAAACTTGAAGCTACTGAAGTGTGGTTCTACAGAAGGGTGCTACAAATCTCATGGATCGAGCATATGAGCAATGATGAGATCTTAGAAATGATGGAAACAAAAATAAATTAATACTGAGCATCAGGAAGAGACAGCTGAAGTTGCTGGGACACGCAATGAGGAAGGAGGGCCCGGAGAACCTAATTCTAACAGGCCAGATAGAGGGGAAAAAGAGACAGCGGAAAGCAACGCATAACATATTTGAAGGAACTAATCAGGTGGATGACAGAACGAGGATTGCAGTGTAACAGGAGAATGTGTGCTCAGAGCCATCAGGGATAGGAAAACGTGGAAAGCCATGATCGCCTCCGTCCTGAAGAGACTGGGTACATAGAAAAAGAATAACGTAGATGCGTGCATCTTCACGTGTTTGTTACTCTCTCAGCCATTACTTGTGTGTGTGTGTGTATTTTGAAAGATACTCAGAATAAAAGGTCTCATTTGCAGATAGAAAAAAATATCGAAGTAGACATTTAATGCACAATAATTAAACTAAAATACAAAGAATAATTTTCAATGATATTAATCTTGATCAGATGTTTTCACTTTAGTGATTCTCTAACCGATCTAAGTGACTTACCGCGTACCTTTTTTATAAATATTTTCTTGCCAATTCTTCGTTATTTTTAGTTCCAATACTTTACAAATTTCCACGCAGTTCCAAATCGGCAAATATGTCTCATCCGTTCGCAATTAAAATACCTAAATGCAACTTCCTCATATTGCACCTCTTGGCTGTAGAAGTCTCCTGGTTTCCTTCTTTTCGCTCAACATGGATGTTCAAAAATTCAATTACAAAATCAGTAGTTATTTTCTCTTTTAATGATTCCTGTTCTTCTATTGTTATCTCTTCATCACAATATTTTTCTTTTCATAATCTTTCATACTTATTAACATACAGCCTTGATTTTGCGAAATGATTAAAAATATGTTGTTTATTTTTCTATTATAAGAATAAAAATATTCTTTACATGTGTGTCTGTATTAATTTCAATTATACGTTTCCACAGTTGTATTCAATTCAAATACTAAATAACGAACGAGTCATTTAAAAAACGTATGTCATTAAAAGAGCTGTAAGCCACTTTGATCAAATTATATTAATACCCCATCCTACAGCAGGCATGCATCCAGATCTAAACTGAGAATAGGTTTAACATATCTGTATTTTCTCTTAATGAACCATTTCAGGCAAGATGCAGTTCAGTTCCACATATTTGATTGTCAGTTGCATGAACTTAACCAATTAAGGATTCCCCTTAAAGGCTGATGCACTGTGTATATCTGTCTATGAGCGAGAGTAGTCGAGGAGCAGCCGAGTTGGGTGATGAGAAGGCTGTTTTTATTTAACTTTTAAGGGTTCCCACCCAGAACTAAGGCTCAACTAAATAACTTCCACGTTACACCCTCGCTGGTCGCCAAGATAATTGCACAACTTGACCCACACAAAGCGAGCGGCGGTGACGGAATCCCAGTCATAGTACTGAAGAAATGTGCCCCAGAACTCTCCTCTGTCCTCTCTAAACTCTATAACCTCTGCCTATCTGCTTCCTGCTTTCCTGCCTGTTGGAAGTCCTCCCGCGTAGTTCCTATATTTAAGAATTCTGGCGAACCCTCAGACTCCGCGAATTACCGTCCTATTAGTCTCCTTCCGGTCTTTGGAAAAGTTTTCGAAGCCGTTATCAACGCCGAGGTGATTCAGCATCTCACGTCCAACGGGCTTCTCTCTGACAAACAGTACGGGTTTCGCTTCACCAGTTCTACTGCTGATATGCTAACGACCATTACCGAGTGCATATACCGGGCACTTGACAAGAATGGTGAAGCCCGAAACGTTGCCTTGGATATCTCCAAAGCGTTCGACAGGGTCTGTCATGCTGGCCTCTTGTGCAAACTGCGGAGCTACGGGATAACTGGACATCTGTTTGACCTCATCCAGTCTTTCCTCTCTAACCGCACATTGAAGGTGGTATTAAATGGGCATACCTCCCAAAACTACCATACGAACGCGGGCGTCCCTCAAGGTTCTATCCTAGGTCCCACGCTCTTTCTGATCTACATTAATGATCTCCCCGACGCCATTAGATCCCAAGTTGGCATGTATGCCGATGACACAACAATCTACTCTCGCATCGATCAAAACCAGGTGTGGACGACAAAGTGAATCTCGCTGCCGTACTTGAAAGGGACCTCCAATCCGTAGTGGCCTGGGGTAGGAAATGGCTGGTAAATTTCAATGCCTCTAAAACGAAATATATATATATTTGCCTGATGATGAGAATCTCGAAACATAGAAATTTCCGTGTCGCAATGTACAATTGATACATAACTATATAATTATATTAAGCTCTATAATACTCCTTATATTGAGCACTGTTTATAATAAAATAAATCCCAGAGCACTCAAAATAAAAAAAAAAACTTGAGTCCTCTTCACCTGGAATTATATATATATATATGATTTTTTGCCGTCATTTTTTACAGCAGGTGTAGAGTACACTCTTATATAACAAACAAATCTACAAATACAATTCTATATCAGAGATATTCTATCCGATAAAAAAATAATCAACCCGATATGAGAATTTGATAAGCCTTTAAAATATCAGGTCATGGAAATAGCAACTAATGATTGCCATTTAAACAGAGTCTTTATCCCAGTAATTATCTGAAAACTATGGATGATTAAAAGAGCGTAGATTCTTCCATAAAGAGAATCGTAGAATTCTTTTCCCTACATCAGATACAGAAGATTATATTCATGAGAACAGAATGATTATATCAGTATGATTTGATTAATAACATTCTAAGAGAAAACAAAATCTTTGACAGTTGAAAGTTGTATCCATCAGCAAATGAGGAAAACTGGAAAGAAAGAAGAAGAAGAAGAAGAAGAAGAAGACGAAGAAGACGAAGAAGAAGAAGAAGAAGAAGAGTAGAATAAGGAAGTTAAGAAGTGGAGGAGGAGGAGAAATGTACGAGGAAATGCTGCCGTAGTGGAGACGAAAGAGAAGAAAAAAAGATGAGAATTGGGAGAGAAGAAATATTGGAGAGAGAAGAGAAGAAGAAAACGATGACGCCGAGAAAAAGCTGAAAAAAAGAAAGAGAAGAAGGAGTAGAGGAATAATATTTTTTGTTAATCGTTTCACCCCAAGTAAGGCAGTAACGCCACTGATGCGCAGGGGACTACATAAGTGTAAAAGATTAGATAGGAGGAGAGTAAAGAGAAAGAAGAACCAGTTACTGGGGGTGTCAGAGAAAGGGCAAGAAAAGAATGGAAACACAGGTGTGCAGATAGTTGCAAAGGTAGAGAGAAAAGAAAAGATATACAGGGTGAAAGAACTGGAGTCAAGTGTATAAGAGATGGGTATTGACATTGCATTTAAATTCCTGGAGGTAGTAGCCGTCAGGAAAGCAAGAATATAGAAGGGAGTTCCACAGGCGGTAAAAGAAGCTAGTGGAGTAGAATTGTCGGGTGCATTTCTTTGATTTAACTTTGAATGGGTGGAACCCAGTCGCCAGTCCGGTTGCACGAGTTAGCTCATGTGGCATGGGCACCATTGGCTTATGTTTGTCGGAGCAGGAGCCTAGAAATTTTTTTTAGAACAGAAAAGTAAGAGGAGGAGGAGTTTTTATGAGACGTGCAGTTAAGAAAAAGAAGAGGAATGTCGAAGAATATTAATTGAAAAACAAGAATAAGTGCATTCAGAGGAGGAGAAGAAGAAATTACAAATCACAAAACTGGTAACCACTCAAAACATTTCTAATGTTTGCTTACCAAAACATTGGTAAAAAAGTGAGATTTTGATCCAAAATAAAAAACCGAAAGTAGATTTCATAAGAGAACAAAGCATGTTATCAAAGTAATGATGAATAATAAGGAAGACTTACTCGCAAATAACCTTGAGAAAGGTATTAATCCGTCTCTTCTTTCCAGTTATGGGTTAAAAAACAGGACAGATTGGACTCTATAGCCTTGGCTGGCAACCATTCTACCACGGAAAGTAATGGCAACCTACTGCGGGATAACCTTCTGCTCAGTCAGTCATGTCTCTTTCGAGACATCATCTTCCAAAGCTTATATCACGTATGGCACTTAACCGACTGACTGAATATAATAGTTAGAAATATAATTAAAACCTCTACTGGGAATAAAGTGGGGATCGGTTTTATATTGTTATGAAGTAATAAACTGATCCCCCATTAATTATATTTAATATAATAATGTAATATAATCTATCTCTTCTCCCTCCAGCTATGAGTTAAATGGCAGGGGAAACTGGGTTCTATAGTCTTGGCTGGCAACGAGTCTTCCGCAGAAAGTAATGGCAAACTATTGCAGGATAATCTTCTGCCCAGTCAGTCATGTCACTTTCGAGACATGATCACCCAAAGCGTGTACCACGTATGGCACTAAACTGACTGACTGATGACTGAACGTGTAATCAACAACGATGCTTTAGAGAAAGTGGAAACTAAAAGGACACTTATGTATAGCATCAGACCGAGACAATGCACATAATAAGGAAAGAGTTCTTGGAAAATTTGACACTGACAAGTAATCCCGAAGGCAAGAGAGTTAACGGAAAGAAGCACATAACCAACCTAACTTGATAATGTAAATGTTTGGCGGAACAGGGATTAGGGTACATCGCAAAACTACAGGTTTTACTAATGGTTACACAGCATAGGAAGTTGGGGAGAGTAACAGGCAACGTCCTCATGCACACGCCACAGTAGAATAATGACAATCGAGAAGATGATCGGTAGGGATACATTTAAGTGACTGTATTTTCAACATAAAAAATAATGGTGCAAGTGTACTTTGGAGAATCTGTCAGTCAAGTGCCGTACGTGATACACGCTTGGGTTATCAGGTCTCGAAAGAGACATGACTGAATGGGAAGAAACTTATCTCGCAGTAGGTTGCCATTACTTTCTGCGGGAGATTGCTTGCCAGCCAATGCTATAGAACCCAATCTGTTCTATTATTTAACCCAGAACTGGAGGGAAGATATGGATTAATATCTTTCCCAAGAGTATTTGTGCGTAAGTGAATGCAAGGAATTGAACTGGAATTCGAACTCGGTTTCTCGATTTGTCGTTCTGAAATGATATCCACTGCACTACAACGCACATCTGGGAAGCGCACTACGACTAGGGGTAATATTCAGCAAGCTGGTCTGTCCAGATCAATTACGATTGGATAGTGGGAATAGTAAATACAACATTCTGCTGACCTTGTTCCACATATAAGCTACGCTTACTAAACCAATACGATAACATCATCTGGGATTTTGGATTTGAACAGAGCTCACGTAATTCAAGCCAGAGAAAACCGAATTTTGTAATCGTGGACAAGAAAAGAGAAGAAAAAAAAATCCCAGATACTGGATTTCATTGTTCCAGTGAAACACAGGGTTAATCAGAAAGAAACCGAAACAATTGGTAAGTATTTCGACGTTGCCAGAGAAATTGAGGAAATTATAAAGCATAAAGCCGATAGTCTTACCAGTCGCAATCGGAGTGCAATGAATGGTTTTACAGTCTGTTAAGTGCCATACGTAATACACACTTGGGCGATCATGTCTCGAAAGAGACATGACTGACTGATTATCCCGCAGTAGGCTGCCATAACTTTCTGTGGTACACTGGTTGCCAACCAAGGCAATAGAATCCAATCTGTCCTGTTATTCAATCCATAGCTGGGGGAGAAAAGATAGATTACTACCTTTCCTAATATATTTGAGTGTAAATGAATACAACGAATTCAACTTGAATTAGAACTCGGCTCTTCGATATCCACCGCTTGACAAAGCACTTCAATTGGTTCTATAAACCCTATAAAAAATAGAAAAATAGACATTTTTTGACCATCAATATAACATTAACGAAAACAGCTAGACATCTAAGAAGAGTTTTATAGTTTTGAATGGTTTATTTTGCAGAACTGTTACTTTATGGAACAAACTCCCGTGAGGTTGCTTGCCTAATCTCTACAATCCTAACCTCTTCAAATCTCATTTCAATCTCTATATATTCCATGTACACTCATAATATCCATTTCTTACTTTGTCTCTGTACATCCTTCTGACAATCTTATTCGATAAGCCTTTACCAAAGTGTCTTTTTGGCCTTATACTAGGTAAGCATTAATACTCCAAAACAGATTCTGGGAAATCATGTTTACTTGTTTATTTTCATGTGTATCAGATGAAGAAATGAAAGATCTTAATACATGTACTTCTGCAGAACCAAAGAAAAGAATATCAGTGAATGTTTCTCTGCTATTGGAATTTCTCCACTGAAAACAAAAGGGGCTCATTTCACACGAAAAGCTACTTTAGGTAAGAGAAAAATTTATTTTGCAATGCAATGTGTAAAGACCAAAGTAGCCAAGTCAGACGGGATTGACTGTTGTACGTTGTGGTACAGTGGATATCGGCTCGGTAAGAGAAATCGGTGAGCCGAGTTCGAATTCCAGTTGAATGCCTTGCATTCACTTACACGCTGGTAACCTTGGGAAAGGTATTAATCCATCCCTTCCCTCCAGTTATGGGTTAAATAACAGGGTAAGACTTCGGACCCTGCCCTTAAACAAATCCCAATGACTCTGTCTCCATTGGGAAGGAAGCCGACTCAACCCGACTAGGGTGAATGCAGCTTGTATAGACGGGATTGGGTTTTATCTATTCTTAATTATTTCATAAGTAGGTATGAAGTGTATAAATTAGATTTTTTCAAAATAAATCACCCTAATTAAACAAATGAAAATAATAGATAAATAAAATGAAGACATGTTGGGACAAGTGACAACAATCTGGACGTTGAATGACTTTAAGTGTTAACGAGGGAATAGATGTAGTGTCGCACTGCTTGTGTGAAGAGCGAGAGTTTCAATTAAGCCCTCACAGGCTGCCAGCCGCGCGTCATCGGATAGAGATGAACAGACAGTTGGTAGAAGATAAAGCAGTTCTGTTAGAGCTATCACTAATGGCAAGATATGTCGTCAGGTGTCACCTACCTGGCTACACAGATCCTGAAAGTGAATCCCTGAAACAAATAACGAGACATACCGGAAACAGTATTCGAATATTTCTTTTTCGCCTTGACGTTTATTTTTAGATTTATTTTTCGAGTGAGCAGACAGCGAGCATTTTTTTCTAGTGTGAACACCGACACAGACGAAAATAGAGATGCAAGGTTGGGTTTCATTGTTGAGAAGAGGAAAAGCAGAGAAGCGGTCCAATTCTGTGTTTTTATACGTAAGACTATTCATTATTCTTTATATCATTCGGCATAATTTTAGATTTTTCTATTCTAACCTATCCTACAAAAATAGAGATATAATGAGTTTGTGAGCTGTGATTCCTAAGCTAATTTACAAACCATTACAAATATACCAAGATGTCTCATACATTTAACTTTGAGTTTGATTTCGCATCGCTTAAAAATTGAATATATGTGTTTACTTTTTCTTCTTTTACTTGCCGCGCCCATGCGATCAGAATCTTATTGATATTCTTTTTCTATGTAGCTGTTAATATGTTTTTATTGTTGTTTTTTCACAAAGCCTGTCTCCATCCATTAACACAAGCCCTACAATTATATTACGTCCTGCTTTTCTCTGTCCCTTTATGAGGGAGTATCATGTTTTTCAAACCTTACTTCCTATTATATATATATATAGATATATATAAATTAAAGAAAAACGAAGATAATATTTGCATCGTTCAAAACATTCATTTAAAATAGTGCTCAATACAAGAATAGAGCAATGAATATCTATTACAAATTATGCTACAGAACAGGTACAAACTACAATCTACTACAAAATTGTACATTTTGTTTTGACATTGAAAGGACAATGTCTCATCAGGTAATTAATAATGATGGTAATAAACGTTATTTTTTTAAAGGAAAATTTAAGAAAACTCACATTCGAATAATTGACGTATATTATACCGAGCACTTGCAAATTGTCGATACTGGCCAAATCTTAACTCCAGGTGATCAGTCTGGACTCTGCCTGGTAATATATATTTCATTTTTAACTCTTCTATGCAATAAATAACCAGTTGTAGAATTACATGTGTGATATGATGCAAAAGCTGTAAAGGTTTCCCTTGTTAGCCTCCCACTAATTTCTGGAATATTTTTCCAACTCTCTAACCAGTTATAAAAAGTATTAAGAAATATAAAATATGGATAAATGTCTTCATTTGTAAGTGGGTTTGCATATTTATTGTTAAGGTGGTGACCTTTAGATCGGTTTTTGACATTTAATATTGTCCACCAAGTATGAAATATCTTTATATATTCTGCAACTTCTGCAAAATTTGGTAAACATTTTTGTTTTCCTAAGGTCAACAGTCCTTGAATGGTCTATGTACCAAAATTTGCATTACGAAATTGACATCTTTGCCTTTCCAAATTTTTAGAATAAAGGGCCTTTGAAGTTAATCGGTAGCAATATTTAAGAAGTGACTCTGATTCAAGTTTGTGCATTTCCTGTAATGTGGTAAATGGGGCTTCTAGAAGAGTATCTGATTGATTATATTTATCATCGTAAAAATTAGGGAATTTCATGCATTTGTTGGCATCTTTTTGGCCAAGCCAGTTGTCTCTTATGCACTTTAAAATGTGAACAGAATCAAATATGAAAAAAAGAGGCCTAGACTTAATAAATGGGTGTTGATATACAATTGAAAGTTTTGGAGTGTTACAAAATAATGACATGGCTTTCTTAATAATAAATTTTTCTAGTTTTTTCATCAAAATGGTAAGTTTCCCATAAAATAACCTTAGTATTAAACGCAGTTCACACACCTAAAAAAAAGTTAAATGACATAGCAATTTGACCATAATACTCTGATAGGTAAATGAACAGATAAAATGTAAAACAAAAAATTTAAAACTTTTTTTTATGGACATCAACTCATTTTTTTACGTGCAAAAGTTTTAAATGAGATAATGCTGTTCTAACTGACATAAGGTCATTTACTGAGCATCCATAAAAAAGCTTTGACCGACATAGAATCATTTTTTATTAGCAAAAGTCTCACATGATTGAATAATATTCTTCAATTTTACCTGACGCAAGGTCAATGAGCATTCCTCAAAAAATTAAAACGTTATTTTTATGGATATCCATTCATTTCGTTACTTTTTACGTGTAAAAAGAGACTCTATACAAAATGAAATAATTATTCGAATCTCATAATTTTAATAGAAAAAGAAAAACGTTTTTTTTTAGAAATTTTAGTTTATTTTTATGAGTCGGAAATTTTTTTAAAGAAAATAAACGTGATTATTAAACACGAAAATCATCAATAAAGAGAAAATACAATTCAAACAACATGATAAAATCTCTAAAAATCTGGAAGTGAATCAGTTTTCTTCACATATAATTCTAAAATTGATTTTAAAACATAAAACGTTACTAAATAAGAAATTGTTGACATACTCTGCTATAATTGGTAACTGAAAAATCTATCCGTTTGATGGCCCGAAGGCATTTGTTACCCATTTCTTGATTTTCCAGAAATCTGAACACGCTAACTTTTGGCCCTTTAGGACAATTTCCTTGGCATTTAGGAACAACACAATGAAAAGCCATTTTCTTTTAAGTGAAAAAAGAAAACTGAAAATGAAACTTATGGGTAAAGTGAAACTTAGTAAAGTGAAAAACAACGTGTTCGTAGAACGAACTTCTGAACGTATTATGGCTTCTCAATTGACTACCCTTGCTGACGTCAAAACAAACATGGCGGGTAGCGAGAGGACCTTCTAAACGAAGGTCACGACTCTATAGTCTATCGTCTCCGGCGTGTTGTTAGTAACAGAGTAGGATAAAATAGGGCGGCTATTTAACTTGCGATGGTGTCTCAATAAATCACCGTGGAAAAGGCAACAGGAAACAACTCTAATATTAATCTTAAGAATGTTTACTTAACTTAGTAAATACTAATAATTTCTGAACGAACTTTTGAACTGATTCAATCTTTCTTATCTAATAACTGTTTCTTTGAACAGCAACTCTTCTATATCGTATATCTTAGGATTCTATGCTTGGACCTACGATGTTCTTAATTTTATCAATGACCTTCCCGATGTCATCTGTTTATAACACAGTACCTACGCTGTTGTCACAAATTTTTACGCCTGCCTTATTAAGTCTGATCAGTACGATAAGGTCATATTGTTAGCTGATATCAGAAATGACCTACAATCTATATTTAATTTGAGAAAAACTCAGATGATTTCAAAACGAAACTCTTTTTTAAATCATCTGAGAGACACTTTTTTGTCCTCCATCAGCATGGTTGATGCTATCCTTCAAAAGAGTGTCTCAGTGTGTCTTTTCGGACTAATTTCTCTGCTGACATGAATCGGGAAATTATATTGAAGAAGATGGTAGACCTGCTGCGAGGAAAGTTGGTTCACTGTGTCAGGCGAGACAATCTTTCTTATCAAGACCTTACACATTTATAAGCATAACATTAGTCTCTGCTTTTAATAATGCTATTTAGAATTAGTTGAAATCCACAAGAATAATCTGCAATATTATCCATGCTGACTTGTCATATCGCCGCCACTTCTTTTCACCTGCTGTACCTTTTTCATAACTATATTATTGATAATTTCACTTATGAGTACATCGATTTTATGAATTTTAAGCGCAGTATATCAACTCGGAACGAGAAATCGGGGAGTTCGAATTCCAGTTGAATTCGTTGCATTCACTTACGCACAAATACTCTTGGGAAATGTATTAATCAATCTCTTCCCTCCAGTTATAGGTTAAATAATAAGGCACACTGGGTTTTATAGCCTTGGCTGTCAACCAGTCTACCGCAAGAAGCAATGGCAACCTATTTCGGGACAATCTTCTGCCCAGTCAGTCATGTCTCTTTCTAGACATGATCGCCCAAATCGGGTATCATGTATGACACAACTGAATATATTGGAAGCTAAGTCTCATCATTTTAAGGTTAAAATTAATAAGTCTCATTATTTTACAGTTGAAATTTGTACATGTAATAGTAAGTTCTATCGTAACAATTTTTTTCTCTCAAATTTCTCGCTTGTGTAAAATCTGGTTTCTTACTTTCTATATAAATTGGATCTTTAAAAAAAACTAAATGTGATATCAATCCTCATCTTTTTTCTTAATTCCTGTTCATTTATTCTTCTCTCATAACTAATGATTTTTGTTTTTCCAAATTCATTCTCACTCATTAAATGCTTGTGTCGTATTGGCTTTATTGCTTGGCTTGGAATTAGATAATAAACATATAATTCAATGTTCATTGTAATTACGTGCATACTATTAACCAGCATCATGATCTGAATTTTCTTTCTCATTGCCATGAGTACGAACTCTTTCCATTTCTAGCCTCGTGCCAGCCATTTTAATTTAAAGTTAATGCTATGATAATATAACCAGGCTCATAGGAACTCTTCAAACCTATAAATAAGCAGCAGTTTCTGCTTTGTGTAGAAGGCTATAAAGCAGATATCTTTGGCAGCCGGAACAAATACACTCACACTGATGATCGTCTCATGTTGTATATGTCTGTAATATTGTTCTTTGTTAATATATTCGTTTAACTCAAATTCGTGTTTGTGTCTTTGATTCTGGCCTCCTAACAAGGCCACAACAACGAATAAATACATTTCTTTAAGGATATTTTAATAATGGTATAAATAACTTTTTTCTACGATATATCTTTAATTTTTTTTTAATCATATCATACCGAGCAAGGCGGCAAGGCCACTGGTGTGCAGGGGGCTACGTAAGAGTGAATAGATTAGAAAAGAGAAAGCGGGAAACCACATCCTACACACAGAACAAGGGATGATCCTCTAAACCTGCTCAATAGAGGTGGGTGGAGTGTGAACCGGGCGATAGTTCAGTCTATCTACTCCAATTGAAAAAAAAAATAAACAAAAAAGAAAAGTGAATAGATTAGAAAAGAGAAAGCTGGAAACCACATCCTAAACAGGGAACAAGGGATGAGCCTCTACACCCGTTCAATAGACGTGGGTGGAGTGTGAACCAGGCGATAGTTCAGTCTGAAGGCGATAGTTCAGTGTATAGTTAGGTATTACAAGGCTATCACAATAGGTTTAGTATAATAAAGGAAGGTAAAGAAGGTGTTGCGTATTACCTTCTTATTATTCATCAATATCAGAATATCATCTTCAGAATGATAGGAGAGCTTGTTTACAAATCCGCCGCTAGACATCGTCGAAATGTGGCCTCCCTTTGTCTCTTCTACAAATACTTTCATGGCTTCTGCTCGGATGAGCTTACGTCACTGATGCCTCCTCAACAGGTGTTTACCCGTGCAACCAGACTGGCAACTGGGTCCCACCCATTCACAGTCAAGTTAGCCAAATGCAGACGACAATTCTACTCATGCAGCTTCCTCTCTCGCACCTCCCGCCTGTGGAACTCACTCCCGTATTCTTGCTTTCCTGACGGCTACAACCTCCAGAAATTTAAATGCAAAGTCAATACTCATCTACTAACCACTGGACTCTAGCTCTCTCCCCTCCCCTGTATAACCTTCCCTTTCTCTCCACCTATGTATCTGTCATCGCACCTGCTTTCTCAGCTTTCTATTGTTCCTTTCTAACTAGTTTGTACGCCTCACTCTTTTCTAATTAATCTTGTTACATTTATGTAATCCCCTGCACATCAGTGGCGTTTCCGCCTTGCTTGGGGTGAAATGATTAAAAAAAAAAAGAGACTGTGTCTTTAAACGAATCATCCTCTTTTGCTGCTACTGTTGTCGTTAATTGTAGTGAGTATGTGTGTACCTGTAAGTGATTAGTTCATGAATGTCTGTGTGTGTGTGTGTGTGTGTGTGTGTTTATGGTTTATATAAGTGTGTGTGGTAGTAGAATATGGCTTTTTCACCTCTTTTTTAAAGTGATAGCAGGCGCCGTTTTTTGATTTAATGGTATATCAGTCTGCTTTAATTTATTTGTTCTCGTGTGTTCTTGTGTGTGCGTGTGTGTGTGCGCGCATGAGTTTGTTATATGTGTGTGTTCATGTGGGTATACTTCTTTTATTTTTTCTCTTCTGTGATCATTTTATATATATATACATATATCTTCAAACTTTTTCCTTGCGTCACGTGCATGCGCGTGTGTGTATCTGTGTGTGTGTGTGGAAGGACACAAATACAAAATATCATAGCTTCTGTTATAAATCTTCAAATCCATACTCTCCACCGACCCCGGACACATTAAATGTTCCGACGAAGTCATCCATAGACTACACGGACTTCAACAAAACAAATTACAGCATAACGGATATGCATTTAGCCTTGATGTTGTCTCATTCTACACGTCTGTACCGGCTCGCCCAGAGGTCAATGTAATAACGGAGGACATCAACCGTTCCAGCCGAAAATACGTAGAACCATCAGAAGAGAGGGACTGGACGTACAACTGGCCCACTACTGCCCAAACCTTCGGAGACACCTCAATTACAGCTACAACGAACAACATACTAGAAACGATACCGGATGTACACTGGGCAATTGCCCTCTTACCGACACCGGTATATGCCATCAGGTCTATTTCGTAAATCGCATAAATGCACCAAATGCGAGGAATTTTATGTCGGCAGCACCACCAGACCGTTATACATCAGAAGCAAAGAACACTTACATACTCAGGCATTATCATTCTACAAACATCGAAAAAAATGCAAAAACACAGACAAAAACATAACAGGTAATACTGAAGCAAGAGAGCGGAACCTAGGAAATTTACTCATTAAAGAGTCCTTAAAAATAACTAAACTCCAACCACAGTTGAACAATAGACAGGAACTCAATCTAGATTACATAACAGAATAATTAGCAACTGACACACACCGGCCACAACAGTAACGAACAATCACAGACTACCGCACACAAATACCTGTCCAAAATCACGTGACCAATAGCAATAAGTATACCACGCAATAAGCATGAACACTCACAATATATATATATATATATATATATATATATATATATATATATATAGAAACGAGTTATTTCGCTACCTTCGTTTCCACCATGAGTGGTTTCTTCAGTTAATTTTTAATAACTGATTTTACGTTTTACTGTTTTTCTTTTTAAGAACGCTCTTTTATATATATATATATATATATATATATATATATACGCACACACATAAACCCTATGCTCCAACATACTATACACCGGAACACATATATACGATTACACATACACACGCATGTATATTCACACACACACACACACACACACACACACACACACACACACACACACACTGCAATACATTATACACCGAAACAAATACACAGACTCATATATACCTATATGACACAATAAAATTGCATGAAGATATATTTATGTATAAAATGATCATTAAAGAAAAAATACAAGAAGTACACGCATATAAATATCCCCACACACATAACACACTGACGTATATACACACACACACACACACACACACACACACACACACACACACACACTCACTCACGAGATCACACGAGAACGAATACTGGATGAGGAAAAGATGTAGCAATAAACACGCTTCAAATTAAAACTGATAGACATACCATAAGGGCATAAAACTGCGCCTAACACTATTCTGAAGGAGATGCGAAAATAACAAACCCTGCGCACATGTTAAACCATAAATTAAAGCAGACAGATATATCATCAAATCGTAAAACGCCGTCTTCTATCACTTTAAAAAAGAGAAGAAAAAGCCATATCATATTAACACGCACACTTATATAAAACATAAACACACACACACATACATGAACTAACCACTTACAGGTAAACACACGCACACATACCCACCATAATTAACGACAGCAGAAGCAATAAAAGTGGAGGATTCGTTTAAAGACATGGTCCAACGGCGGACAACTTGAAACCAAGCTCTCCTATCATTCCGAAGATAAGATTCTGATCTCGAGATATTGATGTATAATAAGAAGGTAATACCCAACACCTTTTTTACCTTCTTTTATTATACTAAACGCATTGTGATATCCTTCAGATACCTACCCATACTCCTTATATACACAACTCCCATACGTTTAATTCTCTTATCAGACGAAGAATACATTATTACTTCTATATTTGAGCTGAATTTTTCAGTTCTCATTCTCATGCTTTCATAGATGTTAAAATCATTTCGCACGATCGTATAAAGTGTATTTTATTTTCATTGCAACAACTTATTTTTCACACACCCAACGTCATTAGCCTATCCCTACTCTATCGATATTCTCATTGTAAAAGTTAAGATGAGCTATACTAATTAATTCATTACCGCCTCGCATATTTAGAGCAAAGAATCGGAACAATATCATTTCCTCCGTATTGTAAATGTAAAAATAAATTTTTAATTTTTTTTCACAAAGAACTGCTTCTTTGCCGAAACGACATCAAAGTTGGTGTAACCCATAATTCTACAATCTTAACCACTTCAATTCAAGTTTATTGTTAACCTTATACTCGAAATACCTAAGGCTAGAGATTTTCAATATGCTCGTTTCTGCAGCCCACAACAAGGAGAGTATACAATTTGAAAATGAATTAAATCAATTTGATTAAACTTTTGCCAAAAGACTTTACTGAAAATGAACCAAAATACTTGAAATTTGAACAGGGCCCGATAAATGTTATGCTAACTGCTTTTCATTTCCGGTATCAAAGACGCAGAAATGGCGTCCATAAACATTCTGCAAATGATAATTTCAGAGCACTTTTTCAATTATCATAAACATTTACTGACTAGTATTTTTAAAATATCGCGACGTTGACCTCGCTGAAAAAAAAAGTAAGATTAAAAAATTAGTTCTCTTTATTATCTGTTACTTGAACGAATGTATATTTAACGTTAAACAAGTTTGCCTATCATAATGGAGAAATTTTTCTTATCTGATGTGCTGTTTCTATTCAGGAGTAAGATGATTACGGTTCTCTACAACTTCTTGTTTTTTGCTATTAGTAATAAATTCATCCTTTCAGTCTCATCAACTTCCCTTTTTCTTGCCATCCATTCGCATAATATTAATAAATATCTTACTCGCATTTAACTTCTTATTTCAGTGGCTTTTCTAATGTCTTCTGAATGTTACCTTCTCTGGGCTTTATATTTTTATGTCCCAACATTACCAGTTGTCCGTTTTCGTTTGTAAATATCTGAGCTTTCTAGTTGTTCTTATTTTCATTGTTTCTCCTATGTTATTTCCACTTGCTTCTTATTAATCTTATTAATACACCACAATCTCTAATGCTTCAAGTAATATCTTCTTAAAATATTAGCGCTGTTATATCGAGGATTAGTTATTACATCTTTATACATACCAATCTGGAAGAAATATCGCAATACCAAAGAAGTTAATCTTTTCCCTGGCAATTAAGTGTATAGCAATATTCTTTCCCCATCACCAAGTTAAGCAAAGTCGAACCTGATCAGTATTTATATTAGGAATAGCAGGTCATGTAAGCTTGGATCTGGTGTAATAAGGAACAACTTGAAATTGGAAATCGGATCTCTTATATTCACTTACGTGTAAATACCTATAGGACCTATATAAATAACCTCTTCTCCCTTAAGATATGGGTTAAGTAGTAGGAATTGTATTAGAAAGTCATTATTATCTGCAGAAATATTTAATGCCTTTTTCGCTCGCGAATAAACATCTTACAATATAAAAAGATTTTTCGTGTTTTAATAATCTAAAAATGGGGAGATAAACCGTAAAATATACAAATCAATTGAATTACCATTTTATAACATGTTCTTTCTGGATATTGCCTTTCTTCAGAATCTTTTGTCAAAAAAGAATTAGAGTGTTTTTTTCCAGTGTTTTTTCTTTCCTGTAATTTGAATTCAAAGCCGTCATAATCCTTGGCCTGCATCAGCAAATTATCATTAACTTTAAAGAAAAATATTTACGGTCCAAAATTTTTTTTCTAACTTTAAATAAACAGCAACGGGTGGACAAACCGTCAGAAACAAGTCATATAAACAATTCTTCATTATCTATAGGCTTCATATATTCATTATTGAAGGCCTCTTTAATCTTTAATTTCGGTGTCTAGGATGTAGAAAAAGACGTTTTTGTCTGTATACGCCTAGTAATTAAACTTTCTTTCATATAAACAGTTCATTTCTATTCATTGTTTGCGCTGTCTATCCTAACGCGAGTGCTTTGAAAATGTGAATCGCAATAGATTGCTTCATAGATACAAGATATGAGTGGTCGATAGATAATGAAAGAGGACTGGTTAACTTTCAGATGATTTTTCCCGTCTGATTATGTTTAAAGTCAGATGAAATCAGACTTTTCAGGTCGGTGACTTTATTTAATTTATTACTTTGACCGGTTCTGTAAGCATAGTCCACATTTCCGAAATAAATTAGCTTACGTTGCGCTTGTAATTTTTTACAGGGAAATTCCGGACGTTGATTATAAAGTAAAAAATTTCGACGCTGATTTTAACGAAATAATCTCAAAGTTTTACGGTAGAATGCGTTGTGTTGCCATAGGTTACCTTTGTAATATGTTTGCATTTGTAGATACTTTGTCATCAAAGTTTAGCGTGTGTTGTAGTTAGTTAAATGAGATGTGTTCTTTTACATACGACCGCGGGAATTGTACTGTACGCAGTGTCGTTTCAGATTGAGTTTCCAGACCGAAGGCAAACGTTTCATCCAATATTTTCTGCTGTCTAATGTCCCTTTCCTGATACAGAAACCGTAGCAACACAAACTAATGATCGAAAAAGACCGAGATTCGCTCGTACACTTGACCACGAAGAACACATTCTACAGGCTGTTCTGGACTTAGTTATCAGCATACGTAAAGCCGTATATCTTATAAGATCGCATAGAGAGCGGTTTCTGTATCTGTTGTGGATTCTGGTTGAGAAACCACAAAAAATAATAAATAACAAAAGCAGAGCTGCAGATAGAAAATGTAAGTTATATTGAACAAAAATATACAAAATGGAACACGGGTTAGTCAATTCAGTATTACTAGGAATACTTTTAGTTGGAATGAATAAATACATTCCTGTAATAAAGAAGTACATCAGGGTAATGAGTCTATATCTAAAACAACGCCAACTGAATATGCACCAACTTACAGACCAAAAAAGCGACTGTACAACTGCTCAGCTGTCTTTTACAACAAATTTCATTACAACTACTACAGTATTTAGTCGGCCTTCCCACTTAAGGCAACATGTGGCACAAGGCCATGTTTATGTGGTTTCTCCTGACCATATAGAACGGCTAAAAATATCTGTCTATTATGTCCCAGTCATGACTCAACCCTTCGGCAGATCCACGACTGGGTTAATGCTCTCCGCCCGAAGGCAGAGAGCTGACAGTAATAAAAGCAGTTATCTCGAGGAAACTACTGCAGTATTGGGTTGGACTTCACACTTAAGGCGAAAGGTGACACAAGGCTATTTTATGTAGGTCTTCCGGGCCATATAGCCCGGCCAAAAATATATGTCTATCGTTACCCAGTATGTGATTCTACCTTTCGGCGGATCCAAGACGAGTTTAGTGCTGTCCGCCCGATTGCAGAGAATGCTCTCTGCCCGAAGGCAGAGAGCTGACAGTGACAAATGCAGTCACTGCGAGGCAACTACTGCAGTATTTAGTTGGCCTTCAAACTTAAGGCGAAATGTGACACAAGGACATTTTCATCTGGTTCTTCCGGGCAATATGGCTCGGCGAAAAATATTTGTCTATCGTTACCCAGTCGTGATTCTACCCTTGGGTGAAACCAAGACTGGGTTAGTGCTCTTCGCCCGATGACAGAGAGTGCTCTCCGCACGAAGGCAAAGAGCTGACAGTGACAAACGCAGTCACTCCGAGGCAACTACTGCTGTCGTTCTCTGTATAGGCAGGATTGTATGTACACATCAGCCCAGTATATACTAAATGCAAAAAGATGTAATCCTCAACAGTATGCGTATTATTTTTAACGTGCCAGTGTCTTTTGCTGATGATTTATTCCTCAAACCTGCGATCCGTTGTTTGTCTCCTCGGTTTTTTGATAGTTGCAATACTTGGAAGTGATTGAATAACAAATTTACACAACCAATATTTGTGGGCGGATCGGAAGCCCCATGGTACAATGCAAGTTAGACACCAGAATCTGTTTACTATAAATGTGCGCGATAGAATTGTACGTGAAAGTCTGGTTTGGTCCATATGTCATCTGTAGGACGTTTTACAGGAACTGTTTAAAATAATTTTATTTCGAACACACTTGCAGAATTTCTAAATAATGTACCCATGATAATAGGAAGGCACGTCTGGTTCTCGGTTGGTGGGACTCAAAGCGATCCTTTTGAAATTGTGTCCATCAAGTCAATGTACATGAGTCAATGTTCCGACGGCTTTATGCGTGTGAATAACCAAGCGGAGAAAATTTAAAACATTTGTTATGAGTTGCTGTGTCGATCATGATGTAATGAATATGCATACACTACAGAAAATACCGAAGAAATTCCATTGGAAATCCTGTATGAGGCATTTGAAATTCCAGTTCCTGCAAGTCGACATTCGCCATTGGAGATATTCCCGACGTAAAGGCCAGAGGTGAAACACCACCACGGCTTAGATGATTGAGGCGAAAAAAACTTAGGAAAAATATCAATCGATTATGCCCTGACCCTAAAAAGAGAAAATATTGAAGTTAAATTTCACGGGAAAATTTAGCTCAGGGGGAGGTGATGTAATGAATATGCATACACATTGGTTTCCCCTCAAAGTAATATGACTGGCTGGTGTCAGCCATAAATACAGACTTGGACTACGCCTATTGGAAGGCCTGTTGACTAGACATATTGCATAAGCCTATGCCTAAGCATACTGAATACTACTACGATGAGTCTTTTAGGGCTACTTGCTAGATAGTCCTATCCGGTTACATTTGCCAAAACCACAATTAGCTACTTTTAATAATATATCCCTTTCCGGAACAGATCAGATTTATATGGACGTTTTGTCTTGTTTTGGTGTCAGTAACACACTCCTAAATTTTATAAAAGTATTTTTATATTCTATCTTGGACTGTACATTACCTCTGACGTAAACTTTAAACTCGATAGCCCAGAAAGGAATGATTTGCAGACTGATGATTGTATGTATTTCTTTAGTCTTGAAACCTCTCCCACCCAAATTTTGTAAAATATTTTTCATAAATTATGTATATATACAGAGTGATAGAAAAGTAATTCCTTATTTTATGTGTGTATAAGGAGAAGTACAGTATACAAGGATTGATCGAGAAAGAATAAGGGAATAGATAGAAGTCAAAAAGTGTTACGTAAGAGAGTGAACACGAAGAACAACAAGAAAGAGGGATTGTTGAGGAAAAGATAAGAGAAAGATATGTCAAGAGAGTAACGTAAGAGAGTGAATAGGGAGAAGAACAAGATAGAGGGGGAGTTGGAAATGGATAAAGGAAGGATGAGAGTCAAGAGATTTAAGTAAGAGAGTGAATAGAGAGAATAACAAGATGCAGGGGGAGGTGGAAATGGATAAAGGAAGGATGAGAGTCAAGGGATTTAACTAAGAGAGTGAATAGAGAGAATAACAAGATGCAGAGAATGTTCAAGGAAGGATAAGGGAAGTATAGGCGTAAACAAAATTACGTAAGAGAGTGAATAGGAAAAAGAACAAGATACAGGCTGTGTTGTACAAAGATTAAGAGAATGATGGGAGTCAAGAGAGTAACGTAAGAGAGTGAATAGCGAGAATAACAAGATACAGGGAGAGGTGGAAATGGATAAAGAAAGAATGAGAGTCAAAGGATTTAAGTAAGAGAGTGAATAGGGAGAAGAATATACAGAGATTGTTGTAGAAAGTATAAGAGACGGACAGGAATCAAGAGAGTGGCGTAAGTGAGTGAACAGTGAAAAGAACGAAATCCAGAAAATGTAGGGAAAAACTACGAGATGAATGGGAGACAAGAAATTTACGTAAGAGAGTGAACAGAGAAAAGATACTTGGCGTGTTGGGAAAAAAAAGAAGGATGCGTGTCAAGAGCGTTACATAAGTGTGTGAAAGAAACCAAGCATAAAACAGAGAGAGTTGGAAAACGGACAAGGGAAGCATGAGAGTTAATAGATGTGCGTAAGAGAGTCAATGAATAGAGAGAAGAACAAGACACAGGGCGCATTCAGGAAAGAATAAAAGAATTAAAGGAGTCAAGAGATTCAGGCAAGAGAGTGAAAAGAGAGAAGAACAAGATACAGAGAACATTGAGGAAAGGATTATCGGAGGATAAGAGTTAAAGAGATTTACGTACAAGAGTGAATAGAGAGAAGAGCAAGATAGAGGGAGCACTGGGGAAAGAATAAGCGCAGGATAGAGTCAATAAATTTTCGTAAGAGAGTGAATACAGAGAAGAATAAGATACAGGAAAGGATTATTGAGATTTTATGAGTCAAGAGATTTACGAAAGAGAGTGAATAGAAGGACGAACAAGATACAGAGAGCATTTGGGAAAGAATAAAAGGAGTATAGGAGTAAAGAGATTTACAAAAGAGTGTAAATTGTGAGAAGAGCAAGGAAAGAATAAGGGGATTATATGATTCAAGAGATGAACGTAAAAGAGTGAATTGAGAGAACACGTTACGGGGAGCATTGGGGAAAGAATAAAAGGATTTTAGGAGTCAACAGATTTTAGTAAGAGAGTGAATAGAGAAAAGAACAAGATACAGGGTGCATTGAAGAAGGATAAGTGGAGGATAAGAGTCAAGAGATTTAGGTAAGAAAATGAAAAGAGAGAAAAACAAGACACAGGGAGCATTGGAGGAAAGGGCAAGAAGAGTGAATACCGAGCCGGACATGATATAGGGACCATTGGGGAATAGAAGATTGATACTCAAGAGATTTACGATAGGGAGTGAATATTGTGAAGAACATGATACAGAGAGCATTGGAGAAAGGATAAGAGGAGGATAAATGTCAAGTGATTTACGTATGAGAGTGAATTGAGAGAAGAATAAGATACAGGAAGCATTGTTGAAAGCATAAGTGTCAGTTGATGTGTGTCAGTAAGGTTATATAAGAGAGTGAAAAGTGAGCAGAACAAGATGCAGGAAGATTTGGAGAATAGATAAGAAAAGGATAGGTGTCAAGAGAGTTATGTAAGAGGGTGAAAAGTGGAGAGAAACTTATGCATTGAGAGTTGGCAAAAGGATGAGAGAAAGATTGTTGTGTAGAGAGTTATGTAAGAGAGTGAACAGGAAAGAGAACAATATACAGAGAGAGGCGGAGAATAAAAAAAAGGAATGAAGAAATGTTAAAAATTACGTAAGAGATCAAACAGGGAAAAGAACAAGACACAGAGAATTTTGGAGAATGGATAAATAATTCGATTATATGAGTCAAGAGATTTACGAAAGAGAGTGAATAGAGGGAAGAACAAAATACGGGGAGTGTTGGGGAATGGATAAATCATAGAAAGGAGTCAAGAGAGTTACGTAAGAGAGTGGATAGGGAGAAGAACAAGACACTTGGAGTGTTGGAGAAAGGATGAAAGAAGGATATGAGTCAGGAGAGTTACGTAAGAGAGTGGATAGGGAGAAGAACAAGACACTTAGAGTGTTGGAGAAAGGATAAAAGAAGGATAGGAGTCAAGAGAGTTACGTAAGAGAGTGGATAGAGAGAAGAACAAGACACTTGGAGTGTTGGAGAAAGGATGAAAGAAGGATATGAGTCAAGAGAGTTACGTAAGATAGTGGATAGGGAGAAGAATATACATTACGTTTGGAAAATGGATAAGAGACGGATAGGACTCAAGAGAGTGATTTAAGAGAGTGAATAGAGAAAAAACAATATACAGGGAGCATTGGGAAAAATAAGAGATGAATGTGTATCAAGAGAGGTACATAAGAGAGTGAACAGGGAGCAGAACAAGGTATTGTTCTAGAATGGATACGTGAAGGATAGGAATCAAAAGTGTTACATATGAAAGTGAATAAGTAGAAGAACAAGACAGAAGGAGAGTGGGAGAAAGCGAAGAGAAGCATGGGATCGACGAGATTTACGTGAGTGAATCGTGAGAAAAAGACCTTTTGTGCGTAGGATAAGAAAACGATAGGTTTCGATAGTTTTACGAAACTGAATAACTAGGTAGAGGAACAAGATACAAGGACTTTTAGGGAATTATAACAGAAGGATAATAGTCAAGATAGTTACGTAAGTGAGTAAACAGGTAGAAAGATTTTCAGCAAGTTTTGGGGCAAGGATAAGAGGAAGAGGGTGTCAAAAAATTAGGTAAGAGAAATTATAGGGAGAATAACAAGGTAATGGGCGTATTAGGGGGAAAGGATAAACGAAAAATAGTAGTCAAGTATGTGACTCAACTTAATGAATAGGTAAAAGAATATGATACATGGAATGTTGGAGAATAGATGAGACCAGAATGGGAGTCAACAGGGTTATATAATAGAATGACTAGATAGAAGTACAAGATACAGGGTGTGTTAAGGAAAGGTTATTTGAAGGATGGAAGCCAAACCATCCGCCCGTGTATTGAATATTGCTGCCATATCTGGTCGGGTGCCCCTGCTGCTCTCCTTGGGCTTCTTGACTAAATACAAAGGAGGATCTGTAACGTGGTTGATACTGACTTGGCAGACCGGCTGCAGCCGCTCTCTCACCGGCGTGATGTGGCTTCCCTGTGCCTCTTCTACAAGTACTTTCATGGCTTCTGCTCCGATGAGCTTAGATCACTGGTGCCGCCTAAGCACGAATTTACACGAGATACTAGACTACCAACTAGGTCCCACCCTTTTACAGTTAAACAAATAAGATGTAACCGTAAATTCTACTCCAACATCTTCTTTTCTCGCGCTTCCCGCCTGTGGAACTCCCTTCCACAACTCTGCTTTCCTGGCAGTTACAATCTCCAGATGTTTAAATGTAGGGTCAATAGACATCTCCTATCACACTAACTCCCAATTATTCTCAGAACACTCTCATCTACCCAACCCTTATTCTCTGTATCCTTACCTGCCTATCACCCACCCTCTTACATTTCCTATATTTAATCATCCTTTCTCCACTCTACGTAGCCCCCTGCGCAGTAGTGGTAGTGATATGCCTTGCTCGGGGTGAAACGCTTATAAAAAAAAAAAAAGAAGAAAAAAAAGTGTTTTACGTACGAAAGTGATAGGGAGAAAAACAAGTTACATGTAGTATAAAAGAAGGATTGGAATCAAAATGATAAGAGATGTCAGTTGCATCTGTTAAAATAAATCTTATATTAGTTAAAATCATTAAATCTAAGTTGTATTTGAACATCAACTGCCTAAATCTGATGTATTTGAAGATGTTAATATCTGCCGTAATCTAAGATATACTTGCCTCTGACATTCTTGCGCATAATTGCTATCGTGTTTAGTTTGGACCCCATACACCAGACCTTTCGCCGAAAATGATCTTTATGACTCTTTCTTCTGCGTTTATAAACATCAGTTAGATCAAATTGTGATTGACAAAGTTTATCTCTCAAACTACAGCTACTAAGGTTTATTCTCGATTACTAATTTGTGTCAAATAACTTCAAACAGCATATAATGAAAATGATTTTTTGGGTAACTGCTACCATTATAGTGATAGTGTTACATTATGCCTATTTTCCACCAGCCAATATATTGTTGCCATGTAACTTCAAATTCATAGTTTCTTCAAAACAAATGAAATCTTGAAAAATGTTCAAGATGTTAGGTTGTCCCAAATGTTCGTAAACACTGCAAAAACTGAAATTTTACTCGCCAAGTAATCTAAGGTTACCAGAAAACACTTGCAAAAAATTGCGCAAAAACAACAAAAATTATTGCTCAAAATAAAAACCATCATTTTTCAAGACTCTCTGCCATCGATCTTCATGCTTTCGGATTTGGTCAAAGTACCATTAAGCCGGCTTCGAATCAAAGAATTCTTGACACGCTTTCTCGACTTCATCAAACGTGTCGAATCGGCGGCCCTTCAGAAAGTGTTGCATTGAGTGGAAGAGGCCGTAATCTGATGGAGCACAGTCAGGACTGTAAGCTGGATGTGGCAGAACCTCAACGCCGTCCTGCTCTTCAACTTGTCTTTGATCTTCCTGGCGGTGTGTGGCTTGGCATTGTCCTGCAGTATCAAAGCGCGCTTTAGGTTGATCAGAGCCGGGTACTTTTGCTTCAACTTTTAGTAGACCCGCTCGAGTTGCTTACAGTATAGCTCGGCACTGATGACATGACCATTCGGAACCAACTCAAAATACACGATTCCTTCAAAGTTCCACCAAACGCACAACATGACTTTCTTGCTGACTTGATCTTGTTTTGGAGCCGACGGTGTCTATTGCCCTTTCTGAACATATTGTGCTGGACCAGATAGATCCATTTCTCAAGTGTTTACGAACTTTTGGGACAACCATATATTAATGTGTAATTTTCAATTTCCAGAATTAGAGTTTATAATTATAGCTTACATACATGACGTAAGGAGTAAGTTTAAAAATGAAACAGGGAAAACTGCTAGTAAGGAGTTGGGTTAAATGAAGATAGGAAAAAGTTGGTAGTAAGAATTTGGGTTATAAAAAGAGACAGATAATGTTTTTAGTAGGCTTTTTTTTAAAAAAAGTAAGGTAAATTAAATTGTAATGAGACAGTTTAAAAAGAGTTAGGTAAAGTTGCTAGTAAGAATTTGGATTAAAAAAGATACAGGTAAAGTTGTTAGATGTTCGTTTTAAATAAAAGTAAGGTGAATTAGCTAGTAATGAGACAGGTTCAAAAAGACATAGGTAAAGTTGCTAGTAAGAATTTGGGTTAAAAAACAGACAGGTAAAAATGTTAGTAAGTGGTTCGTTTTAAATAAAAGTAAGATAAATTAGCTAGTAATGAGACAGGTTCAAAAAGACTTAATCAAAGTTGATAAGAAGTCAGTCACTTAAGTGCCATACGTGATACACGCTTTAGGCGGTCATGTCTTGAAAAAGATATGACTAATTAGGCAGAAGATTATCCCGCAGTAGGTTACCATTGCTTTATTCGATAGAATGGTAGTCAGCCAAGGCTATAGAACCCAATCTGTCCTATTAATTTATCCATAACTTGAGGGAAGAGACGGATTAATGCTTTTCGCAAGGGTATTTGTTCGTAAGTGAAAGCAAGAAATTCGACAGGAATTCGAACTCAGCTTCCCGATATCCACTGTCCCACAACGCACATACCTGCACCACAACGCACATCCCAGATGTAAGTAGGAACTAGTTAGGTTAAAAACTGGTAAATTTGCTTGTATTCAGTTTTCCTTAAAAGGGATAAATAATATTGCCAGTAAGGTTTAAAAAGATAGATAACATTATTAGTAAGGACTTAGTTTAAAAGAAACACAGGTAAAGCTGTAAGGAGTTAGATCAATAAAGAGATTGGTACAATTGTTGGAAGTTTGTGTAAAAAAATAGATATATAATGTTGCTAATATGGAGTTAGGTTAAAAGAATTATAGTCTGATACTAAGGAGTTAGAATAAATTAAATTGATAGTAAAGTGGTAGGTTAAAAATAGTTACTAGTAAGCTTTAACGTAAAAATGAGATAGGTAAAGTTGCATGCAAACAAAGTTACTAGTATGACGTTAGGTTAAAAAAGAGAGAGGTAATACTGTTTCTAAGTAATATAAAAGAGAGTTAGCTAAAGTTGCTAGTAATTGTTAAGCTTCAAATATAGTTACGTAAAAAGGCTAGTATGAAGTTTGGAAGAAAAAGAGATAGGTATGTAAGGCATGTAATATATTAACCTTCCAGTTATTGAATGATATTTTGATAATTTTGAATATAGTAAAAGAGCAGATAATTCACATAGAGGCTGTCTTGAGTGGTTTGTGTAACTATAATCTCAAATTGAAAGCAGCTAAGAGTGAGTTCTTTTACCTGGACTTCGGAATTGGGGAAGAGGAAATACAGACAGATTTCGATATGGTCAAGTCTTTTAGAACAGTTTTGACTCTAACCATTGTTAGGCAAGTGAGGTCTGTTATTGGAATGGCCACCTACTATCGACCCCTTTTTTGGAATAGCATAACAAAGCGAAGAGTGCCACGATAGATAAGTCCCTCAGTAAAACTATGGATGTAGAGCTTGAGTTTGGTGATTTGAAGTACTATAAGAAAGGGAAGTTGGACAGACACAGACACTGGCGGATATGCTGTAAAATAAGTTAAATAAGAAAACTACGGGAGAAATGAGGAGGGCTTGAGATTAGCTTCCTTGTAATAATGCAAGCAGAAGATTCAGTCCTTGTAGAAAGTATTAAATTAAATAGTATTTAGAGTGTGACAAGTCTGTTTTTTAGACTACGTTAGTTAGGAACTCAGTGTGATACGACTAATCTTCTAAGTAAACGACATGCCAATCATCAACAGACAAAAATAAGCCCTTAAGTAATTATTCTTTGTTTTTCTGTTTGTTATTTTATTTTATGGCAGATTTCTGTGTTCAAACATAGTATGGTTGAAATTAAGGAAATTACATGTATGACATTGAACTCAAGCAGAGTCACGCATGGTATTAATTGACTCGGTTGTGTGAGGGTTATGTGGTTAAAGAAGAGATGCACTTTAAATATTTATATGTGAACATTTTGAAAATATAACATGGCGAGGAGTGTAAAAACCGTACAAATATGATTAGCTAAAATATATTCCGGTCGTGGATGGTGGCGACGAAGCAAAACATCAAAAACGCAAACACAGGCAATAACCGACAATGATATGAGTGAGATCAAGGCAAAAATAAGGGAGACAACAACTGCTTGAAAGCAATAATCGGCAAAGCTATGATTAACCTCAAAGCACAAAACAGGCGAGAATAAAGGCTTGAAATATGATAGCCAATAAAGATATGATAATGTCATTTATCCGATAACCCGAAAAAGTAAAACTGCGTAAGAATTTTGGGTTATATAAATCTCAGAAACCGAAGGAGAGTACACAGAATGAATGAGAGAGAGAGAGAGAGAGAGAGAGAGAGAGAGAGTGAGTGAGTGAGTGAGAGAGAGAGAGAGAGAGAGAGAGAGCTTTCTCTGGTTAACGGTTCCCCAACAACTGCGTGTGCACCATATATCTGTGGATACCTTCTTACACCCACAATCATCACCAACGAACAATAAAATTATAACTATTTCTTTATATGTACAGGTTTATTCGCTATATATCTAGACGATCATTTTTTGTCGAGATACAGAATCTCTGATATATACAACAGATAATATCGTTTATAAAGAATTAAAGTAAAATATATATAGCTAAAGTTGCTACTAAGGCGTTAAGTTAAAAATAGATATGTAAAATTTTGTAAGGTGTTATATAAAAAGATTGGTAAAGTTCCTATTAAGGAGTTAGCATAAAGGGAGAGATAGGTAAAGTTGCTAATAAATGGATAGATTTAAATAGATGCTGCTATAGTTGCAAGTAAGAAGTTAGGGTTTGAGTTTGAGTTTTGTTTAACGGCATATGAACCTCTATGGGTTATTTATTGCCCAAAATGTAGGGTTTTAAGATATTTTTTTAATATTTGCTTATAGTGTGAAGGTTAATTTAGTCAGCTTTTGATGAAAATTTTTTTTATTATTACTTTTTAATTTTTTGGAACCGAAAACATCTTCCAGTTTTGTATTCAAGAATCTCTTGCTGGTAATAATTTATTTTCTTCAAAAATGAATGAGAGAGAGAGAGAGAGAGAGAGAGAGAGAGAGAGAGAGAGAGAGCAAAGTGCTTTCTCTGGTTAACGGTTCCCCAACAACTTCTGTGTGTGCACCATATATCTGTGGATACCCTCTAACTACACACAACCATCACCAACGAACAATAAAATTAAAACTATAAATATTTTTTCTTCAAAAATGTACATTATTTCTATAAAAGTTTATTTTTATCTATATACTAACAGTATAGCCCGGCGTTGTTCGGGTGTAATGAAAGCTTTAAAACTGATCTATTGTCCTGGAGCTCAGACTCAGCCTAAAGAATATTTGTGTGAAGTTAAGTTAGAATCGAATAAAAATTGTGGATTTGTACAAAGAACATACAGACAGATAAACAGACACACACACAAGCATATTGCTTTATATATATATATATATATATATATCGATTTTCTGAAATGCAACCTTGAAACTTCTGAATATCGTTTCTTATGTTTTTGTTTATGAGTGTATCAAATTTGATTAAAATCGGACCACTCCTTCTATAACCCGATTTTTTCGATTATACATTTTTGATATTTATCGGGGGTACCTCGACACAAAACCTAGCTAAGAACACTCGCAGTCGCTTATAGTACAACTGTGTCAATTTTCAAGAAAATCGGTTTAGACATTTCGGAGTCTATAGGTAACGGACACACACACACACACACACACACACACACACACACACACACACTGATAAAGTTCCATTTATAAATATGTGTAGATTTCTATAAAAGTCTTCTTATATTTTCATAGTGTTTTAACCCAAGTTAGGAGGTTAACTATTTACCCATAGTTGGATCTCTACAAACCCAGACCAGGGTGGAGCTGGAAGCAACAACAATTATAAGTTGATTCCATGCTCCTCTCAAAAATTTCCAAACAGAAGCCTTGCTGCCGGATGTAGTTTATTATCTTACCCAAAGAAGCCAGGTAAAGTTGCCAGTAAAAGGATAGGTTCGAAATGAAATAAGTTACAAATAAATTAAGCCGCCCGTTTGAAACGTCAAAAAAATTAGTTAAAAATACAAAAAGAAAACATAACAAAACTAAGAACATTTTTTGATGGCCAACATGGCTCCTTTAAAAACAAATTATCACTAGCCATTTATTTGGTTATGCCTCTGATTAAAGTTCATTAAATTTTAATTACAACAAATTCTTCTCTTGCGAATACAAACTAATTTAAATTGACAATTTTATGAATTTATTTTTTTTTTAAATTTTGATTTGTGTTTGTTTACAAAAGAACTATTGTGCTGATTGAGTTTGTCGGTGATTTTTCAAAACTAATTAGCAGTTGTTTTTGCCGAAATAGTTTATTCTGCTTTTTGGGCGTATGGACAACCTGAACGACTTTACAGCAGAGAAACAGTATTTTCCTCATTCATTGCAGTACCTCCCATTCTACTCAATGCCGGGAAAAAAGCCCACGGGAAGGAAAATCAAATAAATATAAATTAATTAACATGTAAAGAAACAAAAACAAAGACTTGCCGGGTGACGCCAATTAAACTTTATTTTATCTTTGAAGAAATCAAAGAAAATGTTTCCTTTCAAAATCTGACTATTAATAAATTCAACTTGGAGGAATTGCAGTGAAGGGACGAAAGAAGGAATTTGACGATAAAATAATTGAAAGAAAATCAAGAGAAACAAAATGAAATATAAAGTGAACATGCAAAACAAGTAACTATAAAAAGGAAATAAATAAATCTGTCATATGAAGAATGAGAAAACATGCAATGACAAATAAAAGGTGGAGAAAAATATTGGAATTTTGAAATAATTAATCAGAAAATTAACTTGATCAAGTACGGAATAAAACAACGAAGCTGAATAAAAGGTCATCCACTGCACATATAACAATCACACGATACGATAGATAAATAAATATCGAAATTCAAATGGTCATCCTCTTTTCTTAGTAGATGTTCTTCAGACGGCAACAACTAAAATATGTTTCTTTTTATCCCTCGCCCTGGTCAAAGGCATCTAAGGATGAAGTGATTTAACCAGATTGCTTGATATCACTGCTATTTAGCAAATAAGCTAACCGAATATTGAAAAAACCTTTTTCTTCTTTATGTCCCGTGCCCTTTCAGGGCGTGGAAGATTATTGATTTCAACTCACCCCTATGCCTTGTCTCTCTTAATATTTTTCCTTTTGATATTCATTTGAAACCTCAAACCAGCTTTCCACACTTTCAGTTCTATCAAATATGCCATGCGCTGCTTCCCTATTTCTCTTTCCTTCATTCGTCTACTAACTTTTATCGATTTATTAATGACGTTTCTTTCCTATCATATTGTTTGAATTCACGCGGACGTCAACATCTTGCTCATGACCCTGTTTTCTCTTTACACGTGCCATTCATTTTCCATGTTACTGCTTGTGAAAGTCTTTCTGATGTAATTTCTGTCGTATGATTCAAATTCTTTTCACTTCTGTGTTACCAGTCGACGAAATTCGAAAAACAGTTGGCGTCGATGAGACGTTTATGCGTCGCCCGAAAAAAATTTTTCCACTGACAAGTGAAACAGTTGAAAGCAGGTGATTGGTTAGAAATTCTTGAACGTGTTTGGCACTATGCAGAATATTCATATGAACGTCTCGATCTGTGAGTATTAGATTCTACAAGCAACAAATACAAAAGAAACAAATTAATAAACCTCTTTCCCAGAAGGCATTAGATTTCACTGTTTCCTGCTGCTCTTCATAACTTTAATGTTTCTCGTGAGTGTAAAAGGTTCCAAGCCTTTCCTTATGATTTCAACTTGCAGAAATTTCATCATGAACTCGGTTATACACTATTAAATACGCTACTGGGAATATCTAAGTTTTAATATATTAATGATAAACGAGAAACAATGGTTCAAAAGATTTTGTCGCTATCAAAGTTTACAATATATTCTAAATTTTGCCTACAATTTGAGACTCAAAACTACAGGATTTGACAAAAATCCTTTAGTTTTTATATTTACATTTGCTGTACCAAAATAAATTACAATAGTTTAAATATTGTTAGATAAAAATAACATGATTTTTAGGTTTAGCAAATAATTTAATAGGTTAAAACTATTCTCATTGACAATCAATACAACGCAGAACCCTGTTTGTTAATGATTAGATACAGTTTTGCATTAGTTTGAGAAAAATCGATCGGAAAATGCTTGTTTTATATTCGGTAATTATTTAATGTGCGTTGTGGTGCAATGGATATCGGCTCGGAACGAGAAATCGGGGAGCCGAGTTCGAATTCCAGTTGAATTTATTGCATTCACTTACGCGCAGATACCGTTGGTAAAGGTCTTAATCCGTCTCTTCCTTCCAGTTATGGGTTATATAACAGGACAGATTGGGTTCTATAGCCTTGGCTGTCAACCAGTCTACCACAGAAAGCAATGGCAACCTACTGCGGGATAATCTTCTGCCCAGTCAGTCATGTATCTTTCGAGATATAATCGCCCAAGCGTGTTTCACGTATGGCACTTAACTGACTGATAGGATGTGCGTTGTGGTAAAGTGGATATCACTTAACTGACTGAATTATTTTAAAAAAATATTTCAGTCCACTCATAACAAAGGTTCAGTGGAGTATTGTAATAGTTATGGCTACTTAATTGTTCCAAGTTGTCCTGTTCATCTCAGTTTGAAATTAAGATTTAACTGTTCACGAACTCGTAAACTATATTATATCTGTTGCTATCTTCAAATCTCGTGATGTATTTTTGCTCTTTGTATAAAAAAAATATTACCTTTGCCTCACCCTATTTATTGAGAACTACCATGTCCAGAAACTGAATGAAAATACGAAGAAAAATCTCAAAGTCTTTATGAAGAATTTTTTGCATAATCATTTTTAGTTTTATCTATATATACAAACCACAAATATCACCAGCGTTCACAATTCTTCTTCTTCTATGTGCCCTGTCCCTTCAGGACGTAGGCGATCATGGATCTCCACGTCTCCCTATCCCTTGTGGCTCTTAGTATGTTTGCTCCTGTTGCTCCTGGCAACCCCCGTTCCGTCATCCACTTGATCAGGCCCTGCAAATATGTTATCCGCTGCCTTCCTCTGTCTCTCCTTCCTTCTATCTGACCAGTCAGTATCAGGTTCTCCAGGCTTTCCTTCCTCATTGCATGTCCCAGGAACTTCAGTTGTCTCTTCCTGATGCTCAGCATCAATTTCCTTTTTGTTGCCATTCTTTCTAACACTTCGTCGTTGCTTGTATGCTCAGTCCACGATATCCGTAGCATCCTTCTGTAGAACCACATTTCGGCCGCTTCCAGTTTTGTCCTCATTTTCGATGATATTGTCCAGCATTCACAGCCGTACTGAAGAACTGACATCACGTAGCAGTCTAGCACTCTTTTCTTCGTTTTTACATAACCAAAAAGCACTCAATGTAGATGCTTATTGAGTGAGATCGTTTGAAGAGGAATGAAGAAGCGTATAACCTGAAAGCATGTAGAAAAGATTTCTGTTGACTTTTGATTGTAAAGATAAGGGAATCATTGTCGGTGTCTGTTCCACATAGTAACAGTTCTGGGAAAGAAATTGTCCGTCTATAACTTACTCTTTAGGAACACGAAGCCAAGATATGTCACTTCTTATTTTTATTTTCGGATCATTCGTGTAAAATTTACGGTAATATGTTAGTCTAAAGGGAAATACAACAAGCTTTTATAAGCAATTACTTAAAAAAATTATTTATTAAAAAAGTTTTATTTATACATTACTGAGGAAAAATATATGAATACATTTTTATTTATATGACAAAGAAGCATGAAACAAGGTGTAGGTAAAAGTTCTGAAGTGTAAGAAACTAAAAACAAGTGAAAACTTAAAAGCCTGAAAATAAACAAAAACAAAATCAGACATTTATTTGATCATTCGTTAACAAGTTAAATAACCCAATACTGATTCCTTCTAACAAAAATTAACAAAAGTCTTTTTACATGAAGCCGACGGGTGTTCAACAAGAGAGAAGTGCGAGAAAAAAAAACTGATATAATTTACGGTTAGATCTATCCAGCTCGGCTGTAACTTTGGGAAACCTTTGTGCTTAAAATTTAAAAATAAAACCTGTCCCGATAAAGAAATGTTCATCAGAAAAATTAACATGAAATATTGGTAAACATTCGTTTTAGGACCCGATGGCATTTACCCCTTCAAATCTTTCCAAAACCTCCCTATTTCCGTGCAAATATATATGCTGAACGCAAATCGATAATTGTTTATAGAAGAAACGTACCTTTTTTTCATGTTATCGGCCAGAAATAAATCGGACTATATCTCACCCTTACCACCGTTGTAACATATGATTCACCGCTAAATGACATGATGCGTAGGATACATATTTCGGTCGATTTACTCCCGTTGAACAATTAGTCTGCGATTTGTTTGGTTTCGGAACTCATTTTCCGCGTACTAATCGAAAAAAAGAATTGCTTATTTTTCTTCGTATTTTATCAGAGAACTCTAAATAGCAGGAAAACGACACCACATGTGGCAGCAATACTTGAAACATGGACTAGTCGTTGACTTATAGATATGTACGACAATATGGACAGAAAAAACAGTCTAGAAAGATATAGTTAACCAAGTTCATGGCAGCTGACATTACAGCGGATTCATTTTAATCTTTCCACTTCATGTCAGCCGAGATCGTAACTTCAAGATGACACACCAATCCATACAGAGAGTTTTCCCTCGTTATTTAATTTTTTGAGCATTTATAGTTTGAATATTGACAATATTTTTCATTATATTTCGTATTTATCATTTTTAATTAATTTTCTGGCACTGAAATTCCATTATTTTTATGAAAATAATATTGACAACTTGTTGGGCTGGACAACGTGGTAGTAATTTGAAAGTGGAGTCATCATTATAAAGTAGATTGGTTGTCCAATCCACCACATTAATAATAAAAATAATAAACTGAGCGAACAATATAACAAGAATAATAACAATGTATTAAACATATTTAGAGGATTGATTATTTTGTGCATGCAAGATTTAGTGGAGAAAGTTCTCTCTTGGATTTTAAAGAAAATGTATGAATGTTTATATTGGAAGAGTTCCTGAAAAAAAGGAAACATGATGTTCGTACTAATCAGTACTTGAATATAACTATATATGCAGTGAAGTATGCTTGTAGAGAGAGAGAGAGAGAGAGAGAGAGAGAGAGAGAGAGAGAGAGAGAGAGAGAGAGAGAGAGAGAGAGAGAGAGATTTTTTGAGTTGGAAAGGAACTAACGGCATTCAGACTGTTATCTCCGAAAGACAGATTCCAACTGGTCTACATACGTGTGAACATCAGCTTATATATTTATGAACGAAGCGCGGGAAAAGAGGTTTCACTGTGCGGTATTAATGTAAGAGTATGTCAGTATATGTGTGTGTACGTGCGTACATGGCGATATGTGTATAAGTATGTACATGCATGTAGAAGTGATTCTACAATCTCATTTAAACTGATATACAGGGTAAATGGTCGAATTGTTTAAATTAATTTAAAAATGTATATACAAGTGGCGATTGTCTTCTTTTTTTAAATTAAAAACTTCTGCCATACTCCTTGCCTTCAATGCATCTTTTGTGTTACTAAGAGTTATTTTGGTCTCTCGCTAAACTGTGCCACACAAAATAATCAAGGGGGTTGTATTCTGGGAAGTTAGGGGGTCAGATGTAAAAAGTAATTCTACAGCAGAAATTGTCTGGCATCAAAGTTTGGTTTCTCTTGCTTATGTGGCATCGTGCGGAGTCCTGTTGTCAGATATAAGATATTCCAGCATCCAATCACTTGACCTAACACTACCTCATCAAGTCACCGTGTTGTGTCGAGTGAAGACTAGTGATCAATTTGTACACATTTGTAATCCCTATTAGAATAATTCACAGTTTCCGTATACTCTGTATCCGGTGATTTCGACGCAAATGCCAAGCAGTACAACATACCATTTCCAAACTTCTGCTTGAGTTAATTGCGTAATGGATCTTTTTTTCTCACAGACGATGCCTAACTGACTTAACTATATAACAAAAAAAAAAAACAACAAAGAAAATATTAGAATTTTACTTAAATCTAAGCATTACAACTGTAAAATAATGAAACCTAGTCGCCAATCAATTAAATGCCATACGTGATACACGCTTGGGCGATCATGTCTCGAAAGAGACATGACTGACTGGGCAGAAGATTATCCCGCAGTAGGTTGCCATTGCTTTCTGCAGTAGACTGGTTGCCGACCAAGGCTATAGAACCCAGTCTGTCCTATTATTTAACCCATAACTGGAAGGAAGAGACGGATTAATACCTTTCCCAAGGGTATTTGTGCGTAAGTGAATACAATGGATATCAACTGGTATTCGAACCCGGCTCCCCGGTTTCTCGTTCCGAGCCGATATTCACTGTATCACAACGCACATCCCTGTACCACAACGCCAATCAAGTAATACGCTTAAATTCATAGTGTATTCTCCATTATCTATATGTATTATGGAAAAATACAAAAAACACGTTTTATCTGATATTAGATACCTTAAATTAATATTAGTTGTATCAGCTTAAAAATTTCAACAATATATGATGAAACTACCTAAAGAGTTATGTTTAGTTTTGTCGTCAAGATTAATCGTTCAAAATTAGGCGAACATTTAGCGTTATTTGATCTACATAATTTTTGTCTCAGTGTATATAACATTTAAATATATTTAAAGCAGCTTTATTATCTAATAAAACAAGGGGGTGTTCATTCATAAAATTGACAAATGGAACACAAAAAATTTGAATATAAATTTGCCTCATTTTTAAACAAATGTCTATCTTTTCAATGGGCAGCTTTTCAAGTTTTCTTTGAGATATCCTATAGAATCACACAATATTGAGTTGGAAAATAAAATACAAAGATAACATTTACTTATCTGTAAATGGTTTTATTCAATCAGTCATGTGTCTAACTTCTTAGAACGTTTCATTCGAACGGATGGAGAACTGACTTATGTGGTTTTACTGTCTTGAAGAAAATTGAACGTTTTCTCATCAAGAGAATTTTGTAGGGGTTGATAAAACTACTGATCTGGAGGTGCAATGACAGATGTGTAAATTAAATTCTGTCGTATATCCCAGTGGAGTTGCTACAATTCTCGCCAAGTTTGTGGCACAATGGTTATCAGCTCGGAATGAGCAATGGAAGGACCGGAGTTCGAATTCAAAGAGAATTCGTTTCATTCACTTACGCGCAACTACTCTTAGGAAAGGTATTATTCTATGTCTTGTCCCTCCACTTATGGGTAGAATAGCAAGATATTCTAGATTATTTAGCCTTTGTTGGAAACCAGACTATTGCAGAAAACAATGACAATGTATGTTGGGAAAATTTTCTGTCTAGACAGTCATAGATCGAAAGAGACATGATCAACCAAGCTTGTATCATGTATGGCAGTTAACTGACTAACATCTCGAAAAGACATTCCTTTCTTCAATTTTCTTGTCTACTATGTAAATACATAGTATATCTTCTTCTATGTGCCGTGTCCTTTCAGAACGTGTCTGAACTCCCTATTACTTGTAGCTCTTAAAAACCTTTCTCTTGTTACTGCACACAAAACCGGGTCGGTATCCATGTGCTCAAACATATCAAGTAGATCACGAATTGCTTTCACCTGTCTCTCTTCCCCTCTATTTTTCCTGTGAGTATCAGATTTTAAAATCTCTCTTTCGTCTTTGCATGTCCTGAAAACTTCAGCTTTCTTTTCCTAATGTTAGGTTTCCTTTTCGTTTCGTTTTCCTAATGTTAGGTTTCCTTTTCGTTTCGTTTTCCTAATGTTAGGTTTCCTTTTCGTTTCGTTTTCCTAATGTTAGGTTTCCATTTCGTTTCGTTTTCCTAATGTTAGGTTTCCTTTTCGTTTCGTTTTCCTAATGTTAGTTTTCCTTTTCGTTTCGTTTTCCTAATGTTAGGTTTCCTTTTCGTTTCGTTTTCTTAATGCTAGGTTTCCTTTTCGTTTCGTTTTCCTAATGTTAGGTTTCCATTTCGTTTCGTTTTCCTAATGTTAGGTTTCCTTTTCGTTTCGTTTTCCTAATGTTAGGTTTCCTTTTCGTTTCGTTTTCCTAATGTTAGGTTTCCTTTTCGTTTCGTTTTCCTAATGTTAGGTTTCTATTTCGTTTCGTTTTCCTAATGTTAGGTTTCCTTTTCGTTTCGTTTTCCTAATGTTAGGTTTCCTTTTCGTTTCGTTTTCCTAATGTTAGGTTTCCTTTCGTTTCGGTTTTCCAATGTTTCGGTTTTCGTTTTCTAATGTTAGGTTTCCTTTTCGTTTCGTTTTCCTAATGTTAGGTTTCCTTTTCGTTTCGTTTTCCTAATGTTAGGTTTCCTTTTCGTTTCGTTTTCCTAATGTTAGGTTTCCATTTCGTTTCGTTTTCCTAATGTTAGGTTTCCTTTTCGTTTCGTTTTCCTAATATTAGTTTTCCTTTTCGTTTCGTTTTCCTAATGTTAGGCTTTCCATTTCGTTTCGTTTTCCTAATGTTAGGTTTCCTTTTCGTTTCGTTTTCCTAATGTTAGGTTTCCATTTCGTTTCGTTTTCCTAATGTTAGGTTTCCTTTTCGTTTCGTTTTCCTAATGTTAGGTTTCCTTTTCGTTTCGTTTTCCTAATCTTAGTTTTCCTTTTCGTTTCGCTTTCCTAATGTTAGGTTTCCATTTCGTTTCGTTTTCCTAATGTTAGGTTTCTTTTTCGTTTCGTTTTCCTAATGTTAAGTTTCCTTTTCATTTCGTTTTCCTAATGTTAGGTTTCCATTTCGTTTCGTTTTCCTAATGTTAGGTTTCCTTTTAGTTTCGTTCTCCTAATGTTAAGTTTCCTTTTATTTTCGTTTTCCTAATGTTAGGTTTCCATTTCGTTTCGTTTTCCTAATGTTAGGTTTCCTCTTCGTTTCGTTTTACTAATGTTAAGTTTCCTTTTCGTTTCGTTTTCCTAATGCTAGGTTTCCTTTTCGTTTCGTTTTCCTAATGTTAGGTTTCCTTTTCGTTTCGTTTTCCTAATGTTAGGTTTCCTTTTCGTTTCGTTTTCCTAATGTTAGGTTTTCGTTTCGTTTTCCTAATGTTAGGTTTCCTTTTCGTTTCGTTTTCCTAATGTTAGGTTTCCTTTTCGTTTCGTTTTCCTAATGTTAGGTTTCCTTTTCGTTTCGTTTTCCTAATGTTAGGTTTCCATTCCGTTTCGTTTCCCTAATGTTAGGTTTCCTTTTCGTTTCGTTTCCCTAATGTTAGGTTTCCATTTCGTTTCGTTTTCCTAATGTTAGGTTTCCTTTTCGTTTCGTTTTCCTAATGTTAGGTTTCCTTTTCGTTTCGTTTTCCTAATCTTAGTTTTCCTTTTCGTTTCGCTTTCCTAATGTTAGGTTTCCTTTTCGTTTCGTTTTCCTAATGTTAGGTTTCCATTTCGTTCCGTTTTCCTAATGTTAGGTTTCCTTTTCGTTTCGTTTTCCTAATGTTAGGTTTCCATTTCGTTTCGTTTTCCTAATGTTAGGTTTCCTTTTAGTTTCGTTCTCCTAATGTTAGGTTTCCTTTTATTTTCGTTTTCCTAATGTTAGGTTTCCATTTCGTTTCGTTTTCCTAATGTTAGGTTTCCTCTTCGTTACGTTTTCCTAATGTTAGGTTTCCTTTTCGTTTCGTTTTCCTAATGCTAGGTTTCCTTTTCGTTTCGTTTTCCTAATGTTAGGTTTCCTTTTCGTTTCGTTTTCCTAATGTTAGGTTTCCTTTTCGTTTCGTTTTCCTAATGTTAGGTTTCCTTTTCGTTTCGTTTTCCTAATGTTAGGTTTCCATTCCGTTTCGTTTCCCTAATGCTAGGTTTCCTTTTCGTTTCGTTTCCCTAATGTTAGGTTTCCATTTCGTTTCGTTTTCCTAATGTTAGGTTTCCTTTTCGTTTCGTTTTCCTAATGTTAGGTTTCCTTTTCGTTTCGTTTTCCTAATGTTAGGTTTCCATTTCGTTTCGTTTTCCTAATGTTAGGTTTCCTTTTTGTTTCGTTTTCCTAATGTTAGGTTTCCATTTCGTTTCGTTTTCCTAATGTTAGGTTTCCTTTTAGTTTCGTTCTCCTAATGTTAGGTTTCCTTTTATTTTCGTTTTCCTAATGTTAGGTTTCCATTTCGTTTCGTTTTTCTAATGTTAGGTTTCCTTTTCGTTTCGTTTTCCTAATGTTAGGTTTCCATTTCGTTTCGTTTTCCTAATGTTAGGTTTCCTTTTCGTTTCGTTTTCCTAATGTTAGGTTTCCATTTCGTTTCGTTTTCGTAATGTTAGGTTTCCTTTTAGTTTCGTTCTCCTAATGTTAGGTTTCCTTTTATTTTCGTTTTCCTAATGTTAGGTTTCCATTTCGTTTCGTTTTCCTAATGTTAGGTTTCCTTTTCGTTTCGTTTTCCTAATGTTAGGTTTCCTTTTCGTTTCGTTTTCCTAATGTTAGGTTTCTATTTCGTTTCGTTTTCCTAATGTTAGATTTCCATTTCGTTTCGTTTTCCTAATGTTAGGTTTCCTTTTCGTTTCGTTTTCCTAATATTAGTTTTCCTTTTCGTTTCGTTTTCCTAATGTTAGGTTTCCATTTCATTTCGTTTTCCTAATGTTAGGTTTCCTTTTCGTTTCGTTTTCCTAATGTTAGGTTTCCATTTCGTTTCGTTTTCCTAATGTTAGGTTTCCTTTTCGTTTCGTTTTCCTAATGTTAGGTTTCCTTTTCGTTTCGTTTTCCTAATGTTAGTTTTCCTTTTCGTTTCGTTTTCCTAATGTTAGGTTTCCATTTCGTTTCGTTTTCCTAATGTTAGGCTTCCTTTTCGTTTCGTTTTCCTAATGTTAGGTTTCCTTTTCGTTTCGTTTTCCTAATGTTAGGTTTCCATTTCGTTTCGTTTTCGTTAATGTTGCTCATTAACTATTCATAGTTATATAGTCAATTTTGTTTATCGTGTCGCCTCCTGGAATTTCTATGTCCATATTCGTTATGGATGTTCTTGAAACCAAGTTTTATTATTAACTGGTCATTCACTGTGCACCACTAGGCCCACTTTTTCCCTCGATCATTGCACTGTCTTAGTCTCAAGTTGCCAACAGGTGTATCTTTCTTCTTCTTGCCTACTTTGGCATTCATGTCTACCATCATAATTCTAATTTCATGTCTTTTACACTGAGCTTATGCATTGTCTAGTAATAATAATTTATATCCTCCCCAATGCTTCGCATTGTCGGTGTATACACTAATATAACAGCTATCATGAAGAGGTTTCCTTTCAGTTTGATCACGAGAAATCTTTCTGTACCCAGAAAGAATTTCTTCATGTCTTGGTCTAGTATTAAGCCGACTCATTTTTTTAATTATTTTTGCCGATTACACATATGATCCTATGCTTGTATTTGACGAAATGTCTTTGTTTAGAGACTTAGTTTTGCATATTCTTAAGATGTAGATATTCAAAATGAGCAATATCTTGGCATTCTCCAGCTGTTCACAGTTATTTAAAGTTCTGATGTTCGATGTCCTTATAGTATTTTTTATTTTAGTGTGAACAGTTGCAGGATAACTGTCAAGTGACACCTGTTGCTCACGTTGTTACTTCCTGGGCAAGCAATTAGCTCCTTGGAATTGTATCCCCTTTACACCGTTTGCGCTTGATGTTGGACAGGGGACATTTGTTTCCCATGTCAGTGTTTACAGGGCGAGGAGTTAATTTCTTTGGACTTCACCTTCTTCAAGACATTCCGTTTTATAAACTGATTTACCAAAGCCTTAATTTTAGTTAGGCATAATGATGATGTGGCTTCCCATTAACTTCTTCACGGTGATGTATTAAAACACAACCACTAGTTTGCTGGACCCACTAGAGTTCTTCCACCCTTGTGTAGGTTTACTAAAATTCCTTCTCACTCACAATATCATGGAGTGGTGTAGCCGATTTGGTCGCCGACAGACCGACTGTAAATTTGTTATGACAGCACGTTTAGTCAGTCAGTCAGTCAGTCAGTCAGTCAGTCATTTAAGTGCCATAGGTGATACAAGCTTGGGCGACGATGTCTCGATAGAGACATAACTGACTGGGCAGAATATTTTCCCGCTGTAGGTTGCCATTGCCAACCAAGACTATAGAACCCAATCTGTCCTTCTATTTGACCCATAGCTGCAGGCATGAGATGGAATAATAACTTTCCCAAAGGTATTTGTGTGTAATACATGTAGGCAATGACAAAAAACTATTTTGGATACTTACCTGTGTCGGAGAGGGTAACGTATTCTCTAGTAGTTTTGGATGATTCATGAGTCAGTTTTAGTGTGGTAGTTGGAAGCAAGAGGATGTGATTATTAAGGTACGACTTAGTATAAATCCCATTAGAAAAATTTTTTTCATCCTACCACCATGACGAATAAAAACAATATAAATAACTGATCAATAAACCAAGTTAAGTGAATTGTCTAATACTTACTAATTATGAATTTTTCTGATGGATCAAGCAATGATGTCCTATCTGCTTTCATTCAAATTCAAGATCAAGATTTCTGTCTCGGAAAGGTTTAACTTTAACTCTAGTTCTTTGAACAATTGATAAAGACTATTCATGATCATTCTTAACGCAATTATATTTATCCATGTACGCAGTTCATCGCTTCTCATCATTAGTATATGGGCCGTAGAGGAGAAATCAGGATCGATGTCTTCTATCAGTAGATTCATTTGGGATGATGTGGTATGTTATGCTTAATGATCAGTGTCCTGGTAACAGTAATGAGCCAAATACAACGGATCAAATTCAGTGACTTGCGAAATGAATTTCCCCTCAATTTGTCACACAATAAAATCTAGAGGCTTAAATCTTAATGATAGTCATAAAAACATATAGGCAAAAATAAATACCAAACAAAACATTGTATTTTTACAATTGCTTTTTTGGTCGGATATGAATATGCAGTTATAGGGAGTAGCGACTCCGACTGACACCAAATCGGTCGAGTTCTGATCCCGGCGAGAAGCGAGTGGATGCGTCTAGCCACACTGATGAGCTGTAATACATCGAAACAGGCTTGCATGTGGATGACTAATATATTATGCTCTCATTATGATTGAGCTCTCTGGAAAATAAATTTTAAAAACATTTTCCACTTCTGCTCTATGCGTGACTCTTCAGAAATGAATTGAGATCTCTCGGTGACTGGCGTGTGTATCAGTCAGTTAAGTGCCATACGTGAACGTGAAACACGCTTGGGCGATCATGTCTAGAAAGAGACATGACTGACTGGACAGAAGATTAACCAGCAGTAGGTTGCCATTGCTTTCTGCGGTAGACTGGTTGCCAGCCAAATCTATAGAAGCCCAATCTGTCCTGTTATTTAACCCATAACTGGAAGGAAGAGACGGATTAATACCTTTCCCAAGGGTATTTGCAATGCAATGAATTCAACTGGAATTGGAACTGCGTATGTATGCACTGCTTATATACAACACGTTAAAATTTCCCTTCTCTGATTCCATGCGCCGATGGCTTAGGGAGTAGCGACTCCGACTGACACCAAATCGGTCGAGTTTCCATCCCGGCCAGAAGCAAGTGGATGCATCTAGCCACTCTGATTGAGATGCGAACCAGGCTTGTATGTGGATGGCTAATATATATAGAAGATTTATATATATATATGTATATAAGATGAATTTCTGGTTATTTAGAAAATTAAGTAGTAGTAGTTGGAGGAAATGAAATTGACGTCTCACAATTGATTCAATCAAAATTATATTTTCAAAAACAAATCGTTTTCCCCATTTATTTTAACATATCACCTGAAGAGGAACTGTTTTGTTCTGAAACATGAAATTTTTGTGTATTGATACTATGCTTTTATAAACCATCGTGATATCAAAATGACAATATTAAGCCCTACTCTGAATTGAGCACTATTTATAAAAATAAATGCCTAAACAGTGGATTTTTAATCTAGGTCTTCCTTCACTTTTCTGTAATATATATATATATATATATATATATATATATATATATATAATCGTATTTCTGTAGTCGTTTATTTATTAAAAATTAAAAATTATTAAAAATATTTTTATTTCGTCAACCCGTCTGAATATTCCAGAAGATTATTGTTAAAGACAATATGCACTTTTCTAATCTTTGTTTTGACGGTCATTAGAATAGACGAGCACCAAACGACTCGGCCACTAAGGTAATTTGCCGCTCAAACAAGGTCTGAAAATTTCTTTAAGCGAATCTTTTTCTTCATAGATTCCTCGATATCATCATCTATTATACAGGTGATATTATACAGGTGATATTATACAGGTGATATTATACAGGTGATATTATTAGTATATGTTTGGATACGAAACTTAACAGTTATGATAACTGCACATTCATATCCGACAAAAAAGTAATTGTAAAAATATTTGTCCATTTTCGTTCTCCTTTCTTATTTATTTTTGCATGTGTGTTTTCTTGCTTATGCATCAGAATTTTAGCCTCTACATTTTGTGTGACAAACGAGATTAAATGCATTTTGCAATCACTGAATTTGATCCGTTGTTCTTGGCTCATTGCTGTGACCAGGACACTAATATATATATATATATATATATATATATATATATATTAGTCATCCACATGCAAGCCTGTTTAGTTGTATCACAGCTCATCAGTGTAGCTGGATACATCCACTTGCTTCTGGCCGGGATCGAAACTCGACCGATTTGGTATCAGTCGGCGTCGCTACTCCCTAAGCCATAATCGCATGAAATCAGAGAAGGGAAATTTTAACGTGTTGTCTATAAGCAGTGTATACACACGCCAGTCACGGATAGAACTCAATTAATTTCTGAAGAGTCACGCATATAGCAGAAGTGTAAACTGTTTTTAAAATTGTCTTCTCCAGAGAGTTCAATCGTAATGAGAGAAAGTTTTCGAATCACATCCTTTGGTGAATAATCTATTTTCATAGACTGAGACGTCGGTCATCTCTCTTGTCAAACACATTTCGGATTATGATCAATGTTGGAATTACAATTTTATTAGAGACAACGTTTAGGAAAGGTTATTCATACGCTATAGGTATGCTATGAAAATATTTGTTTAAAAAAACGTCGGTGAAAAATTAACTGGATCCGAGATGCTAAGGCAGGATTAATTAAATTGCAGATCCTTCTTTGGAGTTTGTCGATAACCAAAAAATTCATCGTAGAAGCAACCGACGGGATATGGCAACTATCTTCACGTCACAAATGAATGGTAGATTTATGAATATGAAAGATGAAATCTCATGAGAAAAAACTTTCTAGCCCGACATAATGACGTAACTTTCCTAGCAGCTGATGCAGCTATAGATTTGATGTAGTCGTTCTACATCAGGTCGGTTGAAAAAGTGAGGCCAAGGAGATACAGTGTATTGCTCTTCAGAAGACTTGCAATTGCTCTTCAGAAGACTTGCATCAGCCATGCTGATGGCTGGCAGGAACATTTGTTTAATGGAAGACTTGCATAAAAGCAACACAATAACGAACACTTATCAAGTAAAATATTTTTCTAACCATATTGTTGACGAAGAAATCAAATTAGCCTTAAAAAGATTTAGAAAAAAACGAATTAGCAATAAAGACGTCCAAATCATTTTATTAAATCATTTTATTAACTCATTTTTTGTAACAAGGCGCATTATATTTATAAACAAGAGGAAAACCATATTAACCATATAACTCACCAGTATATAACAATTAATGATTCTGAAATGTATCATTTGTTATTAAAAATAAAGAACATCTTATCCAATTACTACGAATAACTCAACAGTACAAAAATGTATGCTATGTAAAAATACATTTGTCTATGTACTCTCATATACTTTGTAAAATAGAATCTTCAGTACTATTGATCAAAACAACTATATAAATTTCTTACACTGGCCAAACACGCGCAATGGTTCCTCGTTGAGAAGTTGACTTGTCTAAACTTGATGCAATTCATGCACAGATTACATAAAAAGCAAACACCAGGGGAAAGACTGAGTGTACCACCGCTGAAACATCGTAAATAAGGCAACAAAAATTAAGACAGCATTCTTAAGAATGTAAATAATGTAAATAATTTCTGTATTTCATCTCAGAAATATAAACAACAACGAAATAAAAATATTCATTTTCCTAGATAATTTGGAAATAATATAAACAATTACTGAAGAGAAATACTGATTTACTATTTGTAATACGACTTTTTATTACATCGGGCGGAATATATAATTTTTATTCTCTTTTGTGGCTCTAATCTATGTGATCCCCCCCTTAGTATCCTTCCCAATTCTTTTTCCGCCACCGTGTTACACGAGCCCGTTAGGAATGTCACTCTCTGTTTTCCACCGACCATATTTCCTTGAATATATTCTATGAGTGGCAAATCTTACAAGCCTTCCTTTCTCATTTTGTTTCAAATAGTTCACCAACAACAGATAATCGAATAGCAGAAATACACTATTCTAAGTCAAATCTGTTTCAATTACAATCCCCACCACCGCTTAATTCTTATATCCAATTTTGAGACCTAATTTTTCCCTGTTATTCTAGACGTTGTTAGGTATTTGCTTCCTTCTGAAGGACATCAGTACAAGACTTTATATTTGCACTATTAAAAAATTCCAATTTTCGTGTCGATAATCATTACGCCTCCCGCATACGACGGACACAAACTTATTCCTTTTTGAATTGGCGCAACTCACTCTATGCCGACTCGTTTTAGCGTGAGCCATTCCTTTAAAAACTCAACATGCCATTGTAGGTTACATATAGCCGTAGGCAGTTCCCACCCCTTTCTTGCATTGGATCTATTCAGAACGTGGGAAGTCATGGTTGTCTACTATGTCTCATCCTCCCTATCTCTGAGCAATAACTTTCCATTTGACTAACGTAAAATCATAGGTGTGTTAAGTAGAGCTGTAGACATTGCGACGATACTTCTCGGGCAAATTTATAGTCGAATGGTAGCCAGTGGGAAATCAATTTCTATAGATTTGGAATTGAGTCTTCAAATAATTACTGTACCTCATCTCAGAAATAGACAAAAACCAAATAAAACTATTGATTTTGCTAGATAATTCGGAAATATTATTAACAATTACTGAAAAGAAATACACATTTACATTTTGTAATACGACTTTTAATTACATAGGCCGGAATATATAATTCTTTTTTCACTTTTGTGGCTTTCTATCCCTCCGACTATCCAAAATCAGTAACTAGAGAGCCAGTGAAAAGTGTTTTCGTGTGAGGATATAAGCATCACAGTTTATAGTATCTTTGCCTTCTGCTTCCAAATTTCAGCGTTGATAAGATATTCGTAACCCGAATTCAAATGAGGAAGTCTTACTGAAAATGAAGAAGCATAGCTATATATGACTGAACTTAAAATATAGATTATAACACCATCAAAATGCATTATTTTACGACCACCTTTCCAATCTCAAAGAATTTTTT